>CAWUFW010014511.1:0-326777 GCA_963921515.1 Calotriton arnoldi | reverse complement strand
TTGCCCCCTGTCTTAAGGTCCACTAAGCAATCCCTCACCCTAAGGGTATGAGAGGGTCTCCACCATGGGGAATCACTACCTGTGGTGTGCTTAGGTAAAGTACAAGGCTGGTGAGGTGTCTGAGTAGGGAAGTGAGGCCCTAGGAATGTTGGCCTCAGCTTCCTCAGATCACTGGTCACCCTGTATGCCTGTCTTTCCATGACTGAGTTGCACTTTGCTCTAAGGGTCAACCTTTGGCTGCCTACAGCTGGGGGTTGGGTCCCTTTGGATGGACTACTGGAGGGACATGGCAGGTTTGGAACCTTCTGGTCCCAGGTTTGCCCTTGCCTACCAGAGTCCTTCTGGGGGAGGTCCCTACATAAAGGTATGGGGGATCCCTCAGTGTGTAGAGGAGTTTTCACCTGGCTAGGGCTACTAGCCTGGGTGCCCCTAATCTGCTGATGGGGGTTCCTCTGGACAGGGGGCCCTGGGGGTCCACTGACCTCCCTGACCTCTGCAGCCCTGGGCTGGCTGAGGCAGGGTAGAGAGGGGCAGGTTACCTGCTCCAGACTGGGTACCACCTTGGAAGGGTCCTCTGCCATCAGGGGTGTGGCCAGGCCAGGCCTGACTACCTCTGGGGCAGTTCCTTCACTAGGGGTAGGGTCAGGTCCCTGAGGAGGCTGACCCTTACCTACTGTCTGGAGGGAAGAAGACTTTTCTTCAACCCTTGTGCTCTCTTTTGGGGGAGAGTGGGCCATTCTTCCAGGCTCCATCTCTCCAAAATCTTGGGCTGGGGCTGTGGCCATCACAGCCCCACTAACCTTTACAGGGACGCCCAGCATCCTTAGATGGGTTTGGTGTTTAACTTCAGCCCAGGCTGAAATTTCCAGATCATTGCCCATCAGGCAATCTACAGGTAAGGTTGGGGACACAGCCACTCTTTTAGGGCCTGTGACCCCCTCCCAGCTGAGATTGACTATGGCCATGGGGTGATCTGTTCTGACACCATCAATGTTGGTCACCTGGTATTTAAACTCAGGTAAAAACTGGTGAGGGGGACTAGTTTCCCTGCCACCATGGTGACACTAGCCCCTGTGTCCCTAAATGCCACAGCTTTCTGACCATTAATTATTGGCTCCAATCTGTACCTGCCCAACGCTGTGGGACCCATGGCAAAGGTGGCAAATCCTATACCACCATCAGAGTCAGAGGAGTCTGTTGAGGGGTCCCTGTCTAAACTAGGGCCCACCTCTGTTCCTCTTGCAAAAGCACCTAACTTTTTGGGTGCACTACTCCCAACTGGAGGATTACTACTGGTAGTACCAGGAGGGGTGGTAGTAGTTGTGGGAGGAACATTTTCTTTATTGCCAATCCTGGGGCAACTGGGATCAGTTTTCCAGTGCCCAGGCTTTTTACAGACATGGCAATATGGTTTCTTTTCAGGAGAAGAAGGAGTTTGGGACCCACCCCCAGAAGAGGAATTTTGGGGCCCTGTAGGGGACTTATCTTTAGATTTATCCCCACCTTTCTCTTGGGACTTAGTAGAATCTTTCTTCTGGTCACCACCCTGATTTTTAGTTTTTACTCTGGTTCTGACCCATTTGTCTGCCTTCTTTCCCAATTCTTGGGGAGAGGTCAGATCAGAGTCCACCAGATACTGGTGCAAAAGCTGGTTTTGACAATTATTAAGGATCTGCTCCCTCATAATCAAATTGTACAATCCTAAAAAGTCCTGCACTTTGTTGCCATGTATCCAACCTTCCAGAGCCTTAGTAGCACAATCTACAAAATCAACCCAGTCTTGAGTCTGAGCTTTTTGGGTGTCTCTGAACTTCAACCTATACTGTTCAGTGGTTAGGCCAAACCCATCTATTAGAGCACTCTTCAAGACTGTGTAATTGTCAGCATCCTCTTCTCTTACAGTGAGGAGCTTGTCTCTACCTTTGTCTGCAAAGGAGAGCCACAAGATTGCTGCCCACTGCTTCTGGGGGACCCTCTGAACTTTACAGGCCCTCTCCAGTGCAGTTATCCATTTGTGGATGTCATCCCCACTCTGGTAGGGAGGGACAATCTTGTTTAGGTTTCTATGGTCATAAGACCTTTCCCTATCTTTAGGGATATTGCTGCCACCATGGGACTCTAGTCCCAACTTTTTTCTCTCTTTGTAGAGATCTAGGGACTCCCTGTCTATAGCCAGTTGCTGTTTTCTGAGTTCAAGCTGAGCTTCCTCATATTGAATCAGCCTCTTTCTTCTCTCATGAGAGGATTCCCTCCTATGAGAGGAGACAGAGGTCCCTATTGAGGTGCCAGAGTGGTTAGACTCCTGAGAAGGAGACCTAGACCTTCTGGGCACACTCACAATCCTTCCTGGGGGACAAAGTGGAGGTCATCTTGAGACTCCTCCTCATCCACAGGAGGAATTGGGTTATCCAGGTCAGGGTCATTGTCACCCTCCTGGTCAGTTCCAGAGGGGGCTGGGGGTATTGCTACCCCTGGCCCCATCCTCATCTTCTGCCCCACCCTCTGCTCCTACCCCTTCAGTCCCTAAGGGCCTGCTGAGATCATAAGCCTCCAACATCTCTCTAAGATGTTGGGTGGTGGGACTTTGTCCTGTCTTCAGTTTCCTCAAGTTACATAATGCTCTCAATTCCAAGAATGGGAGTGTATCATACTTGGAGGCAAGAAGCCCAGTGGCTTCTGGCAAGGACTCTCTAGGTCCTGCCTTTGAAGACATCACTAGTGAGGTGTGGTGTATGCACTACCTACTCTAGTGTGGCCTACTAAACTCTCATGAGTTGTAGAAAGGGTGTGCTATCCCTTAACACACAACTCTAAGTTCAGTAGAACTTACTGTATTCTAAGCTTAAATTATATGTACCTTAGGTACCTTTAGTGGTTTTCAGTTGATCAATTCAATTGAGATTATCTGGTAAAACCATAGCAAGCTGGAATCCCACACGCTGCACACCAATGTGAGAAGTTGGCCTGGCATATGCTGTCCACTAATTATAGTGGGCACCTTGCACCAGTCCAAACAACCCCTTACTGGAGATAGGTTAAAGACAACCTTATTGAAAGCTATCCTAGTGGTAGCTATGGAGAGCAGCCTTCAGGCTAAGTCTTGAAGGAATGTAAAGCAGCTTGTTTTAACAGTCTATAATCTCTTGAGTGACCAAATGAAAGAGCACCACACCAGGCATATATTCAAAATATATGTATTTATTGCTAAACACACCCCTCTAGTCTCTTTATGAGGCTAGAGTTCGAAGTACACAAGTTATAAGTTATTTGAACACAGTAATAGCACAAATACACGTTTGGGCCCTAGGGGCGTACCAAACCATATACCAATAAAGTGGTATAAGAACCACGACTGAACTAGACACTAGGCCTAGAGCCTCTAGAAGTGCTTGGACCACAAGGAACCACCCAAGGTAGTGACACAGGGGACCCACGGGGACGCGTGCAGTGTAAATACACAACCGCGATACGCCGTTAACTTCTATGGAGAAAGTTGCGATCAGGAAATTAAAGAAAAGGGACACTTAAAGGAGGACTTGGAGCAAACCCTTTGAGAACTAGGTCATTCTAGAGTCTCTACCCACGGGAGCACCGGAGTACTCGTGTTACCTCACCCAGGGAAGCCGGGTGCATAGGTGCCTTTCGGGGTCGGGTTTCATCGTCGATTTGAATGGCGATCTGCTGCAAAGTGCTGCTGGCGACCAAGTGGAAAGTGTCCGGGTGGATCCAAGAGTGGATCGGAGATCTGAAGAACCTGAAAGCAGAGGGGACAGAGTCTGGGTCACTAGCCAGTGACCAGGAAGGCGATGGACAGATGCCCACCGATGTCGAGTGCTTCAGGTGTGTTGACGGTCGTCTTGACTCTTCAGCCACAGCATACCAGGAGCAGGATTCGGGCTGGAACACAATGTTTGTCGAGTGCTGAGGTATCGGCGACCGGATTGGACCCAACAAGCCTTGGCAACGGCAAGTCTCGGTGAAGATGAAGATCGTCGATGGTGCAGACCAGCAAGGTCTGAGGAACTCACCCAGCAAGGGTAAGTGAGTGCAGGCCTGGAGCAACCAGGATGCCCAAGAAGAAAAAGATTGGCCTTCGTGAAGGGCTACTAGCCAACGGGCTAGCGACCGCGAAGGAGCCTCAAGACGTCGCACGTGGATCTGGCTCACAGGACACTCGTGGAGTGGAGGCCAGTGATCTTCGGTGCAGTTGGTGCTGGAGGCTAGGGCTACTCGGAGCCCAAAGCATGACTTTATGGGAGACCCAGAAGAGGATGTACTATCAAATGCATGCGGTGTCCAGGGGTCACGGTTCCACGTTACCCACAACAGCTACGGGCCTCAGCTTTGCTGGGGACTCAGGGCAGCCTCGGGGACATCTGGAAATCTACCTCTGGTGATGCAAAGACTTCGGCGTCCAACGGGAGCTTAGGCGATGCAGACTGGACAATTGCTTCTTTGGTGCCTGCCAAGCAGGGGAGTCACTCCTTGACCCCAAGGGAGATTCTTCTGTCCTCTAGTCTTTAGTAGAGCGTCAAAGGTCCAGGATTCTGTTTCAGAGTTTCGTCCAGGGATAATCTAAAGTCCTAAGGACTGGGTTCCTATACTTATACCAAGTTTAGGGGTTGGACTACTCTGTGGCCCCACCTATGGGTGGGTCAGGGCAGAGGGGTGGCTACACCCCTTTCCCTTTGTCCAGTTCGCGCCAAAGCAGGGGCTGCAAGCCCCTGATCCGGTTTGAACTGGGGTATGCACAGGGACACCAAATGTGCCCCCAGTGCAGGACTTCAAAGCACCCGAACGTGCTCCCGCCCAGCCCCAATACACATTATCCTGTCTGGGGAGGTGGTCACACCTCCCTGGGACAGGAAACCTATTGTCCAGACCTCCCCTGCCGGAGTTTCGTCCAGCAGCAGGAGGCCAGACTCGTGTCTGTGGCAGCAGCATCCATTTTGTGATGCCAGGGCTTTAGAAAGAAGTTACCGGCCAGGCCAGGGTTAACATGTCTCTCCCTCTAGAAGGGTGGAATGCTACCCCTGCCGCCAGAATTGGCGGGGGGGTAGTATTCCAAGATGTTTGACACCAAACACGACATGTTTAGGTGCAGCCATTCCAAAGTTAGCATTTAACGCGAGGTTATAATGCGCTTAAGAGTATATGGTCAGGCTGCACTACAAACAGCATCAGAGAAGGGTCTCCGAACGCTGCAGAGGGGCCCTGCTCATGCAGGGGCACCCTCTCACATAGGAACCACGCACTCTGCCTTCAGGATTGATAAGGCCTGCCATAGGAGTGACTTATAGGTTAATATGTGTGTATGTATTTAGTGATATAGGTAACCTATATCACAGTAAGAGGTGCATGCACCACCTTACCCAGGCTGCAGTAGAAGACCTGTGGTGTCAGTTTGGATGGCCTTCCAGGGGTGGCATAATACATGCTGCAGCCCCTGGTAGGCCTCTGAGGTACCTATGCCCTTGGTACATAGTATACCATATACTAGGGACTTATAAGGGCACTCCAGATTCCAATCAGAGATGTGCCTAAGGCACATGGAAACCTTTTACAGAGAAAGCAGATAGACTGGGGCCCTGAATAGCAGGATCCCAGTCCAACTAAGTCATAAACCAGCAAAACACCTTAAAAAATGTGGGGGCAACCATATAGTCAGATTCCACCTTCCTACATAACCCCCCAAAACGAAAGGAGATAAGGCTAACCTTGGCCAGTTGAGCCTTCATTGACTAAGTGGCCATATAAGGAAGCACCTGCACTGGCATGGTTGCCCTCTGTCTTATGGTCCACTAAGCAATCCCTCACCCTAAGGGTATGAGAGGGTCTCCACCATGGGGAATCACTACCTGTGGTGTGCTTAGGTAAAGTACAAGGCTGGTGAGGTGTCTGAGTAGGGAAGTGAGGCCCTAGGAAGGTTGGTCTCAGCTTCCTCAGATCACTGGTCACCCTGTATGCCTGTCTTTCCATGACTGAGTTGCACTTTGCTCTAAGGGTCAACCTTTGGCTGCCTACAGCTGGGGTTTGGGTCCCTTTGGATGGACTACTGGAGGGACATGGCAGGTTTGGAACCTTCTGGTCCCAGGTTTGCCCTTGCCTACCAGAGTCCTTCTGGGGGAGGTCCCTACATAAAGGTATGGGGGATCCCTCGGTGTGTAGAGGAGTTTTCACCTGGCTAGGGCTACTAGCCTGGGTGCCCCTAATCTGCTGATGGGGGGTTCCTCTGGACAGGGGGCCCTGGGGGGTCCACTGACCTCCCTGATCTCTGCAGCCCTGGGCTGGCTGAGGCAGGGTAGAGAGGGGCAGGTTACCTGCTCCAGACTGGGTACCACCTTGGAAGGGTCCTCTGCCATCAGGGGTGTGGCCAGGCCAGGCCTGACTACCTCTGGGGCAGTTCCTTCACTAGGGGTAGGGTCAGGTCCCTGAGGAGGCTGACCCTTACCTACTGTCTGGAGGGAAGAAGACTTTTCTTCAACCCTTGTGCTCTCTTTTGGGGGAGAGTGGGCCATTCTTCCAGGCTCCATCTCTCCAAAATCTTGGGCTGGGGCTGTGGCCATCACAGCCCCACTAACCTCTACAGGGACGCCCAGCATCCTTAGATGGGTTTGGTGTTCAACTTCAGCCCAGGCTGAAATTTCCAGATCATTGCCCATCAGGCAATCTACAGGTAAGGTTGGGGACACAGCCACTCTTTTAGGGCCTGTGACCCCCTCCCAGCTGAGATTGACTATGGCCATGGGGTGATCTGTTCTGACACCATCAATGTTGGTCACCTGGTATTTAAACTCAGGTAAAAACTGGTGAGGGGGACTAGTTTCCCTGCCACCATGGTGACACTAGCCCCTGTGTCCCTAAATGCCACAGCTTTCTGACCATTAATTATTGGCTCCAATCTGTACCTGCCCAACGCTGTGGGACCCATGGTAAAGGTGGCAAATCCTATACCACCATCAGAGTCAGAGGAGTCTGTTGAGGGGTCCCTGTCTAAACTAGGGCCCACCTCTGTTCCTCTTGCAAAAGCACCTAACTTTTTGGGTGCACTACTCCCAACTGGAGGATTACTACTGGTAGTACCAGGAGGGGTGGTAGTAGTTGTGGGAGGAACATTTTCTTTATTGCCAATCCTGGGGCAACTGGGATCAGTTTTCCAGTGCCCAGGCTTTTTACAGACATGGCAATATGGTTTCTTTTCAGGAGAAGAAGGAGTTTGGGACCCACCCCCAGAAGAGGAATTTTGGGGCCCTGTAGGGGACTTATCTTTAGATTTATCCCCACCTTTCTCTTGGGACTTAGTAGAATCTTTCTTCTGGTCACCACCCTGATTTTTTGTTTTTACTCTGGTTCTAACCCATTTGTCTGCCTTCTTTCCCAATTCTTGGGGAGAGGTCAGATCAGAGTCCACCAGATACTGGTGCAAAAGCTGGTTTTGACAATTATTAAGGATCTGCTCCCTCATAATCAAATTGTACAATCCTAAAAAGTCCTGCACTTTGTTGCCATGTATCCAACCTTCCAGAGCCTTAGTAGCACAATCTACAAAATCAACCCAGTCTTGAGTCTGAGCTTTTTGGGTGTCTCTGAACTTCAACCTATACTGTTCAGTGGTTAGGCCAAACCCATCTATCAGAGCACTCTTCAAGACTGTGTAATTGTCAGCATCCTCTTCTCTTACAGTGAGGAGCTTGTCTCTACCTTTGTCTGCAAAGGAGAGCCACAAGATTGCTGCCCACTGCTTCTGGGGGACCCTCTGAACTTTACAGGCCCTCTCCAGTGCAGTTATCCATTTGTGGATGTCATCCCCACTCTGGTAGGGAGGGACAATCTTGTTTAGGTTTCTATGGTCATAAGACCTTTCCCTATCTTTAGGGATATTGCTGCCACCATGGGACTCTAGTCCCAACTTTTTCTCTCTTTGTAGAGATCTAGGGACTCCCTGTCTATAGCCAGTTGCTGTTTTCTGAGTTCAAGCTGAGCTTCCTCATATTGAATCAGCCTCTTTCTTCTCTCATGAGAGGATTCCCTCCTATGAGAGGAGACAGAGGTCCCTATTGAGGTGCCAGAGTGGTTAGACTCCTGAGAAGGAGACCTAGACCTTCTGGGCACACTCACAATCCTTCCTGGGGGGACAAAGTGGAGGTCATCTTGAGCCTCCTCCTCATCCACAGGAGGAATTGGGTTATCCAGGTCAGGGTCATTGTCACCCTCCTGGTCAGTTCCAGAGGGGGGGATGGGGGTATTGCTACCCCTGGCCCCATTCTCATCTTCTGCCCCACCCTCTGCTCCTACCCCTTCAGTCCCTAAGGGCCTGCTGAGATCATAAGCCTCCAACATCTCTCTAAGATGTTGGGTGGTGGGACTTTGTCCTGTCTTCAGTTTCCTCAAGTTACATAATGCTCTCAATTCCAAGAATGGGAGTGTATCATACTTGGAGGCAAGAAGCCCAGTGGCTTCTGGCAAGGACTCTCTAGGTCCTGGCTTTGAAGACATCACTAGTGAGGTGTGGTGTATGCACTACCTACTCTAGTGTGGCCTACTAAACTCTCTTGAGTTGTAGAAAGGGTGTGCTATCCCTTAACACACAACTCTAAGTTCAGTAGAACTTACTGTATTCTAAGCTTAAATTATATGTACCTTAGGTACCTTTAGTGGTTTTCAGTTGATCAATTCAATTGAGATTATCTGGTAAAACAATAGCAAGCTGGAATCCCACACGCTGCACACCAATGTGAGAAGTTGGCCTGGCATATGCTGTCCACTAATTATAGTGGGCACCTTGCACCAGTCCAAACAACCCCTTATTGGAGATAGGTTAAAGACAACCTTATTGAAAGCTATCCTAGTGGTAGCTATGGAGAGCAGCCTTCAGTCTAAGTCTTGAAGGAATGTAAAGCAGCTTGTTTTAACAGTCTATAATCTCTTGAGTGACCAAATGAAAGAGCACCACACCAGGCATATATTCAAAATATATGTATTTATTGCTAAACACACCCCTCTAGTCTCTTTATGAGGCTAGAGTTCGAAGTACACAAGTTATAAGTTATTTGAACACAGTAATAGCACAAATACACGTTTGGGCCCTAGGGGCGTACCAAACCATATACCAATAAAGTGGTATAAGAACCACGACTGAACTAGACACTAGGCCTAGAGCCTCTAGAAGTGCTTGGACCACAAGGAACCACCCAAGGTAGTGACACAGGGGACCCACGGGGGACGCGTGCAGTGTAAATACACAACCGCGATACGCCGTTAACTTCTATGGAGAAAGTCGCGATCAGGAAATTAAAGAAAAGGGACACTTAAAGGAGGACTTGGAGCAAACCCTTTGAGAACTAGGTCGTTCTAGAGTCTCTACCCACGGGAGCACCGGAGTACTCGTGTTACCTCACCCAGGAAGCCGGGTGCATAGGTGCCTTTCGGGGTCGGGTTTCGTCGTCGATTTGAATGGCGATCTGCTGCAAAGTGCTGCTGGCGACCAAGTGGAAAGTGTCCGGGTGGATCCAAGAGTGGATCGGAGATCTGAAGAACCTGAAAGCAGAGGGGACAGAGTCTGGGTCACTAGCCAGTGACCAGGAAGGCGATGGACAGATGCCCACCAATGTTGAGTGCTTCAGGTGCATTGATGGTCGTCTTGACTCTTCAGCCACGAGGTCCAGGAGGCGTTGTCGGTGACCAAGAGCAGGATTCGGGCTGGTACACAATGTCTGTCGAGTGCTGAGGTGTCAGCGACCGGATTGGACCCAACAAGCCTTGGCAACGGCAAGTCTCGGTGAAGATGAATATTGTCGATGGTGCAGACCAGCAAGGTCTGAGGAACTCACCCAGCAAGGGTAAGTGAGTGCAGGCCTGGTGCAACCAGGATGCCCAAGAAGAAAAAGATTGGCCTTCGTGAAGGGCTACTAGCCAATGGGCTAGCGACCGCAAAGGAGCCTCAAGACGTCGCACGTGGATCTGGCTCACAGGACACTCGTGGAGTGGAGGCCAGTGATCTTCGGTGCAGTTGGTGCTGGAGGCTAGGGCTACTCGGAGCCCAAAGCACGACTTCATGGAAGACCCAGAAGAGGATGCACTAGCAAATGCATGCGGTGTCCAGGGGTCACGGTTCCACGTTACCCACAACAGCTACGGGCCTCAGCTTTGCTGGGGACTCAGGGCAGCCTCGGTGAAGTCTGGAAATCCACCTCTGGTGATGCAAAGACTTCAGCGTCCGACGGGAGCTTAGGCGATGCAGACCGGACAATTGCTTCTTTGGTGCCTGCCAAGCAGGGGAGTCACTCCTTGACCCCAAGGGAGATTCTTCTGTCCTCTAGTCTTTAGTAGAGCGTCAAAGGTCCAGGATTCTGTTTCAGAGTTTCGTCCAGGGATAATCTAAAGTCCTAAGGACTGGGTTCCTATACTTATACCAAGTTTAGGGGTTGGACTACTCTGTGGCCCCACCTATGGGTGGGTCAGGGCAGAGGGGTGGCTACACCCCTTTACCTTTGTCCAGTTCGCGCCAAAGCAGGGGCTGCAAGCCCCTGATCCGGTTTGAACTGGGGTATGCACAGGGACACCAAATGTGCCCCCAGTGCAGGACTTCAAAGCACCCGAAAGTGCTCCCGCCCAGCCCCAATACACATTATCCTGTCTGGGGAGGTGGTCACACCTCCCTGGGACAGGAAACCTATTGTCCAGGCCTCCCCTGCCGGAGTTTCGTCCAGCAGCAGGAGGCCAGACTCGTGTCTGTGGCAGCAGCATCCATTTTGTGATGCCAGGGCTTTAGAAAGAAGTTACCGGCCAGGCCAGGGTTTACATGTCTCTCCCTCTAGAAGGGTGGAATGCTACCCCCGCCGCCAGAATTGGCGGGGGGGTAGTATTCCAAGATGTTTGACACCAAACACGACATGTTTAGGTGCAGCCATTCCAAAGTTAGCATTTAACGCGAGGTTATAATTAGGGGTGGGCGGAATTTGCGTAGTTGCGCTACGCAAAGCTCCGCGAAACGGTAAAAAATCTCTGCGAGCATGCAAAAGTT
This sequence comes from Calotriton arnoldi, assembly GCA_963921515.1. Classification (NCBI taxonomy): domain Eukaryota; kingdom Metazoa; phylum Chordata; class Amphibia; order Caudata; family Salamandridae; genus Calotriton; species Calotriton arnoldi. The sequence goes on along the minus strand of CAWUFW010014511.1, from coordinate 315,754 downwards.
CCGCGAACGCGCGGAATTGCTTGTTCCGCCCGTTCGCGATGCTTTTTTCCTGTTCGCGAACGATGTTTGCGTGCTCGGGGAGAAATATCTCGCGAACACGCATTTTGATAGCGCGAACAAGCAAAAACTCCGCAAAGCCACAGATCGCGGAATTTTTGGCAATTTTGCGTTCTCCGCGGAACGCGAAATTACCCAAATTCCGCAAATTTCGCAAGCGGAACGGAATTTACCGCCCAGGCCTAGTTATAATGCGCTTAAGAGTATATGGTCAGGCTGCACTACAAACAGCATCAGAGAAGGGTCTCCGAACGCTGCAGAGGGGCCCTGCTCATGCAGGGGCACCCTCTCACATAGGAACCACGCAATCTGCCTTCAGGATTGATAAGGCCTGCCATAGGAGTGACTTATAGGTTTATATGTGTGTATGTATTTAGTGATATAGGTAACCTATATCACAGTAAGGAGTGCATGCACCACCTTACCCAGGCTGCAGTAGCAGACCTGTGGTGTCAGTTTGGATGGCCTTCCAGGGGTGGCATAATACATGCTGCAGCCCCTGGTAGGCCTCTGAGGTACCTATGCCCTTGGTACATAGTATACCATATACTAGGGACTTATAAGGGCACTCCAGATTCCAATCAGAGATGTGCCTAAGGCACATGGAAACCTTTTTACAGAGAAAGCAGATAGACTGGGGCCCTGAATAGCAGGATCCCAGTCCAACTAAGTCATAAACCAGCAAAACACCATAAAAAAAGTGGGGGCAACCATATAGTCAGATTCCACCTTCCTACACCCGGCCCCAGAGAGCCCAGAGGACAAGCCCCCAAACCCCACAGACGAGCACCAGGCCCCAGGAGAGAACTGCCAGCACCAACCAAAGCTGACAGACACCAACCAACAAGCACCGAGCCCGGGAGGCGGAGACATGGCCCAGGGTCAGGCCAAGAGGGAAGGACAAGGCACCCTCAAACAAAACCGGGGAAACACAAACACAACCCCTGGAAGCCGCCCTACAGGGCCCCAAAAGCCAGAAGGGAGCAGGCCCGGCAGAGACCAGAACCCCAGGAGCCCAAAGAGCAAGGCCCAAACAGAACCAGGGCCCGACAGGAAAAGCCCGAGCAGCAAAAGCCGATGAGACCAACCCCCAGGGCCAACAAGACCTGGGGAAACCAAAGAAGCAAAGGGGAACAAGAGGGAGACCCCGTCCCAAACAACACAGTCCCAGCATAACACCTCAACCAAAAACCCCGGGGTGACCGGAGCAGGAAGCCACAGCCCCAGAGAAGGCACACAGACCATCAAAGAAGAGGCCCAACGGACCCCTCAAAGGAACAGTCAGCTGACCACCCGGCCCAGAGGACCCAAGACCACAGCAAGGGAAACCCCAAGCGAGCCCCAACACCAGCAGCAGACGAGCCAAGACCAGAAACGGACGAAAGAACAGCCCAGCCAGAGAAAACCCCAAAAAGATCAGGCCAACCAACAACAGACAGGCCAGCCAAGACCGGGGGACAACAACACAGACCCACAGAGGCCCGGAAGGGGCAGGACATGGCCAACCGCCAGAGCTCGGAAACCCCCACCCCCGAGGGGAGGGAAAGAACCCCCAAAACCACACAAGCCGGAGAGGCAACAGAAGCCAGGGCAGAAGCCAAGCAGACCGCCCAGGCCCATAAACACCACGGCCCAGCACGCACCAAGGGAGGGCAGGAGCAGGGGAGAAACCCCCAGGGTAGAACCAAGGCAACAGAGCGCCAAGCAGACGGGAAGTCAGGACCGAAGCCAAGCACTCCGCCCGAACAGAAGGACCCGGAGGCCCAACCCACACCCGGGGAAGGCCAAAACCGGGGAAGGCCTCAGCAGGGCACCGGCCAAAGGCCAGGAAGGGCTAGAAGAGACAGAGGCACAAGCCCCTGACCTCCCCCCCCCCAACCACAGCAGCAAGCGCCAAGAAACCAGCAGCCAGGCAAGCAGGCACCCAAAGGGGCAAGACAAAGACCCGGCGACCGCACCCCAGAAAGAGAATAAAAGGGGAGGGGCACAGAACTACAGACACAGCCAACGAGAGCGGCCCAAAAAAGAGGGGGGAGGGGGGCACGCAGCCAGAAAGGGGGAGCCGAGGCCACAAGGGGCAGGACCACCCCACCCTTGCAAGAACCAGGAGACAACCGCCGAGGGAACAGCCACCCCCAGATGGAGACCACAGCGAACCAGAAGCCCCAAAAACAGCAAAGAGAATGGCACGGCCGCAGGGCCGGGAGACCAGGAAACAGCCAGGCCTGAGCAAGCCAAACGCCAGAGGGCATAGGAGAACAGCCGGCCGCAGAAACCCAGAGTCCCAGGACCACCCAGGCCAGCACAAGCAGGCCACCAACCAGTCCCGACCTACCAAAACCAAGGCCGAGACCAGAGCAGACCAGGGCTCAGCAGGGAACCCAGCCGGAGGCAGGGAGGTCAACGAAGAGAAAGAAAAAACACACCCAAAGGGGCCACCGCAAGAGGAACAAACACCACAGCGAGCGGCAACCCCAGGCGGATACGAAAACAGGGAAGCACCAGAGCCAACTCAGCACAACCCCCAAGAGCAGGACACCAAGAGGCCACAGAGGCACAACCCCACAACCCCCGGAAACCCAGGAAGGCACCCACCCAGGGAGCCACCGGGCCAGAACAAGCGGAGGGCAGACGCCCCCAAGGAGGAAAGTGTCCGAACACAGCACTAGGTAGCCGGAGGCGGCCACCTATTCACGCACCAACCAGGCCAGACCCTGCTCAACTACTGAGACCAGACAAGAGTAGGCGCATCCAAGGGGGCATGGTCATAGGCAGTGAGAGGAATGCGGCATGGGAAGTGCCCAGGCGAGGAACCCGAACACACAGGAGGACGAGCCAGAAACCCGAATCGACAGCAAAGGAAAGACAGAAGACGCCAACCGCCCCAGCACCTGTCCGACCCAGGAGGACTCCAAACCAGGACCGACACAGCCAGGAAAAGAACCCCTGGCAACGAAGCACAGGAGGACAACCCCACCCAGGAAGAAAAAGACAACCCCCTAACCGCCACGCGCATGCACTCGGAGGAGGCGGGCCCGCAGACACAGAACAAGGCCCCCCCCAAACCCACGAAGAGGCCAACAGTACGCAGAAGGGGAAGAAAACAACAGGAGAGGCGGAACAGGGCATCGCAGCAGCCAGCACCAGCACAATGAGCCAACCAGCCAAAGGTGGAAACAGCCACCGCCACGTGAAAAAATACACCGGGATAAAAAAGAGGAACAAGCCCCCCCCCCCAGCCAGGCAGGCCAAGGCGCACCACCAGGACCCACGGCAGGAAGGGAAGACAACACACTGGCCCGAAGCACCCAGGCATCCACGAAGAGGCACCCAGTGGAAGAGGGAGCCAACAGCAACAAACTGAAGCAAAGCGTGGCGAAAGGAGCTCAGGGACTCACCACCACCCGCACCAGGGACCAACAATGCAGGGGAGGAGCACCAGCACAGAGCCGCAGCCAGAGGACAGCACACGGGGGAAAGCAGACACCACCATGCGAAGCCTCAGACAACCGGGGGGACCGGGAGACAGGAAGAAGGCACCCCCTTCCCCAGCCAGCCCAAGGCGAACCACCGCGAAGCCATGACAGGGCAGGAGGAAGCTTAGCGGGAGGGATGCCAAGCAGTAAAACACAAAAGCACTCCTGCAAACGGAAGAGGGACCTGTAAACAGCACGTCACCCACAGGGTCACAAGGCTCCTAAGAACAGAAGAGCACAGCGACCCATCACAGCAGCTCGCACGTATGGACCTAGTGAGGGTGAAACGCTCAGAAACCCTGCCAGGATGCAAATCAGAGACCATGCACAGATCCCTGTGGAAGCTGCAGCAGTCCACCGAGCCACGAAACTCAAAGCACAAAGCCCCCAGCAGCTACCACAGCACCGTCCGACAGGCCGGGAGCTGAAGAGACCGCAACGTGGCACATTCCAGGAGGGGGGGGACCGGGCGACAGGAACAAGGCCCCCCCCCCGGCACCCAGGCACACCCCCAGGAACCACGCCAGGACAGGAGGAAAGCAGCCACAGGGGAGTAGCAGAAAAGCAGCAAGGAGCCCCCAAAAAGGGAAAGAAAGAAACACCGCTATGCGGTACTCACCGGGGGGGGGGCAGGGCAACAGGAACAAGTCCCCCCCACCGCCGCCAACCAGGCCAAGGCACCCAACCAGCAACTATGCCAGGGCTGGAGAATCAACAATTGCAGCGCGTCTACCACCCGGCCAGGCCACAGGAAGACGCGCTCAGCAACCCGGAAAAAACCGGGAGGCAGGCGCACCAGCCGCAAAGGGCCGGCTGGTATGGAAGAGCCGGCCAGGAACATCCCAGCCTCCCAGCAAGCCCGGCAGGCCGGGAGGCAAACCAGCAGACTCCCCGCCTGCACAGCCAGGCAGCCGGACAGGGAGTGGAAGAAGAAAACGCCACTCCAGCCCAGCAGGAGCAGCACCAGCACCTTGTCCCAAATCTGTCGACAGACAGAAAAAAAGAACAGGCGGAATGCTGGGTAAGTATTGCTTATGTACTCCCAGTGGGAGGGGCAGGGTTAGGCTCCCCAGCATTCCTCTGATCTTTTTTTCTGTCGGGAGATGGTTATCTCCACTATGTAATGAATGGGACGAGGACAGGAGGGACCTGGGGGTAATATTAGTATTCTTGAGGGAGGGGTGGAGCATCACGACTAAGGCTTCCAGTTTTCCATTTTTACTGATTTTTACAGATGAATGCAGACAGAAAACAATGTGTTTCCTGCCTGTATTTATTTTTAAAAGCGGAAAAATACGGAAAATTGTGCTTCTTGTGGGCGACTCTCCATGCTATTTTTCGTGATTTCCAGGACAACAGCTGAGCAGATAGACATCATGGGAAGTTAAAAAACGGGTTGGGCTTTCCCTAAATACAGGCATATGTCAATATATATTTATATTATAATGCTGATATTTACCTGTGGGTGTAGCGTTTTGCTATATTTGGCTGCTTAATTTGCTAATACATGACAGGCAGCAAAGTATGAGTGCATGTTCATCAGTTAAAGAAATGTGGAAATATACCATTTTACGATTCCATTTCTTCACAAAATACAAAATACATATGGATAAATATCAATAGGATGGCCAAAAAATAAATATGGATAAATATAGACGGAAAGGTTAAAATAATAAATACCATAAAACCCGGGAGCCCTAATCACGACCTACACAAGGCTTCACCTTTTTGGAGTCAAGGTACTGCCACTCTTCACAATAATAATAAGGAGCATATTAACCCCTTCGATGCTCATGACGGCCCCCGCCGTCATGAGTCACGGTGGGCGTGTGCGCACGATGGCCGGGGGCCGTCCGAACCACGCCCAAGAATGGAATGTCCAGCACCGTGGCGGAATTCGCGCCGCAGCCAAGGTGTTAAAAACACACAGTGATGTAAGGGCTCTTCAAAATTAAACATAATTGTGGAAACTTTTACACATGCCCTTTCATTGGGATAAAAACTCAAAGGAAGTTAGATGGCACCCCACACTGCTTCCCTGAGCTGTAAAATGGTCTACACCGCAGGCTGCAGGGCCTGCTCATGTCAGGGCCATCTATCACTGAAGTGGAGTGCAAACTAAGGGGGTGTGAAGATGCGAAGTTGGCCAATTTGCAACAATATGTTAAAAAAACGTGCTAGTGTCACAAGGTGTGAAGCTTGCAAAGTTTTAAAGAAAAGAGGGCAGAGTTGTCAGCCCTTTCCCATAGTTGGAAAGCAATTTTGCTGCCGCTCACAGCTGCTTGGTACGTCTACACTATTCCTTGCCTGGAGCCCACTCTGCATCCCATGCCATCCTCGGTCCAGAGCCTCAAGGAGCACATTCTGCCTGTCATAAGGTTTACATCTATAACTTCCTGCCACCCCACCCTTCATGACCGGTACATCCTTTGGCAGGAGATCATCAAGGATGTTGGGACAGGTGGTTTGACCTCTGACAAGGATGAACCTGGGCTTAGTGGAGAAACTTTGTTCATTTCCACGCAGGAAACATTTACCAACTCTGCTGATGAAGTTTAAACTTTGCCCCAGCGGTGTCCGGCACAGATCAGAGGAAGGGTGGGATGGGGGTGTGAGGGGGGAGGACGCGGGGAGGAAGCATGTATAAAAAAAAACAAAAAAAACTTACCTTCTCGCCGCTTCCTTGCCGCGTCTCTCCTCCGTAGTCCTCCCTCGCTCAGCCTCAACAGGAAGCACACCCAGGCTCCCAGTCAGCCAATCACACAGCTGCCTCAGTAGCATTGTGATTGGTCTGAGTGCCGTGTTTCGGCGCTCTGAAGCTGACTGGAAGCCTGGCCAGGCTCTCCACGAAGGTTGCGATGCAGCCTGCATGGAGAACATGCGAAGTACACAAGACTGTTTTGGGCGGCACTTAAGAGGGTGCTGCCTACCGCTCCTCCCCTGTAGGAGAAAATAAAATGATAATAACGTGAGGTATTATAATTTTATTTTCCCTTTGTTTCACTGCAAAAAAGCAGTGGGGCGATGCTCCTCCGCCTTAGCGGAGGAGCCGCCACTGCTTTGCCCAGTCCTGCTTCAAGGCAGCAATATCTCCAGTCAGCTGGGGGACGGCGTGGTGTGTCCTCCCTTAAGTCTCTTCACCGGGGTTACAAATGTTCCCTTTTATCCTCTCAACCGAAAGGAGATATTTTATTTGGCAGCTCTATGATACTTGACGATAATAATGCCAGGAGTAGTGGAGTTGACTAGGCCTGGGCAAAGGTTTAATTACGCTGGAGTAACTGGCATAATTGTGGTAACTTTGCGTAACAAAATCTACCTAAAATTAATAAGATTACGTCATTACTCTACATCGCATAATTTTGGGGATACATTTTCACACGAGATGTAACATTCAAGGAATTTTTGAATGTGAGCGCCATTTCAGGGAGATTTTTTTACCCGAGTGGACCATTCGGGTAATTTTTAGCGCAAAACTCGAAATTTGAGCACAAACAGCAGTGTTTTGAAAGCCAGTGGCAGTTCCTTTAATATGGGGGGTAAACAAACATTGCAGGCAGATTTTTTACGTGGGTGGACAGTTCAGATAGTTTTTAAATGCAAAACTGAAATCCAAATGCAAGTGGCAGGTTTTTGAACGCAAGCAACCGGAAATCAACTCAAAATTACATTTTCGAGTCTAATTTTTACCTGAATGAACTGTTCATGTATGTTTTCAGGGCAAGTTGCCTTTTTATTAATTATGCATAATTTCACGTAATTAAAGAGAAATTCCACAGAATTACGCTATCTGAAATTACGTGACTTATGCTCAGCCCTAGAGTTGACACCATGCGTTCTTTGAGCTTGATGATGAAATTGACTGTATGTCCCCCTTAACTCCCTCAACAGCTTATTATTTACAAATCAGGCCCTGACTATACATGGGTTGAAGTGTTATTTCTGGGGGGGATACTGCTCTGCCCAGTGTTTGAGCATCAGGATTTCCTATGTACGGCAACACCAGACCGGTAAGCACCCATTAGTACGCGGACATTAGTCCACGTACCATTACTACGCAAGCGTTACAACGCATGCGATGTAACAACGCGTAGCCTTTAGTACGCAAGTTGTTACATCGCATGCATTGTTACAACGCATGCGTAGTCGGTGAGGGGGCGTCCACTTTCAGGAAGAGGGTCTGCTGCGTGCGCAAGTCGGTGAGGGGGCGTCAACTTTCAGGAAGAGGGTCTGCTGCTTTTCCGGCTGGCTGTTGGTCATGCCCATCTCCGCGCCTGCCCTCGGGACTCCTTATTCTGCCTGCCCACGATGGAGGAAGCCGGAGGAAGCAGAAAGGGGGAGAAGATTGGAAGCAAGCGTGGAGGTGAAGAGAGGAACCACGAGGAGAGAGAGGTAAGAGGGGCTGTGTAGGGTCATGTAGGGGCTGTGTAGGGTCATGCAGTGTTGTGTACTTGTGTTTGTGTAGTGTAGAGTAGTGTCGGGGTCGTGCAGGGTAGTGTACTTGTGTTTGTGTAGTGTAGAGTAGTGTCGGGGTCGTGCAGGGTAGTGTTTGGGAGTAGGGACAGGACTGCGGTAGGGGCAGGGTCGTGCTGGGGGTAGTGTTTTAGGGTTTAGGGTAGTGTTCTGATATTAGTGTAGTGTAGGGTACTGTTGTAGGGTTTAGGGTAGTGTCGGGGTGTCGTGCAGGGTAGTGTTTGGGAGTAGGGACAGGAATGGGGCTAGGGTCAGTGTCGTCTGGAGGTAGTGTTTAAGGGTTTAGGGTAGTGTTCTGGTGTTAGTGTAGTGTAGGGTAGTGTTTTAGGGTTTAGGGTAGTGTTGGGGGGTCGTGCAGGGTAGTGTTTGGGAGTAGGGACAGGACTGGGGCTAGGGGCAGGGTCGTGCTGGGGGTAGTGTTTTAGGGTTTAGGGTAGTGTTGTGGAGTTTGTGTAGTGTAGGGTAGTGTTTTAGGGTTTAGGGTAGTGTCGGGGGGTCGTGCAGGGTAGTATTTGGGAGTAGGGACAGGACTGGGGCTAGGGGCAGGGTCATGCTGGGGGTAGTGTTTTAGGGTTTAGGGTAGTGTTGTGGAGTTTGTGTAGTGTAAGGTAGTGTTTTAGGGTTTAGGGTTTAGGGTTTAGGGTAGTGTTGGGGGGGTCGTGCTGGGTAGTGTTTGGGAGTAGGGACAGGACTGGGGCTAGGGGCAGTGTTGTGCAGGGGGTAGTGATTTAGGGTTTAGGGTAGTGTAGTGGTGTTTTAGTAGTGTAGGGTAGTGTACTTTTTGAGGGTTTTGGTAGTGTTTTTAACTTTTGGATGTGTAGGGTAGTGTATTTGTATGTAGTGTTGGGTTTTATTATTACTAGGCAAGTTTTTAGTTCGCATACATTAACACTTTCAATATAATGGTATGCGAACTAAAAACTTGCGTAGTAACGGGTATTGCTAAGAAAAAACTGCGTAGTAATGGCATGCAAACTAATTGCATGCGAAATAACGAGTCATATTCAACCAGAACCACGTTTGCAAGCTAGAAAATGTAGGCGATAAAATCACATGAAGCTCGGGCTGGAAGTGTAGCTGGGTTTGGCCCCTGACCCCGGTACACCCCCTCTATAACCCACCGAGCTCCCGCCTGCGAGCCCATAGCTCTGTATTGACCTGACACACTCCATGCTCCTGTCTCCAGGGCTTTAAGTGGGCCGAGTTTCACCGGTGCCGAGCACCGGCAGTTTTTAAAGGAGGCCTCGAAACGGGTCTCTATTGGGCTCTGTTTGGCACCCTGGCACAGGCGATCCCTTTTTTTCCGGACTGCAGAGACAGCAGGCGCATCGATGTGCGTGGGCTCACACTGCTCACTTCTTACTAGTGGAGAAGTTATGGCATGACGTCATGCCAGGTGAGGGTTGTAGGGGAAGGGAAATCCTTTAAAGAGAGTCATGTTCTCTCGGGATTCCCCCTCTCTTTTTGAAACTCAGGAGCAGCAACATTGTCGTGGTGTCACCAGGGCTTTAAGTGGAAGCTTTTTCAATATTATATACAACAAGCCATAGTTGCTGCTTATTTATCTTATGCAACTAACAACCATTGACAAAGCCAATAGTCCTGACTTGTTGTAGGTATGATGTAACTTGTTGTATCAAATATCTGGATGCAATGACAGAAACAGCAAAATACAAGTCGGGCGGCACACTATGTTAAGCACAGATTTTTAGCTTACGTGTTTTAAGCCACGCCCTTAATTACATTGGCCACGCCCCTTTGAGAGACTCCCCAAGTTTTTTCATCCCACTTAAAGCCCTGCCTATCTCCTTTCACCAGCCCTGCTACAGTTTATTATAACCGTGTTCTCACAGTTGCTGGTAAATAGAAGCAAACTTAATCCTCAGAATGAGAACGCCAAACACAGGTTTGGACCCATAAATCCAGGTCTGCTCGTTATTCCACATTCTGGAGACAAATATTCCTAATAGCTGGATTATGTGACATTTCCATCTGTATTTATCCTGGGCAAAAATCTAGAAACCTTCTGATCTGTGACTTAGAGTAACAAGGGAAAGGGGTAATAAATGAAAACTAAGAGTTCATGCAGCACTCTATTTACTTACTCTCCAGGGGCAGTGTTAGGTTTACCAAAGAGGAAGCCAGGGACATGTGGTACCACCATATTAGCTTTTAAATATCGACAATAATTTCTGACTGCAGTATATCCACTTACACAATATTTTCACAATCAGTAGATTTGTAGAGCGCTGCTGGTCACCCGGGAGGGTAATTTTTAAAACAGAAATTATAAAAAGGGGCTATGGGGATTATAAAATGTCTCTTTTTAATAATGTAATATTTGTATTGCACAACTGGCTTGAATCAAACTGAAATTAACTTGAAACTTGTGTATAGACGATAACCTTTCTGTTAAAGAAACGAAGGGGCATATGTACAAGCCCCTATCGCCACGGGAACGTCACTTTTTGTGATGTTTCCGTGGCGATAGGGGCCTTGCCTTATGTACAAGGCAGCGTTAAGCCACTTAACGTGGCTTAACGCTGCCTTGTACAGAAGGCACCCTTTCACGCTATGTTTAGCGTGAAAGGGGCGTGCAGTGGGTGTTGTGGTGGGCGTGCCACCGCAACAGCCATTGTATTTGACGCTGCCCCCTATGTACAAGGGTGGCGTATATAGGAGGCAGCGCCAAAATTAAGACCAGGAAAACCCTGGTCTTAAGGTGGCGAAACGAGGAGAAATGCATTATTTCTCCTCGTTTTTACTTTTTCCATGTGTGCTGCCTTGTGCAGCACACATGGAAAAAGCAAAATGCCATGGTTTGTTTATGTACAGGAAGGTGTCCCTTCCTGTACATAAACAAACCTTTTAAAAATGCCATTTTGTAACTTTCATGTGTGCTGCATGAAGCAGCACACATGAAAGTCACAAAATGCATTTTAAGATTGTTTATGTGCAGGAAGGGACACCTTCCTACACATAAACAATCCTCCCTGCACACAGACACCCTTGCACTCTGGTGCAAGGGTGCCTGCGTGGCGCTAAGTTGTTAAACTTAGCACCATCGCAGGGGGAAACGTAAGGCTGCACCACATTCTTGTAAATATGGTGCAGCACTGCGTTTCCGAAGTGGCGGAGCGTGTCGTTAAGCCAAGGAGGCTAACGACACGCTCCGCCACTTCTATTGTACATATCCCCCGAAGACTCTTAGGTACAGATGAAACCGAGTTTATTTATTTATTTTTTTTAAAACATTTTTATTGACATTTTACAGTGAATAACAGTCGATACATTACCGGAATATTCGATAGTGCATACATAATGTGGTGATACATTATACAATAGTTGTTTACCTTTTACATTGATAAGCAAGTTCCGTCTCTCACTCATTGACAACATAGCTGCAAAGAGATTATATTGCACATCACAGTGTTCTCACTTCGGTTGTTTAGTCACTATCATCTGATAACGATTCCTCCTGTGGGGGTTCGCAGATATTGCCCCGGAATGTATCCCACTTTCCCCACACCCGAGTCCATTTTTTGGGGCATCCCCTGTGTACATAGACTGATTTCTCTATTATCATTGTGCCGTCCATATCATGACACCACTGTCGATGGCTAGTGGTCAGTCTTGAGCCCCAGTGCTGAGCTATATTCCGCTTTGCCAATGCCATACCCAGTGTCACCCAGTCCTGAGCCGCATGGTTGAGATTTGTAGGTTTCCAAATGTTGAGTAGACATCTCTTTGGTTCCGGCTGAATCGTAACTCCAGTAACCTGAGAAATCGTGTGCGTAATCGCCTCCCAGTAAGACGTGATTGCCAGGCATTGCCAGAGTGTGTGCCAAAATGTGCCTGGTGCGCCACATTGTCTTAGGCAGAGTGGTGTGTCCGTACTGCCCAATCTATGTAGAAGTGTTTGCGTATAGTAAGTTCGGTGGAGAATTTTTAATTGTATTAGTTTTAGTTTAGAGGGTATCGCTACCTCTTTTGGGGACGCAATTGCCTCCTGCCAGTCTGCCTCATCCAGCTCTCCCACGTCAGCCTCCCATCGCTGCTTAAGGGCTGTCGTGGGGTCCGGCTGATTATTTATTATTTTGCGGTAGGTTTGGGAAATGGCTTTTTTGCTCAAGTGGTCCGTCAGAAGTCTATCCTCTAGTGGTGAGGCCGCTGGCAGTTGTGTATCTTGTGTAATTACTGCCATGAGTGCATGTTTAATCTGCATATATCTGAAAGTTTCCGCCCGTGCTAGTCCATAAGTGACCTGTAGCTGGGTGAACGTGACAACCTCGCCTTTTTTCCACAGATCTCCCACCCTTGAGATACCTATCAAGTCCCATTGTCTAAATCCCTTGGTATTTCGCAGTTTACCTAATTGCCGGGTTTCCCATAATGGTGTAGCCTGCGTTATCACCCCCTCCCAGCCCAGCGCTCGTTGTGCCGCGTACCAGACATGGACTGGGTGTGCCGTTGGACCTGTAAGAGCCGTCCTTCTGGGTTTATTGTATAATACCCCCATGATCCCTTCAGCTTCTAGGAGACGGCTCCAACGCATCCAGAACGCCTCTGCACGCCTGATCCTCGACATCCCTCGCCGCAGCCACATCACACCCCACCTGAGAGACCTGCACTGGCTCCCGGTCAACAAGAGGATAACCTTCAAACTCCTCACCCACGCACACAAAGCACTCCACAACACCGGACCGACGTACCTCAACAGACGACTCAGCTTATACACCCCCTCCCGCCAGCTCCGCTCCGCCGACCTCGCCCTCGCCACTGTCCCCCGCTTCCGAAGAGCGACCTCCGGTGGCAGATCGTTCTCCCACCTCGCCGCCAAGACCTGGAACACCCTCCCCATCCACCTACGGCAGACCCAAGACCTGCTCACCTTCAGAAAACTCCTCAAGATCTGGCTTTTCGAGCAGTAGCAGCATTCCCCACCCCAGCGCCTTGAGACCCTCATGGGTGAGTAGTGCGCTTTACAAATGATATGATTGATTGATTGATTGATTGATTGATGCCTGTCCATGCGAAACGCTGGTTCTTCCTGCGGTGCATGAAGCCATTGATTTATTACGATGAGCTGTGATGCCCAGTAGTATACTTTTATATTAGGGAGGGCAATGCCGCCATCATACCAGCTCTTCACTAGTTTATGCATGGCTATACGGGCAGACCTCCCATCCCATAACAGATTGATTACTTCGGCGTTTATCGTTGTGAAGTATGCTGGGGAAACCGGGAACGGGGTGTTTTGTAAGACATTTAGGAATCTGGGAAGTGCCATCATCTTAAAGAGGGCTGCCCTGCCCAGTAGCGTGAGCGGTAGTGATCGCCAGTGTTTGACATCGCGGCGGAATCGCGCTAGAGGCTGCATGAGGTTTTCTTCAATGAAATGCGTGGCCTGATGTGTTATATATATGCCGAGATATTTGAATCCCTTGTCAGCAATCTGGAGTTCGCAGTTACGCGAGAGCCGCGGCGGGGGGCCGTGGAGTATATAGAGGAGCGATTTTGCCCAGTTTATAGTATAGCCCGAGACCCGCCCATATGCGGCGCATATATCTAGTAGGCGATTAATAGAATGCGCTGGGGATGCCAGGTACAATAACACATCATCCGCATATAGCGAAATGCGATCCTCCCATCCCAGGGCCCATTTTAATCCATGGATGACCGGATCCTGCCGTATCCATGCCGCCAGTGGTTCAAGCACTATGGCAAATAAGAGCGGTGATAGGGGGCAGCCTTGTCTCGTCCCTTTTCCCAGAGGGAAGACTATCGAGATGCGACCATTTACCACAACTTGTGCCAGGCGTTTTCTGTATAACAATTGCACCCACTCGCAGAACTTCGGGCCGAAACCCATGTGGCGGAGGACCGCGTAGAGAAAGGGCCATTCGACCATGTCGAATGCCATACGCGCGTCCAGGGATAAAATGACTGCGTCTTCTTCGATAGTAGACCTACGCGCCATGACACTATGCAGCCTCCTCAGATTCAGCGGTGTGTTTCGGTTCGGCATAAATCCGGATTGGTCCGGGTGGATCACTGTTGTAAGATATGGCTGCAGTCTCATGGCCAGTGCTTTAGCAAGTATTTTAGCTTCTGCATTTATCAAGGATATCGGCCTATAGGACATGCATTCCTGCGGTGGCTTGCCCGGTTTATGTATTGCAACTATTGTCGCTAGGCGCTGATCCCTGGGCAACTCCCCTTTTTTCAAACTATCTTTGTACATGTTAAGCAGGTGTGGTACGAGCTGAGTTGCTGCTTTTTTATAGAATTCTACGGGAATACCATTAGGTCTTAGGGCTTTTCCCGTATGCAATGCGCCTACCGCTAGTACGAGCTCGTCTGGAGTCAGATCCGCTTCCAGCGCTTGAGTTGCGTCACTGGACAGCGTGGGCATTTGTATGTCCTTTAAAAGGGCTAGATTTTCTTGTATTGTGTTTGTGGCTGTGGGCGTGGGCGTGTTTATTTTCTCGCAGTGGGCCGCTAATGTATCAACTATTTGCTGAGGGTCTGAGGTCATAATCCCAGTCTCAAATCTGAGTTGGGCTATCCATCGGCTAGCTCTTTCCTTTCTATCCAGCTAGGCTAGGAGCTTGCCTGCTTTATCACCAAGCTCGTAAATAGTCTGTTGCGTGCTGGTGTGTTTGGATTTCGCCTCCTCCCATGCAAAGGCCCTGTATTCCTGTTGTGCTAAATTTAACCTATATGTCGTGTCATCACTGGTGTCTGTGGCATGGTCAGCCTCTGCCTGGGCTACACCTTGTTCTAAAGTCTCAATCTGCTGTCTTTGTATCTTTTTATGCCTTGCCACTAGTGAGATTGCCTGGCCCCTTAATACAGTTTTATATGCCTCCCACAGCGTCGTTGGAGAGGACACAGAGTGTTCGTTTTCCGCAAAATATTGCTCTGTGGCTGTGAACAGACCTTTCCCAATCTTACGATTTTTAAGATACCCAGGGTAGAGCGGAAACAGTCGGCGTCGTCCCGTGGTGTATGTAATGAGCACTGGTGAGTGGTCTGAGATGCCCCTGGGTAAGTGTCGGATCTCTAATACCCCTTCCATCCCTGCTGCCAATGTAAATATGTAGTCTATTCTTGAAAGACTATTATGAACTCCCGAGTGGAAGGTATATTGTCGCTCCTGTGGGTACCTGGCTCTCCAGACATCAATGAGACCAATGGCGTCAACAAAGTCAACTAATTTGAGGTTTGCACTACTGGGGTCTCTAGGGAGTTTTCTATCTATGGATGCGTCAACCGTAGCGTTAAAGTCGCCCCCCACAATGAGTTCACCCTGCGGGAGTGACAACAAGAATTTCCCCAGGGCCGGGAAGGTTGACTGGTGCAGCGTCTGCGGGATATAGACTGATACCAAATTATACGATCGTCCCTCCCATTGACATGATATCGATGCAAATCGTCCTTGGTCATCTGTCCAGGACCCAGTTAATATCAGTGGGAACCGTTTATGGACCAGAATCCCCACCCCCCGAGAACCGGAGGTGAATTCAGAGTGTGCTGCCATTTTGTAGCCCCATCTAACCAGGGCCCTACAGGCCGAGCCCATCAAATGCGATTCCTGTATCAGCGCGACAGCCGGACCTTTGCGTTTAATGTGTTGGAGGACCAGTCCACTTTTTATCTTGTCACCCAGTCCATTTACATTCCAGGACATCACAGTGAAAGGAGGTGTCATCTCCCTAGAGTTCAGTGACTGGGTGTTCGAAACGTCTGTGAGTGTGTCCATTCGCATCGTATGCGACACCATCTATGTAAGAGTGGAGAGCACCCTGTAGTATCCGCGTCATGTCTCCATCATGTATGCCATCAATTACATCACTATGTATCTGTAACAAACCAAACAATAACCCGCTTAACTGACCCCTACCCCCCTCCCTCCTCCCTGCCTCCCTGCATGGCGGTCTTAGAACTACCCGCCACCCCAACTTAGCAGAGTGCTTAATTCCCAGAACTTTGTACTTGCGTGAGGGGGGGAGAACCGTTCAGCGATCTCCTGAGGTCCCTCCCTTAAACTTGTATTGTATAATGGCCATTTGCTCACAGCTCAATGTCACTGCTGCAATAACAAGTGTCTCTGGTGACATTAGTTCGTATATCCATTATAATCCTGGTCAGTGGAGTTCTCACATCAAAGTATGGCGTTGTCGGGCCTGCGCGCCCATGCCACCGGGGGTTTTCCCCACTCAGTCCCAAGGTCCGTGAAGCACGACATCAATCTGAGTTTTCATCTGCGTTCTGTGGCGTGCCACACGAGGCTTCTGGCTCCCTCGCTCCCGACGACGCAGATGCCATGGCGAAACCGAGTTTATTAACCAAGATTCTCAAGCACCAACTGACGTTGGAGCTCACAGAACATTCTACTGTGAGCTTCACATGAACGTTCCAAAGAAAGGTAAGTACCAAGGGAGAGAAGGAGGGGGGGGAGGGAAAAGGAAAGGACGGAAGGGGAAAAGGTAATTCCCTTTACAAAGATTACAACACTTACCCACATTGTTATACTTCATTTCGGTGTGCACTTTTGGAGACACCTCAGACTTAAGAAAAATGAACCAAACTCGATTTATGTTTCTATATGAGACAAAACATATATAAAATTAAAACAGTGGTTAAAGAAATATTGGTGCATTAAAATGGCAAACAAACTTTAAAAATTGACACAAGGTTGATGTTGCCTAGCGTCCCTGGGAAAATTGTCCCCATCAAGCTGTTGTTTTTTAAAATAATTTGTGTACTTCTCGAGGAAGAAAGGCTGAGTGTCACCGGTCGAATATGTAGCCTCATTGCATGTAAGTGTTTCTTTAGCGCTATTGGGAATGGGGGCGAATTTTAGTGTTAGGAGTGTTACCAGCCCAATCCATCTTGTAGGATGTGAAAAGTACAGTTGGTAGGGACAGCCAAGCTTGGAAAACAAAGCACTTTAGGCACATTTTGATGTTTTGTGCCATCTGCTAGAATGTAGGCTTTGTGTTCTGAAAAAATGTACACACACGCTTTCACAGTAAGCATCTCATGTAGGCCATGCCATTCGCATTCTGATGACCATGGGGCTTATTTAAAAGGCCCTTGCGCCACTTTTGCGTCATTTTTAACATGGGAAAAGTGACGCAAAAGTGGCGCAAGGGGCTTGTAAATCTGCCCCCATGTTTAAAAAAAAAAATTCTACTGTTCATTTTAGATGCGCAGAGTTATGTCTTCGATTGAGACGCAAATCTATTCTGCTGACATAAGGCTGTGCTTCCTGACATATACACTTTCCCTTGAGGAAAAGAACTCTTGTGTGTCTGAAAAAGATCTGAAGACAAAATGCAGCGCCGAGAAACCGGTGTTTTTTTGTGTGGAGTACTTACAGGCATAATGAACTGACCAGGGGCGGCTGGCAGGGAACGGGGGCGGTGGGGGGCGTCATGGGGGAGACAAAATATAAAAAAGATTTAAAAAACACTTACCTCCTTGGCCGCCTCCGTCTCTCCTCGATCACGGGCGTCTCCGTGTCTCCTCACCTCTCCTCTTTCATTGACAAATCTGGAAGCACACGGTCTCCCCTAAGCCAATCACAACGCTGCGTTGTGATTGGTCTGAGCACCGTGGTTTGGCGCTCAAACGCGGACATGCAGCCTGTGCATGTTCTACACCCAGGCTGTTTATTACAGTCTGTGAAGAACATGCAAAGTGCGCATGACTGTTTGGCCAGGCCAAGATGGCTGGCCAAACCGCCATGCGCACTTAGTGCATGAACCACTCCTCCTCCTGTGGCACCAGCCCTGCCTCGCCCTAACCCAGCCCAATAGCTTGGAAAAATAAAATGATAATAACTATGTTTATTATCATTCTATTTTTCCTGCTCTGCAAGCAGTGGGGGACGCTCCTCCGCCTTAGCGGAGGAGCCGCCCCTGAAACTAACACCTACCACAAGAGAGCAGGAGATCGCATTCGGCTCCAGAATAAACCCGGTTATGACTAACTGATCAAGAACGCGCTTGTTTATTTTTTTTCATTTTTGCAGCGGATTTGTGAATCCTCTGCGATTCTGCAGCAAAATTGAAATAAAAAGACAACATTTTTGGCCTAGGTGGTCAGGGAATTCCTACCCTGCCTCCTTATGTGTATTTTCCCCTCTTTTCTTGGGACTCGGAAAAGTCTGAGTCCCACGATGGCTGCCCACACTTCCTGGTTGAAGTGTTTGCAGCCAATCAGATCTCACCATGATATCTGTCATATCCGCAGAGGATTCGCGTCCCTAGATATCTATAAATATTTTTCCTTCAATAGTTGCAAAACTACCAAACGGATTTACCCCAAATTACAAAAAGGTCAGTTTCTGCACTAAGATCTACCTTTCTGACAAATTTGGTGTTATTCCGTTGAGCGGTTCAGGCTGTAGTTGTGTCTAAAATCCTTATAGGAAATTGCATGGAGAAAACGTATTTTGCCCCCCCTTTTCTCAGTCCCCACATGACGATTCACCCCTAAACTTTCAAGACAGCAGATGAAGTGATTGGCAAACTAGTTTTGAACATTTCTAAAGATTCGTCAGACAGCGCTAAATTTATTAGCAAAACCAAAAACGCTTCGTCTATGGAAACTAGGTTCTAACTATAACTACCTACTGTTGATATATATGTGATCAAGGCCATCTGGTGTGGACGAAACGCAGGATCAAGCACTAAATATAAATGCATATTTTTGACACTACAACAGTTGGAGTCCGTGCCCGCTTCTTATGAAGTTTGTTAAATTGGGATTTTTGTTTGATATACATATATATATACATTGGCGAAGGCGCATCGCCGAAACATGTTTGTTTTGTATTGTGCAATAAATCCACATTGAGGATTTAATCTCTATCATGAGTGCTGGTCTTTTCCGAAAGGAAGTAGAAGCTTGGATGTAATATGCGAGACTACCCTTGCGTGACTGAGCACCCGCTGCCGAGTGCGGGAGTAGATGGCAGTGAGCTATATATATATATATATACATATATATATATATATATATAGTAACATAATTAATAAAAATATGTTTTTATTAATGTTGTAAATTAATTATTGCAACAATATATGTGCATGTATATTTTCATACTAAGTTTCCAATATGAAATATTAATATCATGTAAAATAAACATATGTATTATGTTACACTATACATATATGTATGTATATAAATACAGACACACATATATATATATATATATATATATATGTGTCTATATAAGTGAAAATGTATATATTTCATTAACTATTAGTGGAATATATTTAGTTTACATTATATTAAATTTATAAATTAAAATATTTTAAAAGTACTTCTTTAAACTCCATTTATATTAAAAAATCGATAATCTGTCTGCTTTTTGGATGATGTTAGTGTGAGTGATATTTTTTTCTGATATTTTTGTACTTATCATTATAAGTAGAGGAGCAGAATATTTTGATAAGCAATATTTTTGTCAACAATATTGTGTACCATGATATTGTGTGAGTTATTCGACTTTAGAAGTAGATTAGGCATTTACATAGTGACTAAAAGATAAGCAATCCCTTTTCAGACATACATGACCAAATTCATGTTCTATAAATATCAATGAGTGTCTCCATTTTCTTTTTTGCCCCTAAAAACCCGCTAATAGTGCTTACCTTGATGATAATTTCCAGCCCTAGATCTTGCAGTTGATATTGTTGAGAGGCAATAGTTTTGCATTTGATTGTTTGCCATACAACCACCATGTGCGGCAGTCGCTATCTCCGATTGTTGTCCATGGAACACTTGACTTACTTCCCTTCATCCATGAGTCAAGGCGCAGAAATAGGCAGAGGCAGAAGACAAAGGAAGATGTGCTGCTGCAGTCCATCTGGAATACTTCTTGGCAGAAACTGGCGAATATATACCATTACATTGCTTGCGTTTACAACGCATGCGATTACAACGCGGTTATTACAACAACTGCGTTGTTACATCGCAGTACCATTACAACGCAAGTCGTTACAACGACTTGCTCTAGATGGCGCGCTGGACTTAGGAATAGTATAATTTACTATTCCAACTCTAGTGTGTTGGAATAGTAAATTATACTATTCCTTAGTTTAGAGCGCCATCTAGAGCAAGTCGTTGTAACGAATTGCGTTGTAATGGTACTGCAATGTACAACGCAGTAGTTGTAACGACCGTGCTGTAAAGGTAACGCGATGTAATGACCGCGTTGTTAAGGTTGTTTCCCAAACTGACTTATGGCACAACCCATTTTTCATCACACAAGCTAAATCTGTCCAGGACTTTCTGAATAAAATCAAGAATAGTTGTAAACCACTATCAGTGAGGGAAATGGTCCACAGGTAGTTTACGCCATTCATAATTTACTCCTACAGGGAAGGCAGGCTAGCGACTGTTAGTCTAGTCTCCATCTGATGTGGACCATTTAATGATCCCTCCCTCTCACATCTTTTCCCTTTGGTCCACACTCTGCCCTCCCCCAAGTGAGTGGACAAAGGTGATGTTGAAAATGCAGAAGTAAAGAGACATGGGCAAAATGAAGCGTGTGGCAGTGAAGGATCATAGTGAGCGTCACAGCGAGGAGAGGTCTATAGAAGTGCTTTGGGTGTTATCACTATCATAACCTTGATGAATCATTTTGGAAATGTCAATAAAACGTTTTGGGTAAAAAAGTCACTTTGTTTGGATAGCTTAGAATGTGTTGGGAGTGAATGAAGTCATGAGTACAATTCGGAAAAGGGATCTTCCAATTTGACTCACCCTTTAAATATGTAGATAAATTATATTATGCCAAATACTTCTCATCAGACCTAGTTTCTCTGCGTTAAATCCTTAATGCTTGTAATTCATAGCTTATGTGTATTGAACTTGCTTCCATCATATTCGTCCTCATCATCTTGTGAATTCCACTATCCACTCTGGCTTATTCCTTGTGTGTTCCTGCCTTTGTCCTGGAGCCTTGTGATCACAAGGTGCATGGATGAGGATGTGGCCTAATGGCTAGAGCATCAACCTCGAAAATGGGGAACCAGGTACGAGTCTCGGCAGTGACGCTCACCATCCCGTGATTCTGGGCAAATCACTTAATCACCCCTTGCCTAACAAAATGAATGTGTCCATCTGTAACGCAACTGGTGCTCATGTAAAGCGCTCTGATACCTTCGGGTCAAGTTTGCGCTATATAAAACGAATGTATGACGATACAACGCATGCATTCACATCGCATGCCATTAGATTGCGGTTTTTACAACGCAAGTCGTTACAACTGTAGGAAGGTGGAATCTGACTATATGGTTGCCCCCACTTTTTTTATGGTGTTTTGCTGGTTTATGACTTAGTTGGACTGGGATCCTGCTATTCAGGGCCCCAGTCTATCTGCTTTCTCTGTAAAAAGGTTTCCATGTGCCTTAGGCACATCTCTGATTGGAATCTGGAGTGCCCTTATAAGTCCCTAGTATATGGTATACTATGTACCAAGGGCATAGGTACCTCAGAGGCCTACCAGGGGCTGCAGCATGTATTGTGCCACCCATGGAAGGCCATCCAAACTGACACCACAGGTCTGCTACTGCAGCCTGGGTAAGGTGGTGCATGCACCCCTTACTGTGATATAGGTTACCTATATCACTACATACATACACACATATAAACCTATAAGTCACTCCTATGGCAGGCCTTATCAATCCTGAAGGCAGAGTGCGTGGTTCCTATGTGAGGGGGTGCCCCTGCATGAGCAGGGCCCCTCTTCAGCGTTCGGAGACCCTTCTCTGATGCTGTTTGTAGTGCAGCCTGACCATATACTCTTAAGTGCATTATAACCTCGCGTTAAATGCTAACTTTGGAATGGCTGCACCTAAACATGTCGTGTTTGGTGTCAAACATCTTGGAATACTACCCCCCGCCAATTCTGGCGGCAGGGGTAGCATTCCACCCTTCTAGAGGAGAGACATGTTAACCCTGGCCTGGCCGGTAACTTCTTTCTAAAGCCCTGGCATCACAAAATGGATGCTGCTGCCACAGACACGAGTCTGGCCTCCTGCTGCTGGACGAAACTCCGGCAGGGGAGGCCTGGACAATAGGTTTCCTGTCCCAGGGAGGTGTGACCACCTCCCCAGACAGGATAATGTGTATTGGGGCTGGGCGGGAGCACCATCTGTGTGCTTTGAAGTCCTGCACTGGGGGCACATTTGGTGTCCCTGTGCATACCCCAGTTCAAACCGGATCAGGGGCTTCCAGCCCCTGCTTTGGCGCGAACTGGACAAAGGAAAGGGGTGTAGCCACCCCTCTGCTCTGACCCACCCATAGGTGGGGCCACAGAGTAGTCCAACCCCTATCCTTAGTATAAGTATAGGAACCCAGTCCTTAGGATTTTAGATTATCCCTGGATGAAACTCTGAAACTGAATCCTGGACCTTCGACGCTCTACTCACGATTAGAGGACAGAAGAATCTCCCTTGGGGTCAAGGAGTGACTCCCCTGCTTGGCAGGCACCAAAGAAGCATCTGTCCGGTTCGCATTTCTGAAGCTCCCGTCGGACGCCGAAGTCATCGCATCACCAGAGGTGGATTCTCAGACTTCCCCGAGGCTACCCTGAGTCCCCAGCAAAGCTGAGGCCCGTAGCTATTGTGGGTGACTTGAGACCGTGACCCCTGGACACCGAGCACATTTGCAAGTACATCCTCTTCTGGGTCTCCCAAGAAGTCGTGCTTTGGGCTTCGAGTAGCCCTAGCCTCCAGCACCACCTGCACCGAAGATCACTGGCCCCCACTCCACAAGTGTCCTGTAAGCCAGCTCCACGTGCGGCATCACAAGGCTCCTTTGCGGTCGCTAGCCCGTTGGCTAGTAGCCCTTAACGAAGGCCAATCTTTTCCTAACTTGGCATCCTGGTTGCTCCAGGCCTGCCCTCACTTACCCTCGCTGGGTGAGTTCCCCAGACCTTGCTGGTCTGCACCATCGACGATCTTCCTCTGCATCGAGACTTGCCGTTGCCAAGGATTGTTGGGTCCAATCCGGTCGCCGACACCTCAGCACTTGACAGACATCGTGTACCAGCCCGAATCCTGCTCCTGGTTGCCGACAACGCCTCCTGGACCTTGTGGCTGAAGAGACAAGACGACCATCAACGCACCTGAAGCACTCGACATCGGTGGGCATCTGTCCATCGCCTTCCTGGTCACTGGCTAGTGACCCAGACTCTGTCCCCTCTGCTTTCAGGTTCTTCAGAACTCCGATCCACTCTTGGATCCACCCGGACACTTTTCACTTGGTCGCCAGCAGCACTTTGCAGCAGATCGCCATTCAAATCGACGACGAAACCCGACCCCGAAAGGCACCTATGCACCCGGCTTCCCTGGGTGAGGTAACACGAGTACTCCGGTGCTCCCGTGGGTAGAGACTCTTCAAAGTCCTAGATCTCAAAGGGTTTGGTCCAAGTCCTCTTTTAAGTGTCCCTTTTCTCTAATTTCCCGATCACGACTTTCTCCATAGAAGTCAATGGCGTATCGCGGTTGTGTATTTACACTGCACGCGTCTCCCGTGGGTCCCCTGTGTCACTACCTTGGGTGGTTCCTTGTGGTCCAAGCACTTCTAGAGGCTCTAGGCCTAGTGTCTAGTTCAGTCGTGGTTCTTATACCACTTTATTGGTATATGGTTTGGTACGCCCCTAGGGCCCAAACGTGTATTTGTGCTATTACTGTGTTTAAATAACTTCTAACTTATGTACTTCGAACTCTAGCCTCATAAAGAGACTAGAGGGGTGTGTTTAGCAATAAATACATATATTTTGAATATATACCTGCTGTGGTGCTCTTTCATTTGATCACTCAAGAGATTATAGACTGGTAAAACAAGCTGCTTTACATTCCTTCAAGACTTAGCTTGAAGGCTGCTCTCCATAGCTACCACTAGGATAGCTTTCAATAAGGTTGTCTTTAACCTATCTCCAATAAGGGGTTGTTTGGACTGGTGCAAGGTGCCCACTATAATTAGTGGACAGCATATGCCAGGCCAACTTCTCACAACAACGACTTGCGTTGGAGGGCGCTGGACTTAGGAGTAGTTTAATTTACTATTCCAACTCCAGCCTACGTACAGTAGGGAAGGTGTTGGATAGTAAATTAAACTATTCCTTGTCCTATAGCGCCCTCCAGCGCAAGTCGTTGTAACGACTTGCGTTGTAAAAACCGCGATCTAATGGCATGCGATGTAATGCATGTGTTGTAAAGGTTGTTTCCCATATAAAACTCACAAAAAAATGGATGAGATGTGGGACAGAGCCTGGTGGGTTGGCAGTGAGATGGCTGCTTGTTATTTGTCTCTCCTAATGCCTGATATGCACAGGGACATTTTAAGGATTTTGGGGACCTGGGCCAAACGTATTTTGGGGGGCCCTGTCGGAACAGCTTTGAATTTCGGATCCACTTTCAGCTCTTTTATGCCCTCATGGGCATGTCACTGACAGTGCACAGGCACACTTTTTCAAATTCTAAATGTGTTTACATCTGATATTCAGGGATAGTGTTGTGTGTTTTCAATATTGCAACACAGCAGCAGCTCACTAATAATGCTGCAAATAATCTCTGTAACACCCTGCCATTTCTCATATGCGAGGTCCTATTTTGATCTAGAAGAAACTTTTTTTATGGACTTTGCTTAAAACATAATCTAATTTTTCTGCAAAATGTCTGTAATAGATTCTCACACATCACCCACATTAAAAATAAATTAAAGGAAAACTGTATTTGAAACCACCTGTTTAAGAATTATTCAAGGTCATCAAGGCAAGATTCTCTGCAGAACAGAGCTGGCTCTATCAGGGGGCCCCCCCTGAAAGGCTGGGGCCCAGGGGCCAGAGCCCACTTTGCCCATGCCTTAAAACGCCCCTGGATATGCAAAGTCAATTTGAAATCAAAACCCTGCGATTCACAATATCACATGGTAAATGACAGCAAAGTAGCTTTTGCTAAGCACTAAACCTGTTTTGAGAGTCGGAAATGGATTTCTGAGTCGAAAATGGAAATACCGACCCATTCCGAATCACTTTCGGAAAGGGGAGTGAGAGGGCCATTCTCTCCTAATTGCGATTCGGTATGAAATGTATCAAACGCCTGAGACTGCAATTGTGGTTGCAAACCATTGAAAAATGACGGACCCCTCTAAGGAGGTAATAGGGTCCCCTTTAGGACAACTGACCCTGTTGAAATTGCGACGGGTGCCTTGCAGGAAGAAGGGGACCCCTGCCTGCTCCCACAAATGAGTTCTTAAACTGTAACATTTTTCCTAAGAAACCCTGGAATAAGAGCTACTTTAAAAAAAAGTTTCCTGTTTTAAAATGGAAACACATGGACATTGGTCTGCTGTTCCTTGCAGGCCACCATCTTTAATTATAGTGAGTCAGTGGGTGTCACAAATAGCGAACACCTCATTATAATTAATTTGACAGGTCGTTCTTCGACCCCTGTGACTGGGGATTAGTACAATTTAAGCCTGCTTACAAAATCTGGTATACATTTGCAAGCAGCCTTTTTATACGCTGGGACATAATGTAGTCATTACCACTTATCTTGCTAGAAGGCATTCTTGCTTTATTATAGTCGCCAAAGTCATGGCCTTCTACAAGACTGTGCTTAGCCTCTTGTTCTGTTTTAGAACGGAATACAGCTTAGACATTTACATCCTCCAGCAAGCTACAGATGTATGTTTAAAAAGAATTAATCATAGGTGTTTAGTGCATCACCAACATGGCCCCAAATTGGCTTGCATGTCAGACATGTATCCCTTATGCAGTATCTATTATGCATTAAGTACAGAGTAGTTCAGCCTATTAACCTGTAGTTTTTTCATCCTGGTCAAGTCCATCCAGGCTGAAACATAAGGCTGACCTTTAAATGTAAACACGCATTGGTGTCCAGGGATGCCAATGACAGCAGAGGGTGGGACTCCTTACAAACCCTGAAATAAGCAGAATACGATCCCTTTTGTAATGTAGGTCACTGCAGATAAATGAGTGCTTGTTTACTCTCATGGGAGGCCTCAGTGTGCCTTGGCAACTCCAAGCCCATTATAATGAGAAATCTGCCTGGTGCAGCATCCTTGGACACTGGACGTCTAACACAGCCGCTGTCCTTGGTGCTGAAAGGGACCGGAAGCAAGACAAAGCCTTGTGACAGCAAGGACTGTTTGCATTAGGGGACGCTGCCAATGATATGTTTATTTTAATTAATTTGTAGTTTTATAAAGCGAGAACAAGGCCCGAGAGGGTATATGAACATATGGTGTATACAGGGCTTTAAGTGGGCCGGGAACCGCCGGTGCTGAGCACCCGGCAGTTCTAAAAAGCAGGTGTCGAGACGTGTCCATATCGGGCTCTCCGTTTTCGCCATCACCCTCCGGGTGGGAAAAAAAATTTACTCTGCAGCAGTGCCACCCTTCACTGCCTTTGGGGTAACTTCGAAGAGATTCGTTAAATTTCTTTCACAGTCTCATCATTTCAGAACTGAAGGATTGTCATACAATATTCAACGAAGTCATAGTTGTTGCTTATGCAACTAACAACCATTGATAAAGCCAATAGTCCTGGCTTGTTGTAGGTGTAATATAACTTGTTGAATCATATATCTGGATGCAATGACAGAAGCAGCAAAATACAAGTCGGGTGGCCCACTATGCTAAGCACAGATTTTTCGCTTAGGTGTTTTAAGCAACGCCCTTAATTACATCGGCCACGCCCGTTTGAGAGACCCCCCAGTTTTTTTCATCCCACTTAAAGCCCTGAGTGTATATAATGCGGCACAATACAGGATCTCCAAGCACTCTGCTTAATTTGTGGGCAAAAATAAGTGCAGCGATCTAAAGTGTTTCTTAAGAGCCTGCTACTGGCTTGGATTTGGTAATATCGAGGCTACCTAGTTTTTTATGTTTAATAAGCTTTATTGAATCATAAATGTTGGAACGATACAACAGAGGCCTAAAGTAAAACAATATGGAGAATCACTAGTTTTGATTGCATCAAATACCTCTTTCTGGTACCACTCTACAACTCCTGTCTCTCTTTTTTTCTGTTAGCCTTTCTTTTCCACCTTCTCCTTTCTCCCTTTCCTGCTTTTCTCTGTCTTGCCCCGGTCACAGTCTGATGAGGAAAAATATGTGCCTGTCCCCAAATAGGAGCCAGTGTGCAGCTCATGCAACTGGCGCAAATGAAACACTGATACAATGCGTAGATTGCGATTCTTTAGGAGTAATTCTGTTTATATCAAGGGTGTGCGAAATTTTCATAATTTCTTTTAGCGAAATTACATGAAATTTCGTGAAAATTATGCAAAAAGGCATTTAGCACTATATTTCTGCGCAAAATGTATCCTCTCCTCCATTTTGCAAAAAACACAAGCACCGCGAACAACAGGGACTCGTGTTCTTTTGTTCAAATTGTTCAAGTGAGCTAAAGATAATCTTTTAACACAAACGGCATGTATTATGTGATGTGGCGTAATAGCATAATGTCCGGTATATTACGCAATGAAAGTAACATGAAATTACCAAAATTACGCAAGATTACACCAGCATCACATACATTTCGCCCTGACTTGTTTTATCTTGTAATAAAGTCATTCACGCTTTCGCACACTACATGATGTCTAGGAGATTCTGGCAATTGTAAGTGTCCGTTGGGGCTGTAGTTACAGACACAGTAGCTGATATTACAGACACAATATCTACCTTAGCTCATGTCCTTACAGCGACAGTAACTGGGAGGGAGGACATGTTAATTGATGCATTATGTAACATATCCCATAGGACATGATAACTAGTAAAATGTTTGTCTGAATTACCATGATAATTGGCAGAAGGTTTGTCTAATGGCACATAATAAAGTTGCGAGACCTTATCATTAGCACAAATGGGGGCATATTATCAAGAACGGCGATAAAATTATCGCCGCTTTAGCGGCAGAACGGCGATAATGGGCTTGATAATATGCTCTTGAGAATTCCAATAGAAGCCCATGTTCACACCAGAACATGGACTTCTATTGGAATTCTCAAGGGCATATTATCAAGCCCATTATCGCCGCTTTAGCGTGCAGTTTTCTGCCGCTAAAGCGGCGATAATTTTTAACGCCGTTCTTGATAATATGCCCCAAATTGTTTTATTGGGGCATCTTAACTGCTACAGTATTTTTCAGGTGGGGGTGGAATTTCTGTCAATAAAAGTGTCTGATGGCGGCATTGTTTCTGGAGATATATTTGATTAAAAAATGATTCTTCACATAACACGAATCGGATGGCTGTCGAAGTAAGCAAATATAAACCACCATTTAGGAGTGGTCGAGAATCTAAAATAAAGACTAGGCAAACAAAAAAATAGCAAGCAATGTTAACTATAAAGCAACAAATGCTTTTATGTGACAACAGAAACGAGTATCAGAAAAACAGGCTTTTGCATATTATAAGGGGAGGGCTCTGGGCTCGGTGTTGAAATTGCCCCTGAAGCCCCTTCTATGCGGAGGGCCCACGACCCGGTAGACCCTGCTTACTCCAATTCATTTTTCGATCTGTTTGAATGGTGCAGCTGTCGAAGCAATCTTGGGGCATATTATCAAGCCCATTATCGCCGCTTTAGCGGCAGTTTTTGCCGCTAAAGCGGCGATAATTATATCGCCCTATCAGCAAGCTGTCGCTAACAGGCGTTAGCGACAGCTTTCAGGCGATAGCGGCCGGTTTTTACATCGCCTTGCATGCCAGCGATAATTATCGCTAATGATATGCAAGGTAGGCGTTCCCCACTAAAAGCGACTGTAAACAGTCGCTAAAACAACTACCCCTATTAGCAAGGCAGGCGAAGCGATAATATAATCGCGCTAAGCGCGTTTATCGCTAGATTTTTACACCTGCTACTGAGGGTGACTTACCTGTTTGTAGCATAGGGGGTGGATTGTCAGGCTAAATCCACCATAGCGTTAATGCGAGAATATCGCTGGTTTTCCAGCGATATTTTCGCATTTTACGCATATCGCTGGAAATATTATCGCTATGGAGATAAACCTTACTAATAGGGTGTTATCTCAGCGATAATTTCCAGCGATAGGCGGCGTTAAAAAAAAACGCGCTAAGCACGGTTAGCGATAAATATCGCACTTCCTTGATAATATGCCCCCTTATCTTTACTGGGCTCTTGGCCCTGAGATCTCTGCTGATGCATTGCCTTTATCCAAGTCGCCCTTGAGCTGACCTTGAGCTTGCCTCTTGAGTGTGAAGGAATCAAGCCGCTGATGCGTCCAGTGTACAATTTCTAAAGACCTTGGGGCAGATTTACAAGGCCCTTGCGCCACTTTTGCGTCACTTTTAACATGTTAAAAGTGACGCAAAAGTGGCGCAAGGGCCTTGTAAATCTGCCCCCTTTGTTCTTGGAGCAAAAAGGGCCCGATTCTCCTTAGAATATATATGTTAATATATTTTCTACCAGTAGCCTTCTTCAGGGCTAGGATCTGCTGAATATAAGGAGTTGGGGGGAAGAATCAGAACACAACTAGAGGGGCATAGGGGGAACTATGCCCCATAAAATCAACAACCAGTGACTGCTGACACAAAATGGCGGCTGCAGCATTTGGGAAGTGGGAGGGACAACCAGTGCAAAGCACGCAGGAAGGTGGAAGACAGACGTATCATAAACAGAATTGTATCTGCATGTTTTGTGTTGTATTACATTGTATTGTAATTAAGGCTCCCGGTTTTCAGTTTTTATTGATTTTTACAGATAAATACATACAGAAAACAGTGTGTTTCCTGTCTGTATTTATTTTTAAAAACAGAAAAATACTGAAAATTGTGCTTCTTGCGAGTGACTCACTGTGCTGTCTTTCATGAATTCCAGGCAAAAGCTGAGCCGACAGTCAGAATGGGGACTTACAAAACAGGATCAGATTTCCTTAAATACAGGCATACATTAACATGCATTTGTAGTATAACAATAATGTGCACTTTTGAGTGCAGTGTTTTGTTATGTGTGGTTGCTTAATTTGCTAAAACGCGACAGGCATCCATGTATGTGTGCACGTCTAAGAGTTGAATAACTGTGGAAATATACCATTTTACGGCTCCATTTATCCTCAAAACACAAAATAAATATGGATAAATACCAATAAAGTGGCCCAAAAATAAATATGGATAAATACAGATGGAAATGTTAAGAAAATAAATACCATAAAACTGGGAGCCCTAATTATAATTCATTAGTCTCTGTTAATTTGCATTAGATTAGCTCCGGGTATTGGGTTATGTTATGTTGTGTTATGTTATTATATATGTTGCATTACACTGTGCTAGAATGTCTTGATTTGTTTTGCATTATGTTGAAATATATGTACTCTATAAAACATGTTTAAATACGAAGGCAACCCTATGGCTTGCAGAATACATTGAAAAAACGGAAAGGGGGATTCATATTCAGCACTAGTACATGGTGACTAGCATGTCTTTAGGTCTGGCTTGATTTGTTTTTTTTACTGCAGCAGGTTTCTAATGGTTTTTTTTTTCCATCAGTTAATGTTTTAGTCAGGTTTGAAATGCTAGCCAGGCCTATTGGCTTTGCCACTGCTTATTAACGGATGGAGCCTGGATTTCCTGCTGACCAGAAGTTTGCTTTCATATTTAATGAAGATAAAGAAGAAGAAGAGAATACTAGATTGAAGCACCTCAGAGGAAAGCAGCCACCCTCTAAACCTGGATTTTGTGAACGCAGGACTCCCAAAGACCTTTATCATCAAGGCCCGCAGCCGGTGTTCGTTGGTTGCCGCAAAGTCTCAGAGGCTGCGATTTATCTAAGAAGAGTAGGACCAGCCAGTTCCTGACTCAAGCCACTAGCATGGGGCACCTTGAGGTTACTGCTGAGGGGGTTGTATCCAGTCACACCTGTTTGTTGCAATAGAGGACTTGCTGACATTAGTAGCGGTGGTGCTAGAGGGCAGCTGATTCCTGTGTTACTATCACAAGGTTGGGTGGCGAGCCTGCACTAATGATGAAGATACAAATGAGTGACTGGCAGACCAAGTAAAGGCTACACTGTTGCAGACGTTTGTTGAGGGTAGGACGGAGTCTGGCTAAAGTGTTGGGTCCCTCTAGGGAGCTGGATCAGTCTTTGACAGTGATCACTCCCTTTACTTTATAAATCCTGGTCCAACTGTGCAAAGAAGGCTCAAGCAGGCCTTGCTTTGCAACATGGAAACTTCCCACGGCTTAGCCACTGCTAAGCCTGTGTTGTGAATGTGTAGTCGACTGGCTTCATGTTTCTTGCGGTTCCTTCTTGATGAGAAGTAAGGTGAAATGGTAGACACTTAAAAAAGACTAGGGCTCTAAGAGATTAATGGAGAGTTCAGGAGAAAATTTGCTGTTCATCGTCAGCCAGCAAGATCCACCCGAAGACATCGTAGGTTCATGAGTTGTCCCTGCATCCATGCAGACAGTTTTCTCTCAGAGTCATCCCGTATCGATCTGTTTTCTTGGTTTGGTGCTTTGACATTAGACAACAATGATGCGTTTATCTGTTCAAGGGGAGCATCCCATGGTATCTGAGCCTCAACATCAGTTTTGGTTTCTGGAGGTGGCATTTGATACACAGGGCCTGATTCACAAAGGGCCTCCGCACTCGCTGCGGAGGTCCCACAGTCGTGGACGAGTCTCCACACGTGGGGTGGAATCGCTGCAACGAGATTCTCATTGTGGAGATTCTGCCTCGAGTGTGGAGACTCCCCCATGACTGCAGACTTTAGCTATGAGTACAGAGGCCCTTTGTGAATCAGACCCTCAGTGTGTTATTTAGATATAGTATGCACTGCATAGGTCCCTGCAAAGCACCCCACACTCCCAAACGATTGAAATCTATGAGTCAGTGTTGTTCAGGATCCAAGGAAGTCAGCAAGTATTGTCTAGCGGCTGTGATTTAGAACGAGACCTTGCGATGCATTAGAGTGACAGAGAAGGAAGCAATCCTTAGCATCGATAGGCACCAATATTTATGATGGGTGATTGGTGGCACCGGCTGCAACTACTGCTACAGTGACTGTATTTGATATTATCTGTAGCTTGAAGATTAAGGTGTTAGATGGGCCTGGAGTGAGGGTGTCAGACGTATTATTCTATTGAGTAGAATTATCTCTGTGTTACATGTGATACATACACTCATTTTTAGTGTAGTTGTTTTGTTGTTCTCAGTTGTAGTAATAGCATTAATTGTGGTAGTAGCAATAGTAGTAATAGGAATAGGAGTTGCAGTAACAGTAGTAGTAATAGTTGTAACTGTAGTAGTATGTGATGTAGTAGTTGTAACAAAGCTAGCACTACTCTTACTCGTGATGTAGTAATGTTACAAAAGAAATAGTAGTATCAGTAATAGTAGTAATGTTATTAGCAGTAGTACACTTAATAGTAGTAACAGAAAAATTAGAAGCAACAGTAGTAACAATAAAATGAATAGTTGTAACAGTAGTAGTAGCAGTGATAGTAGTAACAATGATAGAACTACTTTTACTAGTGGTGGTAATAATGTTACAGTGGTAGTCGTTGAAAGAGTATTAGTAGTAACACTACTACATAGTAGTAATAACACTTAATAGTTGTAGTAGTAGTGCACAAGTCAAAATTGTAGGAGATTATTATTCTGTTGCGCCTTCATTAGCGACAAGCAAGGATTGGGTTCTTCGGAGGAGAGCCGGATAATAGTTTCAGCTTCTTCTACCTTGACTATTTTAGGATTCGGTGAGAAGCGTATCATTTGTGAATCAAGCCCAAAGCTTTTTGCACAGCTCTGTGGCCACCAACAGAGCATTTCCCCCTACAAAAGAGCCTTTAAACAGATGACTCAATAGACCCGCTGCAGGAGGTGAGTTTTTACAGAACTGGGCGGAGGAACTTAGAATATTTATTATAAATTTCACAGTTCTTGGCCACAGTGTTCCTGCTCAGGCTCATTATTCACCTATGATAGATTGACGAAGATGCAATTGTCCGCGATCCATGGTGCGCGAGTGCGTGAAATCCTATCTCTAAAATTAGACTAGCTAGAAGAAAAAATCCTCAGTCAATGGCTGCATTAAAGTTTTACAAATCCATCACCTTACCCTTTAAATTATATACGAATAGATATGAAAACCACCTCACCCTGCTACACAGGAAAAGTGCATTGGTGCTAAAATCTTATGGCGCATTGTGCAAGCCCATGTTCCATCTGCTCAGGGTCAAAGATAGACCCTCTTTGGTAATCTATTGTGGGTATGTGACGACTAGAAAGTGCCACATGAGGTGACATGTTTAGAAAGAAAATAGCCAGTCAATAAATGCGTGCAGTGTTGAAATGTAAATGTTATGCACTCGTTTTGCTTACATATTGTTCTATGTAAAGTTAGCATTCGCGGCACCATTTTAAGTTGAGCCGCCATTTTGAGCCATGATCGAAATTAACTTCTGTCTCACTCTGTCTGCCTCAAAAGCGGCTTCGATATTGTTTTTTTTGTATTTCTCCAAGGTTGAGCTTTGCTGTACTAATGAATAGACTGTTTTTGTCATCGCATACCTTTCTCGCTTGATAGGCCTGCTCCCACCCTTAGACCGGTGGGGCGCAGGTAGAGTAACCTTGACGCTGAGATAGCATGTACCCAGTCCCAGGATTGCAACTCATCCTTCAGTACCTCCTTTGTTCATCAGCTACCAACTGGAAATTTCCATTCTGGGCGTGTCTTTAGTGGTTCTGGAGATGTACATTATGTGTTACCATGTTGGCAGAAGTCAGTCCCTCTGCAGCAATCTAAGGAGGCTGGTCAAACCGGACTCCACTTGAGTGTACTCCTAATAAATACTTTTGGTTTGTATTCTCTACTGTCTGACCGACTCTTCATTTGTATGGAAGGCTGAGAGGTGGTCGTGAGTGACCCGGGTGGCCCTAATCGGGTCACTTCCTTCATTTGGCGCACCAACAGGGACCCCATCGGGTGACCCATCCTTGCCTGCGGACGGGTGAGGAGGTCGGGGCCACGTCGGGTCGGACGGGCGGACTGGGGATCCCTGCACGAAAGAGTCTTGTACTCGCAGCTGCCCCGTCTGTTTGACCGGGCGATGCCTCGTCCCGTGATCATCCTGACTGGGGTCCTGAATGGCAAAACCCTTGGATCTGACCGTTTGGTCCGAAGAGTCGGCAGTGGAGAATAAACTCGTTCAACCTGTGTGCACCAGGTGAGTTTGCTTTGGTTCTTTGTGAATATGGCGGCATTTTGAATTGCATTTGACGTGGTCTGAGGACCGTTTTGGGCAAGCGCTTGAATTTGTTTGAGTTCTTTATAAACATGGTACCACTTTGACTTGTATTTGATGAGGTCTGAGGACCGACTTTGGTAAAGATATTTGCAAATATCTGTTAGGCATAAGTAGTGAACTTGTTTTCTGTGAAAATGCCTTGTTTGAGTAAGTTGTTTTGTTTGGGCTGTCGTTGTTGTTCTACTGATGCTCGATTGGAAGAAAGTCAGCTGGCGCCTCCAGAAGGCACTCCAAATTTTGACATGTATGTCAAACATGGCATTGGCCCTATTATGTTTAGTATGCTATGGCACAAATTTACGAGGGACAATGCCGAGTTGCAGTGGCCGTTGACGGGCACTTTTGATGAACAGAATAATTAATTTCCTGCAGGAAAAATTGTTTGCGAAAAGGAGTAGGAAGTCGATGTTTGATTCCCTCAGAACATGGCAAACAGAGGCTAAACAGAGATGTATGACAGCAGAGAAAGAGTCCCGGAAGGGGAGAATGCAGACATTGACTCAAAAAGCTGTAGCGCACGATAGAGAGACAATAGAAAAAGGAATAGAGTGTGCTGTTAGGAAATTTCGATTACAATGTGAAAAGTCTTATGTTGCTCGAGAGGAAAATGACGCATTTGTGGAGGAATTGTTAGATACTAGACCTCCACCTACATATGCCCCGCAGAGAATATATCCTGCCATACCCCAGCCCCAGTCATCAGTTCCTTCTGTCTCTGCTGCTTCTGCTTCTTCTGCTATTGATCACGCTGTTTCGGCCACCGCGCCTCCTTCCCTTTCTTTGACTTCGCCTTCCTGACGGGAGAGGGAAACGGGTAACATCTTTACCCGTACTTTGAACGTGTATTGTATTTTCAGATCCATTTCCATACTACGCTCTTAACAAGGACCACAATGAAAGCCGATATGGCTGAAGTCTTGCAAGTTTGATCCTTCGTCAAGTGCTCTTTTATGCTTACATTCTCGGATTTGCTGGATGCAGCTTCTGAGCATCCGTAGACCTGTATGGCTAATTTTTCAATATTACTTTGTCGGATGATGTCCTGTTAGAATACCTCAATAGGTATTTGAGTGTCCCACGCCATCTATTCCACTGCTCATGACCTGCCCTGAGGAAGGTGTAGCCCTTGTTGTAGGGTTTTCACTGAAACGCGCGTCGGCGTTAGTCCTTTTAAATCCTGAAGTGGTTTTCCTTTTACCATCTGGACCAGTTTATTAGAACACCTACCTACCTTTTGGTTTTTTTAAACACCGGGATAGATGCTTTATGTATGAATGTTTGATGGATGCAAAGAGCTCATGTGAATTTTTTGAGTGTACATGTGTGAATGACGGTTTGTTGTGGGGTACTCTTTTTATTGTGTTTCTTTATTGTATCTTATCTGTATGTATCATTTTGTTATAATATAATATACCTTTTGATACTTTGTTAATAAAAAGATAAAATGATTTATTGTATTTATTGTTTTTTCCTCAATACATGCACGGAATTGCCTTGGTAGTTTAGTTATAATTATAGGACTCCTTTGTGGGCCTTAATGATCAATCCTTTGAACGGGTGGGTATTTTTCTTCTGTCTTGTGCTGTTTACTTGATCCCCTGTTTTACCCACCCTCATCTGCCTTTAGGGGTCCCTCCTTTTCTTGGTTATTGGCCCTATTATGTTTAGTACGTTATGGCACAAATATACGAGGGACAATGCCGAGTTGCAGTGGCCGTTGACGGGCACCTTTGATCTACAGAAAATTAATTTCCTGCAGGAAAAATTGTTTGCGAAAAGGAGTAGGCAGTCGATGTTTGATTCTCTTAGAACATAGCAAAAGGAGGCTAAACAGAGGCGAATGAAAGTAGAGAAAGAGTCCCGGAAAGGGAGAATGCAGACATTGACTCAAAAAGCTGTAGCGCACAATAGAGAGAAAATAGAAAAAGGAATAGAGTGTGCTGATAGGAGATTTTGATTACAATGTGAAAAGTCTTATGTTGCCCGAGAAGAAAATGACACATTTGTGGAGGAATTGTTAGATAATCGACCTCCATATGCCCCACAGAGAATATACCCTGCCATGCCCCAGCCCCAGTCATCCGTTCCTTCTGTCTCTGCTGCTTCTGCTTCTTCTGCTATCGATCACGCTGTTTCGGCCACTGCGCCTCCTCCCCTTTCTTTGACTTCGCCTTCTACGGCTACGATGATTGCCAGTCTCCCTGCTACGCCTATTGTTTCGGCATCTCTCTCTCCAGCCCTTACACCTACGACGCAGCCGGCAGCAACATTGGTGCCCGTTACTTCTGTTGCTACTCCTCCCCTGTTATTCCATCCCCCTGCATTACTGAGCAGCGGAACGCCCGTACGTGGACTAGGGGACAGAGACTGGGCAACAGCTAGGGAGCGACTAGGGTGGATATTGATACGATTCAATGTGGGAGATGAAGAGAAAAGGGTGGTAGCCAATCAGGCCGCTCAGTGGGCTCATAACCCATTTACAGTGTGGAGGATGTGTGGAGTGTGATGAAAGATTATGAGCCATTTGTGCAGCAGCATGCTCTTAAGCACATGTCGGCTACTTTGATTGGACTGTGGGAACAGTGTTTCAATGATGTAGCACCCCAGATTATCTATAATATTAGGAATCATGTATATGCTGCTGATATGGAACCCGGTGAGGTTTTTAGTAATGTCGCGACGCTGGTCGCTTATCGAGGTAGGCTGCTCGAGAAAAGCCTGAAGATGGTATCCCAGTTTCCGATGAGGGAAGTCCACCCCATATATCACCCTGAACTACCGGAGCTGCGGGATCAGCAGAATACTGTTATTAGACAAAGGGTAGAGGCCCGTTACCAAGAGCAATGGGTTTATACTCCATGGAAAAGGAGTGAGGTTTTGTCCCTTAAGACTCAGTTACCCGACCATAGGAAAAATCCTACTGCATATTATAAGGAATTGACTGAGGCCGCTTCATCGACAGTGATGACTCTTGCGAATATTGAAATGCTCTTTGGTTTACTGGTGCCCGTTGATATTTGGAGACAGGTGCACACACAGGATCATTTGGTCAAATATTGTATGGTGTGCATGATGCACAATCCTGGAAAAGGTACCCATACGCCACCTGGTAATTTTGCACCTCCCACTTTCCCTTTTGAGGTCCTTCAGATAGATTATATAGAAATGGATCGTATCAACAATTTTAAATATGTGTTGGTGGTTGTTTGTGCATTTAGTAAATGGGTTGAGGTCTATCCCATGAAAGAAAACACAGCCATAGCGACTGCAAAAGTACTCCTGAAGGAGTTCTTTCCTCGCTTCGGCTTGCCCTGTTTGATTTGGAGTGACAATAGAAGCCACTTTAACGCTAAAGTGATTCAGTTAGCTTGTGAGGGACTACATATCAAACAAAAATTTCATGCTGCAAATCACCCCCAGTCTGCAGGTTTGGTTGAGAAGTACAATGGTACTCTCAAACTGAAACTGACAAAGATTCAGGAGAGCACAGGGTTGCAGTGGCCAGATGCTTTACCATTAGCCCTTTTGTCCACAAGAGCAACAGCGCATTCTAGGACAGGACTGTCCCCCTACGAGGTCGTGTTCGGGCGCCCGGCAAATGTCTGGGGCGTCCCACGTCCTCGTAGGGTCTGAAATTGAATATACTCTGTTAGTGGACTATCTGTATGAGTTAACTAAAAGTCTGCGTTCTATTCACCAACAGATCCAGGATTCCCTCCCGCCAGTACCTGAGGGGCCAGGACATGATATTCGGCCTGGAGATTATATATTAATCCAAAATTTCCAGAGAAAGAAGAACTTGGAGCCGAGGTGGAAGGGGCCAGTCCAGGTGCTCCTTGCAACCCGCATTGCAGTCAAGGTCACAGGCTGAAAGAACTGGATTCATATTCAACACTGCCGCAAAGTGCCTCTACCCTTACCCTATGACAGTGGGTCAGAGATGGAATAGGGGACTCGGAGTGGGAGCAGGTCCCACGGTTCGTCCCCTTTTCGGATGCTAAACTCACGTGGACCCAAGCAGAGGCAGAGAATGAGGAGGTGCTAAATGCGGCAGTGCCCCCAGAGATTAAGGCAATTCAAGAGCCCCTCTCTACTGGCCCCTCTGTGTCTGAGCCCCTTTTTACTGACCCTTCTGTGCCTGGAGTAGCTAGGTACAATTTGCTCCCCCGACGGAGGAACAGTGCACCAAAGGAAAAGTCAGATTAGCAGGGATGGACTCGGCAAGTCAGGCAACAGTAGTTTAGGGAGAGACGAGATTGGTGCATTGTTCGAACATTGGTCAGGATAGATCAAACATGCTCCCCTGGAGGGGGGTACATTATCCTGTGCAACGTGGGATTTCTTCAAGAGCTAGGATCGAACAGCTCCACCGCCGGTGCTCAAAAGTGCCAATGTTGAGAACAATAGGAGTCTACCAGTGAGGCTCAGACGGACACTGGGAACACTTGCCCCTTTTTGTTATCAGTTTCATTGCTTCTCTTTCCCTTGTTTTGCAATGTATCCATTTGGTCGGCCCATTACTGAGGAAGAACAACCGTTTGCACCTCAGCGTCCAGAGCGGGTTGGTCCACGAAAAGTAAAATAGTTTTTGCATCAGTAGTTGTTATTACACTAATAATTGTACTAGGGATATCCTACTTTCTGGATGAGAAGTATCCTGTGCATTCCCTGGTTGGTACAACACCCGTTCCTCCTGAACACATGTGTATCACTTTGGCTCCTCACAAGGGAGAACACCGAAAGACTTACACTGATATTGTTTTTATACACATGTTGCACCAAGCTCATGACGTGTCTAACACAACAAATTGTCGGGTCTGTGGAATGCTCCCCTTAGTTACTCATAAGAGAGATAATCTACTGTCGATGCCTTTGTCATACCTTGGAAGTTGCGAGGGCTGGTTCGAATTGCTTGTAATGGTACACCACCATTTCCACCACCACTCCCGTCAGATTATGACCCCTGCAGATTCTAACACTGTGACTGATTATATACGTTTCCATCATGGGTTTATTCCCATAGGCAAGGCAGGATTAAACATCTCTGGTACTTTGTCCCCAAACTCTTGTAGGCGCAAGTATGATAAGGTGAAGAATAGCACATGGCTTCAAATAGAAATGGCTGATTTCCAGACATTTAACACCGCTGAGTACTTCCGCTCCTTCCAAGACCCTAATGTGACTAGGGATAAGCCAATACCGGTGTCTGTGGTCAGCTCCACAGCTGCTTTCTGTGTTCAGGGACGCGGCGGTAGAGGTGGGGGACAGCAAATGTATTTTTACGTTCCCACTTAGCACGATTAGTAGTCCACCCTTGGTTTTGTCCCCTAATGTCTACTTTGTTTGTGGAACCCAGGCTTATGTCTGGCTGCCTAGGGGATGGTCAGGCAGATGTTACCTCTCTTTCCTTCTTCCCCCAATGTATGTCGCTCCACCCAATTACCATAAAGACCATCGGCTGCAGCGCAGAAGTGTATACTTGTCCCGGGTGAGAAGGGTTATTGACACAAAAGATATAGATCAGACAGATACCACTTTGCAGCAGTTTGAGGATGCCATGAAAGGTATTGTCCCTTTTTGGGGTCCCATGTCCAATAGCCTTAACATTCGTCGGCTCACGAGAGTTGTAGAAGGGGTCATTAATACAACAGCAGGGATTCTGACCAATATCACTGCTGAGCTTCTGGCTGCGAGACTCGTTACCTTACAAAACCGGATGGTGTTAGACGTCATCCTTGCTGATCGGGGAGGGGCCTGTCGCATCATTGGTAGTAGCTGTTGTGTATATATACCTGACCACACCTCCAACGTATATGCTGCCATACAGAAAATACACAGACTCTCCTCCGACATTCACCAGGAAAATGGTACTTGGACCCTATCTGGGTGGTTTTGGGGTCTGTTTACGTCCTGGGGTTGGAAGATCCTTGCTTTCCTGGCCATAGTCACTGGCATTTTCCTCACCTGTTGCATCTGTATACAATGTCTCCCAGCCTGTTGCTCTTATTGTGCTACACTTCTCACTTCAAAGCAGAAGACACCCACCCACGATACTCATGCTGTGATTATGACTAAGGCTCCCGGTTTTTGGTTTTTACGGATTTTTACAGATAATTACAGACAGAAAACAAAGTGTTTCCTGTCTGTATTTATTTTTAAAAGCGGAAAAATGCAGAAAAGTGTGCTTTTTGTGTGTGACTCTCCAGGCTGTGTTTCGTGATTTCTAGGATAACAGCTGAGCAGATAGGTAGCATGGGAAGTTAAAAATAGGTTGAGATTTCCCTAAATGCAGGTGTATGGTAACATATATTTATATTATATTGCTCATATTTACCTGAAGGTGTAGTGTTTGGCTATATTTGGCTGCCTACTTTGCTAAAATGCGACAGGCACCAAAGTTTGAGTGCATGTTTATTAGTTAAATAAATGTGGAAATATAACATTTTATGACTCCATATATTCGCAAAACACAAAATAAATATGGATAAATACCAATAAGAGGGGCAAAAAATAAATATGGATAAATACAGACTGAAATGTTAAAAAAATAAATACCATAAAATCGGGAGCCCTAATTATGACTCAGAAAGAAATAGACAGTTTTATGCAGATAGACGAGGGTATATTTGAGGACTCAACTTTCCTTGATGCCGAATACATGGATTGCTCTGAATTCTGAAGATCATTTGTCATATACATGCCATGCTATATTCCATAGTCTCTCAACTTCAAATGGTTAGGTTCTGCTAAAAGGAGGGTCTGTTGAAATGTAAATGTTATGCACTCGTTTTGCTTACATATTGCTCTATGTAAAGTTAGCATTCGCGGCACCATTTTAAGTTGAGCCACCATTTTGAGCCATGATCGAAATTAACTTCTGTCTCACTCTGTCTGACCGACTCTTCATTTGTATTGAAGGCTGAGAGGTGGTCGTGAGTGACCCGAGTGGCCCTAATCTGGTCACTTCCTTCAGCAGTGACCAGAGGGCTGAGACTTTATTACTTAGGCTCAATTCATGACGGCTTCTTGGAAAGGGGGTTCTTTATTTACAGTGCTCTGTGGGTTGCGGCAATTAGCACAGCGAGGTTGCGATTGGCCAAAAGAAGCAAGATGAGTGCGCCGCTTTACTGCTGAATAGTAAGAGAAATTCATATTTACGGGGTAGGGCGCTCCTCAGAACCCTAGGCCAGGGTGCTATAGTATCTGTTGCCCTAATGATAGTCATGCCCCAGTCGTAGAACCAGCTACTGGAATATTGTAGCCAATAACCGCTTTCTTTTGTTAGACGCTGTCGAAACATTCCGCTACCGCTCTGGCTCTGGAGGTCCCTGAGCAATGGACTGTCTAAGCAAAGACAGTGTCGCCATGATGTTCCCACTCCAATAACCCACACTCAGACCAGTAGGGCAGGACACCCAGATACTTCATCATTCCCTGTTACGAAAGAAAGTCGCACTGTGGGCGGAAGAGCCTGACCAGGATCCTTTGTACTTTGAACTGAGAAGTAGCAGCCATGCGGGTGCCTGAAATAGGATGTTGACCGCTCTAACGCCAAGAGGCATGAGTTGCAGGCTGGCATGCGAGAAGAATCTTTTGCCTTTGGCTCAGGCCTATATTTTGGGTAGGTGGGCCTGGCATAGATTTCTAAAGCAGGCTATAGTAGCTCAAGAGAGCTTGAAATAAAAGTATGAATAAATAGTCCAAATATAGAATATATGCTATGAGAAAAGAGGCACATTCATAAAATCAGCCTAGTTAGGTTCTGTAAAAGGGAATGCTATAGCAAAAATCTACCTGGCCTATGCAGAAAGCATTTTGTTGTCAGCCAAGTAGGCCTGCCTTTGGGGATTCCAAATAACACAAAAGTCCTAGGTGCCAAAGATGGGTTTATTGGAAGGAGCACCCATAGGAGAGTTATAAATGACTGTTGTTTGGAGATAGCATGATTCACTGATTAAAGAAGTTATTGGGGTGCTGTTAATGCATGTGTTAGGTGGAGGTTGGGTGGCAGAATGTTTTGAGACACATTCCTTTAGGCTAGGGGCTGTGACTTCAGGGTATGGCTTATGATGGAAAGAGGGCAGGCTGAGGGACCTGGGCAGGTGGAAGTCGTGGTGCATGAGGCTATGTGAGGCCAGTGGATCTGTAAGATTAGGGGAGAACTAAAAGGCATTCACTATGACAGGAGCCGAGGTGGAAAGAGATCATAAGAGAGTGATTTGGCTCTATTGTCTTTCCATAGTGAAAAGGACAGGGGAGCAGGAACATGGTAGTCTCAGATCCAGCACTATAGTTTGGATGAGGATGCAGTAGCGGTGCACTGCCATGGCAATGGGGTGATGCACTGGTTTAACAACTGCCGCCTCTGCGGGAAATGAGTGAGCGGGCCGTAGAATGGGCATAATCTTAATCCACTTGGAGAAAATTATCTGGTGCAGTCAGGAGCTTGAAACCGTGGAAGATGGTAAAGAGGAGCTTGAAGGTAATTCAGAACCAGTGGGAAAACCAAATATGTGCTTTGGATACAGTTGCTGCCCAGGCCAGTATGGTGGGGTGGTGGTGAGTCGGTGCTGAGCAATAGGTCTGTAGTATGGTGTCTGGTATGTAGGTCTGTAGTATCGAGTCTGGTATGAAGGTCTGTAGTATGGTGTCAGCTGATGTCTGGAATGCTGAGAGTGAATGAGGTAATAGAAGTAGGTCTGTGGGCGGAGTAAAAGTCAGGAGATAGTTACAAATGTAGGAAGGATGGAGCCGTGACAGGCACTACCTGCTGCTGCTATAGCCATAGGGCCGAACATGAACAAAGAGCTTATCTCCTGCTTTAGTGGCTCCAGAGTCCTCCTGTAAGAAGACCCTGTCCACTCCTTCTACATTTTTGCAGTGAGTTAAAGACCTGGATGGGGTGGCCTGTCATGAGAAGGAAGATAGCCCTGAAACCACGAAGGACTAGCTACGGGTAGCCCACCCTCAAATCCATGTGCAAGTGGTGTTAGCTCAAGCTGCTGTTTAGGAGAAGCCCAGAGAAGTCTGTCAAGTGCAAGGAGCCAGCTGCGGGGAGTTATAAACAGAGGCAATGTGTCCCAGTGCCTAGTCCTGAGCTTAAGGACAATGATATGTTGAGTGTGTTATAATAACAGCACTGTAGAAACAGTGCTGTGGGGACAGTAGGAAGACACAGGGATTCTCCTTTACAGTAAACATAACTCTGAAATGACCCATGAAGTTTCAGACAGTAATACATTCAACAGTCACATAAGGAGCAGTGTTGCTGTGTGCCGTATGACTTCTCACTTAAGTTCACTGTGGCACAGCCTCGTCTATGCCTGTGGAGGGTCCAGCATGCATTCCGCATAGTTTATGGTGCCAAGTGCCAAGACAGAGGACTTTACGCGGCTCCTGCTAGCGCTGTGGTC
Organism: Calotriton arnoldi; assembly: GCA_963921515.1. Taxonomy (NCBI): domain Eukaryota; kingdom Metazoa; phylum Chordata; class Amphibia; order Caudata; family Salamandridae; genus Calotriton; species Calotriton arnoldi. Next base: position 272,014 of record CAWUFW010014511.1, on the reverse strand, counting down.
AAGGTGGTGGATGGAGGGCACCTGACAATACGCAGTACCAGGCAGGGCTTTAAATGGGCCGGTACTGCCCGGTACCGAGTACCGGCACTTTTTTATTCTGAGAGGGAGAGTACCGGCACTTCTCAAGAGTGACGTAATACTTTTAATTGGAGAGTACCGGCACTTCTCAGGAACAAGCAGGTACTCTGCTACAGAGTACCTGCACTTCTATTTTTCCACTTCAAGCACTGGCACAAGGTAAATGAGAACTTTCCTCTCCGGTGTAAATCACTCGGTGAAAGAAGAGCATGTGGTGTTTGGAGGCATGGCAGCTCAACCTTCTCATGAGAGAGAGCCTCTGCAATGTCTTGTATTCCAGACCTGGGTGGAAGAGTGGGGGCGCTGGCTATGTAGATCTGACATAATAAAGGAGGGCAGTAAGCTGTTTGGTTGCAGTCTGGAGACATTGAAGAAAGGCTACCCAAGGATTCATGGATAATTTAGAAAGACAAGTACAACTTTCTCCTTGGACATGGAGATTGAAATAATATTGTGTTGTGTGAGAGTACACAATGTCCTGAAGTCATAGGAAGTTGAAACATCACCTGCCTGTCATTTTTCCAACTGGGATGTTAAAATATGACATTCAGTTAATTATTTTGTGTGGTTATTTGGCATTCATGGAGTTCGTATTATTCTACATGCTTGTGCCCTGCTTAGCAGTTTAGGGCAAAAAGTATAGTACCCATCTGTGTTTTGTTGTATAGATTACATGTTGTACGTGACCAAGTGTTGCAGATGTATCGCAGAGTAGTACCCGTTGCAAGAGATATGAGTGTAGTACGTTTGTGTTTGTGTTGGTGTGAACTGGGGGAGAGTAGCACCTTGTCACTGGAGGTTGCATGCAAAGTTACAGCGTAGTTTGTGAAGTAGGGGAAATGTAGAATTCTCTCATGAGCAGTTAAATTGGGGAGTATCCCATAATGTGCTAATTTGGAAGTTGAATTGGAGTGAAATATGGTAGAAGAGAAGTACCGTGTTTTGAGAATCTGTAAGGGAAAGTACACCATAAAGTGAAATTGTGAGGACATCTGTTACACAGTGCTGCTGTAGGTAATAGCCACATGATTTTCCTGAGTCATCATTCTGTATAAATTGGAAGATATGATAGGTGTGTTGTTAGGCGTTGAAGCATGTTTGTTATTGTTTTGTAGTGCATTTTATTCAGTTTGCCTATAATGGAGTTGGTCAGCATTGTATTTGGATGTTAGTGTTTAATGTAGCTCTAGTGTGTTGTAAGTGAGAACTTATTTTCCTACCAACGTGAACAGGAGTTAATGGTGGTATTCCTGCACTGTTCTAGTGTTTGATTTTTGTGTGGTGTCAATAATCTTGAGGTATGCTTCTACTGGAGGCGGCCATCATTCTGCTCTGTAGATGTCCCGGCTTTTTCTTGTGCAGTTTCCAGAGGGTGTGGTACTAGGTGCAGCTGAAGTGCCTTCTTCTTCTTGGCATTTGGTCATGTTGGTTTTGACCACCTAGTGTGGTTAGGTGTGGGCCATGTTAGAGTGCTGGTCTTTACTTTTGTGTAAGAATGTGTGGTGGAGTGTTATGTCATTTTGGGGTTGTGTGTTGATTGTGGAAGATGGAGAAAGTGTGAGAAATGTGGTGTCTGTGTTGCTTTAAGTTTTGTAATGTGAGGTCGGTGTATGGTACATTGTGTATTTGTGATGACAGGTTTTGTGTTGGAGTCTGGTCAAGGGAGTTGTGAGTTAAGGTGATGTATGATTAAATGTTCCATTTTTTGTTTTGTTTTGTGCCTTGAATCTGTAGACTTAGGGATATTGAGAAAACCTATCTTTGAATGAAGCAGAAGAGCTTAGGGCCCAGGCTGTCACATGACTAATAATCCTTGACTATATATCCTGCGTGCATAAATGTTGTACGGTGAGTATGTAGACATGTGGTGATGGAGTCTCATGTCCGAGGTGATCATAAGATGTGCACATCTTGAACTGTTGTGTAATGGTAGTCACAACCTTGTTTCTTTATTTGTTAGGAGGTGTGGGGACCCTCATGTTTGGACACATGGCTGAGTTTCTGTGATTGCTAATTGTTGACGTTTTGTATCAACATGGTTATTGGAGAATTTAACGGGTTGTTGTTGAATGAATGTGTAAGCTAGACATACTGGAAACTGAGAGATTGTAAATGATTATCCCTATACTTTATATGTAAACAAATGGCTGTTCTTTGTTTTGTAGTTTCTAAGAATGGGAGCCATTGTGTACCCATTCCCTGTATGTCTGAGCTGTTGTCTGAAACGCTGAGAGTGAATGAAGTAATACAGTCTTGGTGTGTGGTGTGGTGTGGAAGCTAGGAGATAGAAACAGTTGGAAGAAGGATGGAACCCTGAAAGGACCTACCTGCTATTGAAGTAACCTCTGGGCCTAACATGAAATAAAGAGCTTATCTCCTACCTAAGTGACTCCAAATTCCTATAAGAAGACCCCGCACCCTGACTTCCACAAGGTCCCACAAAGAGACAATAGGTTACTATCCGGTTTGCAATGCTTATGACAAAGGTGTAGATCAGTCTGGGGACACTAAGTACAAATGGTCTATGTTACTCAGGGAGAACAGTTACACCTGTGCGTGTTGGGGAACAGGATGCACTTGATGAAGGGGATGGAAGTGTTGGAGGATTGGCAGGTGAAGAAGGCTTCTGGGTAGGGTCTGCCTGGTGGTGGGAAGAGAGAGCACAGGTTAAGGCAGGGGTGAGCATGGATTGTTAGGAACTATGAAGAAGTGAATAACAACAGTAACAAGGAAACAATTGAAGGCAACCAAGGCATGCAGGTTGCAAAGGAAGCAAGTGGAGATTTCAGGAGTAAAAAATAGTAAATAAAAAGTCCTCAGGTTTACTGAAGCAACTCTGATTTCCAAAAGAGAGACCTTAAGGTTAATCAAAGCTTTGAAGCTGATCCTCCCTTCGAACAGATACATTACTGATAGGGCCGGGTTCCTCGCTACCAATTTACTCCGGAACCCTTGGTCAATGAATCTTTGTTACCTGCTGAGAAGTGTAGAGGGGAGAAATAACTCATTAAGGCAAACTAACAATTTTAAAGAAGCATGACTCTGAAGAATCACAGACTCCGGATTCCAAATTAGTGGGTTTATTACAAAGCCAAAAATAACTGGATGTACAGACACCTCAAGACGTGGTTGTAAAAGTACATTGGAACTAATACAAATCCGAACCTACGGGCAAGATTAAAACGCTGAAGCATGAACTGAATGACAAATTCCAGAATCAGAACGCAGGCAAGGATTGCCCTTACATCAAGATCAGTCTTCATTTGGGATTGGTAAGTGAAAAGCATTAGTCTGTCCCTAAACTACCACTACCGTGACATCCCTACTTAATAGTCCCCATGCAAGATCAGGAAAATGTGTCAGTCCGTGGAGACTTCCTAAGTGCACTCACGTTGTATGGATCAAGTAGCCAAAGCTACAGAGCTCGTTCTAAGATGCTCCTTCCCTCTCCATCGATCTCCTCACCTCCTCTCCTGACTCAACCCCCGTGGCACTGGCCCTAATTCAAAATGCAAAACACAAACCACTGCTTGCATCTGGATCACCTCATACTGCTGGACACTTCTCATAGGTGATTTTCCATTTAGTTTCGATTCTCCTAGCTTCTGGCTCGATGATCTTGATTCCCAGGCCTCCTTCAGTGAGAAAGAACACCGTCTCCCAATTATCAGTATTCTTTGCATAAAAGTATCCTCTCCTCCCTAAGCCTAACTCCTAAAGCAAAAGGCGTTATTCTAACTAACAAAGACGACTTTCTTCACCTAAAACAGAAACGTGAGAACAGTACAGATTCAATAGGCACATGAAATTCAGCTTTCTACCCCTCTACGAGAGCTGTCAGGGAGAATACATTTCAGGCCTACAGAAATCGGCCAACATAATAGTGAAGCACATAGGCCCTACGAGAATGCATATAAATGAACCTTCGACGTAAGCATTTTTAAACCATCAAGTTATATAATCACATCAATGCACAAATCATTATGCGCAGTCTATGAAGTTTGACATTTTAAAGCTCAATTAACACATCCATGGGCAACTTTAATATTGTGCACATTTAACTCTATGCATTACATTATAAATGAGCAATTTTGTTAATCGATTACAAACAAATGCTAAAGGTTACATTATTCAAAACACAATTGCCACGTTTATTTCTTTACATGGCACGTAATAATTTCTATCATTTCACTTTTACACGTTAATAACAACTACATTCTAATGACCAAATGTTAACATGACAAAAGAATAAATGTAGGTGCAGACTACTCGTGATTATGATGCACCCCTACAAATGAAAGAGCCCCATCGCGCTCCATCAGTCCCCCCCTCTGATGACAAGTGTCATCACAATCAACCACAACTCCCTGTAGAAAGAACCGACCTAATCAGAAGTCGTAGCCAGTCTTCCCTATCAAAACTTTTCTAGGCTTTTGAGATTCTCATAGTGTCTGTCCTGCAGTCTCTCCATCCTCCTCTCACGTTCCCTTAGAGATCTCTCAGCCTGTCATGCCTTGTGCCACTTGTAAGCTTTTACTAGTCCCAACAAAATAATCACACAAACCACCACTATGATGTGGGGCTTCAAGATGTAACCAAGGATTCCTTTACCAAGATTGGCAAACCAACTTCCAATCTTTCCAAACCCTTTCCCAACCTTGTTCCAAACACCCTCTGTGGCCAAATCATGCACCCCATGGTGAATCTCAGTGATGTTACTTATATACTTCTTCAGATCTTTGCTGTTGTCCGGTATATAGGTACAGCACTGTTGGACCCTCAACATTTTACAGACTCCGCCCTCTTTTGCTAACAAAACATCTAAGGCAAGGCGGTTTTGCATCACCATAGCTCTTATCGACACCATCTCACAATCTACAAGCAACAAAGACTGAGCTGTATTCGCTGACAACTTATCCACGATAGTTGACAACCTTCTAATCTTTATATCATTCAGAACCACTCCCAAGCTTGGTATCATTGCTTCAAATACATCTCCAACAATTTCCCCTGCACTGACACCTCGCTTCTCCCTATGATGTAATCCACCTTCTAAGGGTCCCAAATCTTCTATGTGATAGATCTTGGGGAACACAACAGCAACATCACACGTACCATACCAATTCAGAGGCAATCTCACATAGGCATTTTTCCCATACACAAAATACAGATTTGGCATCACTTGCACTGCATCTTGCAAGAACTTCTTCGCAGGGGCTTCAATTGTGAAAATATGATCACACACTCTCTGTCCACAAAGACCTTATCATAGTACGTCTGTACCAGTCTGATACAAAGCTTTCCTCGCTGTTCAAAATCTAAAGCTATTGGACCATAACTCCCCTTCGCCTTGTGTGCCAGCTCTTCCTTGGTCCATTCAAATTTTCCTCCTCTACTGTTAAGTTTTACTGTTAGTTGCCTATGTGCATAGGCTGTATCCAATGTAACGGTAGGTATGAAATACTTTCCCAATCTATCTTCTGGCTTATAGTAATCGTACTTATTCAGGTGCTTGTAGGCTGGAACCTCCGAAAGCACTACGTCATAATTGGAGAAATAGTATTCATAACGACCCTTACCGTAAAACATACTAAGCAACAAACTACACGTAATACCATACGTTAAAGGAAGGTGATGATAACGAATACCCTCCTCCAAAGATGCAGGCAACTGCATACACACATAACAATCTCTCACATCCATCGTGCTCACATACTCGTATAGCAGCCTTGCATAAGCATTTAGCGTGTAATCATCTTTGGACAAATCTATGTGTAACATACGACTAGTCTGATCTAGCATAGCCTTTTCAGCTCCTACGATACCCTCTTTTATGCTAGAAGTAACAGGTGTGGATGCTCCTTGCACTCCCACCCCTTCAACTTCGGCTTCATTCAACATTTTTACAGACACAATAATAACTACCGCTATCACTATTAACACTCCCACTATGAGTGTACGTATCACACACTTAGACCTACAGTTCGAATTTCCAGACTCCATTTTTATACTGTCGGTTTAGCGCAGCAAGATGATCCACACAAAGTCTCTTTCTCCGCCTCAGGTTGCTGGTCAACCAGTTCACACAGTTCGTTGAAGTTCTGGAAATTGATTCACAGTTCGTTGCACCTTTAGTTACACAGTTCAAGACTTCCTTAACCCTCTTTCTTCTTCTACGGAAAGTCCCTAAATTTGTTCTTCTTCCACTCGGGCCTATGTTATCTTCCTTTAAAGCAAGCTTTATTTACAATTCACAACTCAATCATCAGTCTCTTATGAGCTCAGAACCAATTTCGACTAATTGAACATGAACTCTATGACCCCAGATCAGAGCTGCTAGTTACACTAGACATAGAATCACTCTACACGAACATTCCACAAGACAAAGGCATTCGTGTTATCCAAAACCATCTTGAGAACAGACCCAGACCACACAAAGTCCCTAGTGACTTTATCATAGACTTGTTGACAATAGCCCTGACCCAAAATTACTTCATGTTTCAAGAAAAATATTACAAACAATGCAAAGGGACTTCCATGGGGGCTGTTTTTGCCCCCAATTTCGCTATACTATTTGTTGACGATATGGAAATCACACATGTATTAAATCAATGTAACCCTTATCGCAGTAAGATCAGAAATTGGAATCGATACATCGATGATGTCTTCATGATTTGGCAGGGCTCATCCATGGAACTCGAATCTTTCTGCATATGGCTAAATAACTGCCAGCCTGACCTTAGGTTCACGTATTCCTTTGACACCACGCAGATTAGCTATCTAGACGTGACTGTTAAATCAGCAGAAGGTGGTCTCTATACTACCTTATATAGGAAGCCCACAGAACGCAACACCCTCCTCCACTATAAAAGCAACCATCCTAGAGCATTACGAGATGGTTTGCCCTATGGGCAATTCCTCAGGATTCGCAGAAATTGCAAACTCAAAGAGGATTACCTTAGGGAAGCAAACATTCTGTGCGAAAAACTTATGAGCAGAGACTACCCCCGCCGGCTGGTCAAAAGATCCATGAAAAGGGCATGGTATACACATAGGGAGAATCTTTGGAGCCCACCCCCAAAAAAACTATGACACGAATCCCATGTGTCACTACCTTTGGGCCTGCCAGCAACAAAATAACTAAACTAATCAAAAAACATTGGCCTCTCCTTACCTCAATTAACATCACTAAGGAGGCTCCCCTATTCTCATTTAAGAGAGGTCGTAACATTAAAGACCATCTTGTTAGGGCATATAAGCCACCCAACAATGCAGTCACTGTACGTTCGTGTTTTGGCTTACCACCAGTTACAGGACATTACAAATGTGGAAATTGTGTTGCATGCCCTTTCACAAAAAACACTAAAGAGGTTGTTTATGGCACCACTACTCACAAACTTGATTTTTTCTCTAACTGCAATTCGGTTAATGTAATTTACTGCATCCAATGCCCTTGCAATCTTCTGTATATCGGACAAACCACTCAGAAAATAAAAACACGCATCGGCCAACACAGGAGCAGAATCCGATGTCAAACAATCACTGCACCGTTGGTGGTGCACTTCATGGAGAAAGGACACTCTGAACAGGATCTCCAATGGCAAGTTGTTGACATGTTGCACCCAAGCCCCAGAGGTGGTGATCCTCGAGCCACCCTGAACAGACTGGAGTGCAACTGGATGTTTAAATGCCGCTCAATCCAACATGGACTCAATACCATAGAGGAATGGAATCAGATACTGTAGCAATTTTCCTCCAGCTACTGTGTAATATATTCTGGACATGCCTTGAAACAGTTTTTAATTTTTTAATTTTTAACTATTAACTTCCCCTTGTATATATATGCTTACTACCCATCCTGTATGCCTATCCTCATGTGGTTAATTCCCCGTTTTCCAATGTTTTTTAAACTCTATGTATCACCATGGCCACGTATTTTCCCTCCCTTCACTGTGCCATCAGCGGCACCACTCTCAATTAGGTCCCTGCCTGCCCCTCACCTAACATGGCCGCCCTAACAGGGCGCTCGTAACTGAGCATACGTCTGACGTCACTACCGAGCGTCACCATACTTCAGGCACGGTAGCACAGGACTCACACGAGCACGCTGACTTATCCGCGTCTACCCTTCCGAGCCTGATTCAGCCTCAATACGGTACCGGAGGGAACCCGGACCTCGCAGCACCTCCTCTGAGCCAAGTAAGTTCTGTTGCTTTTCGCTCACCCCGTACGCCCGTAGTGATCACGCGCCCCTTCCTATTCTGATATGTACCCCTCTTCCTACAGCTGGCAACCAAACAGAATTACCTTCGACTTGGCTCATTCTTGATTTCAGACCCCACGGCTGCTCATTTACTGGCTTGGTAAGTGGAGTCCCTGTCTGCTCAGCCACTAGCCACAGGTTAATCCTACCCTGTTGGTTGCGCTCACTGATCGTTTCCTTATCGCAGATTGCCCCTTGATTCCAGCCCCGTGCTGCAGTTACCACTCCTTGAAGTACTCAGGTAACTGCTTGTACACTCACCCCCGGGCCGCACCACCGCCTCGTATCCTTCGGGCATATGCTGTCCCCGCTTCACTTATTCACTATGCACCACTCGGTTTAAGTTCTGTTCCCAGCACGTTCTGTTACCGAGACCAACATAGTGTTGAACCCGAATTACACTTCTGTATTGCGCACTTCTGTATTGCGCCCTCACGATCCCACCATTGGTTCACGGGGATTATTATTATTTTTTATGAGATTGATTGACTCTACAATTGAACCATGTATACTTGTGCATTACAATCAAGCCTTGATATGTAAATCGCTTGGAAATCGCTTTACCTCACAAGCCGTAGAAATTATTTGTTTTGTTTAATTCATTTATTTTTTCGTACGAATTGTTTAATTAACCATTTCACCGGCTGTCTGCTAGATTCGAATGACTGCCTTCTTAGATATGTTCCAGGGACCAATGTCTTCCTTTCTTCTCTAGATTCTACATGCTCACATGTTTTACGTCCTGATGATGGTCTCAATTAATAGAGATCGAAACGCCGTCGACCTTTAACAACCAAAACTCAAAGTGTATAAACTTTCTCATGAGTTTTGTATAACGTTGTCAATGTGATGTAAACTTTTAAGTCACCAGCACTTTTCACTTTGCACGCAACCCCACTTGATATGTGAGCACCAGGACTAGATCCTTTGATAATAATGTGGATGATATACCATTTATGATGTTAATAAATGTGTTATCTTTTCCACAACCTTGTGTCCCTGCATATATTGTTCTCTCTTGCCTAGACGAAAGCCATTATTTGATCGACAGTAGCCTAGGCTACCCGAGGACCTATTTGGGCCTCACTTTGACCATTGTTTTTCTAACCATTTCGATAATGACACGTTGTAGAATCTCTGGATGAACAGCTGCAATCCCCTGTGCTGGTGGCTGGTATCCAAAAGTTGGATTGGACTAATCTTGCAGAATCAAAACTCGCACTCTGCTCAATATTGGAGGTCTTGGTACAGTCACTGTCAGCACCCCCTCTATTTCCAGTCCAGGGACAACTAGTTCAATATCAATTTTCAGTTCCGGGATTCTGCTGACCAATCGTGAAGACCTCACTCTCCCGGTCCCCACTGCTCCCGGCATCTGTGATCAAATAGGTCCACACTGGGGCAGCGTACCTCTGGCAGGGCACTCTTGCTCTTCTTGACCTCCTCGGGATCCCTTGTGCTTGTTCTACGTCACTCAGCTCTGACTCAGACGTTTCAGACACAGGAGCAAGATCTCGTTCAGATGCCAACCTCAAGCTTAGCCTCCTCTATCTCACAGGCCATGAGTCACTTGCAAGCTCTTCTCTTCTTCTCTGCACCCGACCACCTCACACACCAGTTCCTTCAGCTGAGTCTGACCCTGTACCACTCACAATGTTACCTTCTCCCTCAGAGTCAATACCTGGGCCTTGTGTAGAGTGACCCCCCTAAGCTTGCTCTGGTGGGCAGCCAGCTTCGTCAGCAACCCTCACATCTTGGCTTGTCTCCTCCTGTGGCCTTACAACCACAGCTGGATTTTCTTCTGGGAGAGGAGCTGTTTCTTCCAAGGGTCCTGAAACACGACGGGTATGGGAGGCGTGAGTCCAGTTCGGCAAGCCTCCGCACTTCACAGCTGTATTTGTCACCAGAATCACTTGGTATGGACCTCTCCAGTGAGCATCAAAGCAGCTCTTCCTCCCGTGCTTGTAAACGAGCACCCAGTCACCCGGGCACAAGTTGTGGCACAGGTCCTTCGAGGTTGGTGCAGTCGCAGCTTCAACCTGGTGAGACACAGAACGGACCACGTAAGCCAGTCCCTTGCAATAATCAAGGATCAAATCATCTGTGATGTTTATCAAGGCAGTAGGCGGCACTGCTAGCAAATGCATCACCCTCCCCATCAGGATCTCGTGTGGTGAGAGACCTGTCCTCCTATCGGGGATACTACGGATACTCATCAACACCAGGGGCAATGCATCAGGCCATTTCAGAGACGTGGACGAGCTCACCTTTGCCATTCGCATCTTGAGAGTTCCATTAATCTGCTCCACAATGCCAGATGCCTCGGGTCTGTAGCTACAATGCAGTCTATGATCAACTTGTAAGGCAGCGCAAAGCAGCTTCATAATCTCACTATGGAAGTGTGTTCCTCTATCCGACTCCAATGAGGTTGGAAACCTGAAACGAGGTATAAGCTCTCTAGGCAACAACTTTGCTACTGTGAGACTATCACACCTCCTCGTCGGATATGCTTCCACCCACCGAGAGAAAACACACACCACAACCAGAATATACCTCAGTCCATTGCATCTGGGCATCTAGATGAAATCAAGCTGGATCCTATTGAAGGGCCCCCAGATCTCCCAATGTGACTTAATGCAACCACAGTTTTCTTCCCAGCATTCCTTTGTTGACACATATCACATCTGTGACATACTGCTTCAGCAAACGCACTGAACCGTGGATTGAACCACATCTCTTTGAACACTCGCACCATGGCATCCCTTCCAATGTGAACTGCTCCATGAATCTGCCTCGCCAGAAGGCTCAGTAAATCATCTGGTAACACTGCTCGACCATCAGCCGAAACACAGATACCACCATCTCTTTTCTCACAACCTACTTTAATCCAACCAGTTTCTTCCTGTCCTGACACTTCTCCCTGCAGACGCTTGATCTCATCCCAAGTCTCCGCTATGGCTAACTTCATGCTGAGCTCAGTTCTTTCTGTGCTCTCTCCAGTATATTCCCCAGTGAAATTGTATCCTTGTTCAGCACAGAAATGTGCAACCTCATCGGCGTGCCTATTGCCGAGGGTCACAAAACCATTTCCCTTCCCATGAGCATCACACTTTACCACAGCTATTTCCTTTGGACGTTGCAAAGCCTCCAACAGTTGTCTTACATATTCCCCATTCCTGATGGGATATCCTGATGATGTTAAGAATCCCCTCTGTGACCATAGCTGTCAAAAGTCATGAACCACACCGAATCCGTACTGGCTATCGGTGTAGATGGTGACTCGGATTTGATCAGCAACCAGGCATGCACGTGTCGAGGCAATGATCTCAGCCACTTGTGCGGAGTATACTCCCTGTAAACAAGCAGCTTCCACAACTCCAGAAATGGTACATACAGCAAATGCTGCTCTCAGATGGCCCACATTGTCCCTTAAGCATGAACCATCTACAAAGAAGATTTCATCAGATTCAGGCAGAGGTTCATCGACGATGTCAGGTCTCGGTTTGGTGCAAAGTTCAGTTACATCGAGACAGTCATGGTCCTCACAATCTTCTCCATCAACATTTGGAAGTGGCATCAAAGTAGCAAGATTCAATACAGAACATCTTTTCAGAGTCACATTCTTTGAGGCAAGTATGACCTGCTCATAGCGTGTGAGTCTGTTATTTGTCAAATGCTGTGTCTTGGTTCTCATCATCAGGAGCTCAACTGAGTACGGAACATAAACAGTAAGAGGATGGCCCATCACAATACTTTCACATCTTTCAATGCTGACACCTGTTGGAGGAACAGATTTGAGACATCCGGACAACGCTGAAGCTACCGGATCTAAGGTAGCTGAGAAGTAGGCAACTGGTATATGGACACCTCCATGAGTCTGTGTAAATACTGAGAGTGCGCAACCTTCCCGCTCACAACAAAATAGTGAGAAGGATTTGTTGTAATCAGGCATTCCTAGAGCCGGAGCACGACACAAGCTTTCTCTCAGCTCCATGAACGCAATCAAGCAGTCGTTATCCCATGGTACCGGATCACTCACATCTTTATGTGTCAAGTCAACCTCTGCAGAGGTTTCGCCTTCAGCGAGAAGTTGGGAATCCACTGGCGACAGTACCCAACCATTCCCAAAAACATCCTGACTTCCTTTTGTGTGGTAGGCGCAGTCATGTTCATGATTGCCTCAATGCGGTCTGGTGACACCTTCCTCTTGCCTTTCTCAATGCGATGACCCAAATACTGAACCTCAGTCAAACTGTACTGTAGCTTGCTCGGGGACACCTAAAGTCCATTCTCTGCCAGGTGATTTAACAATGCAACAGTATCGATCGTGCAAGCGTCTTCTGTTTCGGATGCAATCAAAAGGTTGTCAATGTACTGCACAAAAACTGAATTTTGTGGCAGTACCAGACTCTCAAGATTCTTTTTCAAAATCTGATTAAAAATCGATGGACTTTCTGTATACCCTTGTGGGATACAACACCACGTTAACAAGCGATTTTCCAGACGGAAAGCAAATAAAAATTGGCTTTCCTCGTGAAGGGGTATCGAAAAGAATGCCTGACACAAGTCAATCAAGGTAAACCATTCAGCTTCACATGGAATTTGAAATAATATCACTGATGGATTCGGCACCACACGACAACATGGAACTACAATCGTGTTGACCTTTCGCAAGTCTTGCACGATTCTGAATTTCCCACTTGTTTCTGCAGCCCCATTATAGGGGAATTGCACAGGCTCCCCATTATCTCCTTCAGGATTCCCTGTTCGATCATGGACTTAATTACAGGCTTGATTCCTGCCACAGTTTCCGGCGTCAGATTGTACTGAGGCGTTCTTGGGAATTTGATCTGAATCTTAACTGGCTCAACCCCTTTGATCAACCCTATCTCTTCCCCGTCAAATCCCATACATCCAGAGAGACTGATCTCTCAAGTCGAGTGGTAGTTCTTCAACTGTCAATACGGGATACATCTCTATGCAGAGATTCTGATTCACCAGTTTGAATGCAATGTCATCATCATTAGTCTGCAACTCTAATCCTTTGGGCATGCAATAGATGGTAAAATTCAACTTACACAAGAGATCACGGCCCAACAAGCAGACTGGACTCGAATCGCACACCACAAATTGGTGTTGATCGTGGAAAGTTCCTATTCTAACAGGTATTTCATCTGTCAATGGATTTGTCATTTTCTTATTTGCAACTCCTACAACTTGGATTGATTGTCCCGAGAGGGGTAGGTTTGGTACTACTGCAGATCTTACAGTGGAATGGGTAGCACCAGTATCAGTCAGAAATGTGATGGGATGACCGTCAACATCTGCCTCCATGTACGGGCCTCTCTGGTCTACCTCCAAGACTGCTCCAAGAGTACAGTCTTCCTCCCCCCTCAGGCACCGTCATTGCAGCTGGTCTGAGTCAAATTCATCGACAGTCTCGATGAATGGCATCTGTTGGTACGTTCGATCTCCTTGCGGGATTCTCGGAGGGTGGGGAACTTGCACTTGTGGACTTAAACCCCCTCCTTGTACAGATCTGGCCTAATCACTGTATTTACAACCTCAGGTACCTGTACTACTTCGTCGTCTTGGATCTGATTAGCTGGATTTGACCTACACTCGCACTTCCAATGCCCGATTTTGTGACAATAACGATATGCAGTGGTTCTCTTTAGAGTGCCAATGTCTATCCCCGGTTTGGGGTCTACGGGTTTCCCCCTTCCCTGACCTGATGCATTCTGAGCTCCTCCGTGGTTGTTTCCCTGCCTTCGTCCTAACGTTCTTCCATTCGGCTGTGCTTGGTCCACCCTATCTGCATTTCTCATCTGGACTAGCATCAGCTTATCCTTGAGCTTTCTATGCTTCGAGTCTACTTCATCACTGCAATATCTGGCATATTGCAGAATCTCATCCACAGATTTGTTCTGCCAACAGATCAAATGCTGTTGGATACTAAAGCTAATCTCTGGTCTTAGTCCTAGGACGAATTTGGAAACAAACTGTCTCATGTCCTTTGAATCTAGAATGTCCAATCCACTGTACTGCTTAAAGGCTTGCAAGAGCCTTTCGTAATAAGCATGAACTGATTCCTTGGGCTCCTGGGTAGTTCGGTCTATTTTGACCCAATCAATATCTTGTGGTGAAATCTTGTACTGCAACCATGTGATTACCTGCTCAAACTTTTTCATAAATATGGGTGAAGGACCATGAGTTATAGTGTCTTGTTCAGGTTCTGAAGTTGGCTATTCAACAGCAATTTTACAAGCAGACCACAAATCACTTGGTACTACAATGTCAAACAAGGGATTCAAATCAATCCACAATCCTTTTGAAATCTTGACAAAGCGATCGACTTGCTTGTACCACTCAACAGGCTTTTCCCTCAGCCGAGGAAAATCATTTGTAAACGCTGCCAAATCACCCCAGCTCCAAGGCACATGCACATACCCTCCACTCGGTACCTCTCGCAACGGGTAAGCCTCTACTCCTGCTGTCCCCCCTCCTGGAGGCGGCGTATCTCCTATGCCCTTTTTAACACTCTTTTTCTTGGACCACCTTTCCTCCCACTTGTCAAGCATGCTCCATGTACGTATCTCTACAATCAATTCTCGAATGTGGGTTTTCAATCCTATGACTCTTTTCTCTTCCAATTCTTGATCACTGTAATTTAGCCTTTGACTTCCCTGTAACATTTTCGTTTTGGACAAATCTACATCATACCTCTGTGCTAATTCTGTCAATTTCTCATTAGCTTTCCTTGCCTTACAGGTCACATCCTTTGCCACAAACAACAGCTCATCTTGTTCATAAAGTTCCATCCTTTCCAGAGGCAAATTTCCACTTATCATCTCCTCCACTTCCGCCTTCAACCTCACCACATCTAGCACTTTGGCCCTTATAGCAGCTTTAATCGTTCCCTGACTTGATGTACTACTCAGCTCTCTGCTTTCACTGCTCTGATTTCCACTGTGACTCCCTCCAGCTGTGTTCTGTGGGACAATGTGACTCCCAGGAGCTCCTTGATCGGTTCCTCCTGTCATTCTCCCCATGGGACCTCTAAATGGGGCTTCCCACATTCTCAAGTCAGAATGTGAGTCTGCCAACGACACTGATCTTACCGCTCTAGGTTCAATGTGCCCACTAGAAGAGTCTGCAGTGGCTGGCAATGGAGTACTAGCCTCCACAGGTCTCAAAAAGGGACCACATCCTCTCACCGCAGTGTTTCCTCCAGAACTGATGCCTTTTCCTACTACTGACTGCGTTTGACTACTGTGTTCTGCCTGACTTGGGTCATATACTGACACTATGGGACCAATGGCGACCGGCACCGTAAGGGCATCCGGTAACCGTGTAGCAGCGTTAACTCCATTCATCTCTGCACTCCTCGATGCTTATCCCTATTCCATCCGTTCCTGTTGAAATCTTTCCCACCACTCTCGCACTAGGGCTCGCCTCTGGTTCTCCTATTCCCTCCACAAGCGCTCGCCTTCCCTCCTCTGAACTTGGATTGTATGGGGCGGACACTCTGCTAGCAACCTATCTAACAAGCTGTCTTCGGTGTCACTATCATCCTCTTCCTTCCTCTTCTGAGAGTCTCCTGTTTTCACTAACAGTGGTAATAGCCTCTCTCCCTCAATGATGTCTACCCTCCACTTCTTCACCTGTGCGTCCCAACGCGCATCTTGATATGCCTTCATCGCCTTTTTCATCCTTCCTTGACTTCGCTCCCTCTTCTTTGCCTGTGCTGCTCTCATCCATGCATCTAATGCCTCAAACTGTGTGGGTCTAGGTGGAGGTCTCAATGAGGCCATCACTGCCCTTAACTGATACAGCACCTCTAATCTAAATGAACCATAACATGGAAAAGCCAAATCTCCATCCCTTTCGGTAATCTTATGCCAATTTTGGAGACAAACTATGGTATGAAGTCCTACATTTGTGGCCATGTAATGTGCTGGGGTATCCTCGGTGGTGCTTCCTCACCCACTTGAGTTACTACTCCTCTATCTCCCCTACAAAGATCTTTTAACACCCTAAAGCTTCGCATGATTAAATCAAATTATTTTACCCACAAGATGTTTTTGTTTCCATTTCCTGATGACAATCCACCAATCCCAGCGCGGCTTTACACCAACCGACCTATCGCAGCGTGGCACTCCGTCATCACTTCTACCCCCTCACACAGCAGTTCACCCTTCTTCACAATCTCTTCCTTACACATTCACGCACCTCACTCATAGAAACAAGTAACTGTCTGTCCATGAAACGACCGGACAGTCACATCTCCGACTGTCTGTCCACGAAACGACCGGACAGTCCCACAAGTAATTGTCTGCCTCACCTCTGGCAACCGTCTGTCCGGGAAGCGACTGGACAGTCACCTCAGACCATCTGCCCACGAACGGCCGGACAGTCATAAATGAATCGATAGAATCCGCTCGCTCAAACCCATTCACACACAGTGACCCACGACCTGTGTTGGCCACTCGAATCGCTGTGGTCTGCCCTTGTGCACTAGCTTCCCACACGACTCTATCAAGCTCTCTCACACACGCTTCCCTATCACCAGTGAGTTGTCGATAGCGCTTCACGACTCCCACAATCACTGTTCAGGCAATTACAGCACTGGTGTCTTCTACACCACAAATCTATTCCTGGATCTTAGGCTTCTCGTCGAGCCTGACATCAAAACCAAAACAAATCACATGGACCGCGCGCGTTCGGCCCGAAACCACAATCACTTGACTCTCATTCCAACTCTGCAAGACATCACACAATCAAATCATCACCGCAATCTAACACACACATCCCTATTCATGCTCACTGCACTGTGAACAGCTGTTCCCGCTGTACCGTCACTCTCCGTCGGTCTCCACCAAAGTCCGTCACCCTCCGCTCTCGATCCTCTGGGCTTTCATCCTTTGGGCTCTTTAGGGCTCTATGACTAACTTTCTGATTCTCCCCTCACTGCAGAGGTAACCGTCCTCTTGCTACCAACTTATAGGGCCGGGTTCCTCTCTACCAATTTACTCCGGAACCCCTGGTCAATGAATCTTGGTTACCTGCTGAGAAGTGTAGAGTGGAGAAATAACTCATTAAGGCAAACTAACAATTTTAAAGAAGCATGACTCTGAAGAATCACAGACTTCGGATTCCAAATTAGTGGGTTTATTACAAAGCCAAAAATAGCTGAATGTACAGACACCTCAAGACTTGGTTGTAAAAGTACATTGGAACTAATACAAATCCGAACCTACGGGCGAGATTAAAATTCTGAAGCATGAACAGAATGACTGATTCCAGAATCAGAACGCAGGCAATGATTTCCCCTATGTCAAGATCAGTCTTCATTTGGGATTGGTAAGGGAAAAGCATTAGTCTGTCCCTACACTACCACTACCGTGACATCTCTACTTAATATTCCCCAGGCAAGATCAGGAAAAGGTGTCAGCCCGTGTAGACTTCTTAAGTGCACTCACGTTGTATGGGTCAAGTAGCCAAAGCTACAGAGCTCGTTCTAAGATGCTCCTTCCCTCTCCATCGATCTCCTCACCTCTTCTCCTGACTCAACCCCCGGGCACTGGCCCTAATTCAAAATGCAAAACACAAAACACGCCCACTGCTTGCATCTGGATCACCTCATCCTGCTGGGCACTTCTCATAGGTGATTTTCCATTTAGTTTCGATTCTCCTAGCTCCTGGCTCAATGACCTTGATTCCCAGGCCTCCTTCAGTGAGAAAGAACACCGTCTCCCAATTATCAGCATTCTTTGCATAAAAGCATCCTCTCCTCCCTAAGCCTAACTCCTAAAACAAAAGGCGTTATTCTTATTAACAAAGACGACTTTCTTCACTTGCAACAGAAATGTGAGAACAGTACACATTCAACAGGCACATGAAATTCAGCTTTATACCCCTCTACGAGAGCTGTCAGGGAGAATACATTTCAGGCCTACAGAAATTGGCCAACATAAGAGTGAAGCACATTGGCCCTACGAGAATGCATATAAATTAACATTCTACTTAAGCATTTCTAAACCATCAAGTTATATAATCACATCAATGCACAAATCATTATGTGCAGTCTATGAAGTCTGACATTTTAAAGCTCAATTAACACATCCATGGGCAACTTTAATATTGTGCATGTTTAACTCTATGCATTACATTATAAATGAGCAATTTTGTTAATCGATTACAAACAAATGCTAAAGGTTACATTATTCAAAACACAATTGCCACGTTTATTTCTTTACATGGCACGTAATAATTTCTACCTTTTCACTTTTACTTGTTATTAACAACTACATTCTAATGACCAAATGTTAACATGACAAAAGAATAAATGTAGGTGCAGACTACTCGTGATTATGATGCACCCCTACAAATGAAAGAGCACCATCATTACTTACAGAGAGCTTTTCCAATCAGATTTATCAAACAGATAGCAGCAGCTCTGAACTTTGGATACTGCATATGGTCATTGGTAATTTTGGTAAATTAATTGCTTGAAAACCTCCACAGCACCAGCACTTCCGAACTACCAAAAACATAGTATCTTCGCAAACCACAGCTCTCTTCATCAGCTGTAGCTAGGATTTCCAGAATATGAAATAATGACAGACAACTGAAATCGGCTGCTTTGAATTCCCAATGAGTTCTTCCACCACCAAACCATTAGCATATACCGCCAGCAGCATTTAAAGTCTATATGCCGAATGACTAAATATCAAACAATTGAAATGTCAAGCTTTTAATAATTGAGCTACCTCGTTTGTGCAAGCATTGATAATGCCATCAGGTCAGAGCCAGGTGTCTTTCTATGAAGTAATGGGATAGATCTTACTCCCTTTTGCTTAATTTCGAAAAAAAAATATATATATATATCTATATATATATATATATTCCTCCAAAACGGTTCCCTTACACCGGGAAGTGCAGCGCTCATCACGGGTGCGGCTCCCTGCGGCAGAACCACGCCGCTCAATACTTTCTCACAATCCTTCAGCCAGAAGGAAAAAGGGGACACACTCCCGTAGTTCAGTGCAACAATGATTTTTATTCCTTTAGTTATTCATTCATCGGGATAGCAAGAACGATCTACGCGTTTCGTAGATCGTTCTTGCTATCCCGATGAATGAATAACTAAAGGAATAAAAATCATTGTTGCACTGAACTACGGGAGTGCGTCCCCTTTTTCCTTCTGGCTGAAGGATTGTGAGGAAATATATATATATATATATATATATATATATTCACTGAAAAAACCATAGGTTTCAGGGGCGTTATAGTTAGTTGGACATTTCACTCGTACAAAACCATAGAAATTCCCCCGTTATACTTAGTTCAGCTAACTATAACTCGCGCCCCCGCAATGCACTGCTGATGACGTCACATATTACATCACTCATGACATGGTCAGTGACATCACTGATGACATTACTGATGACATCTCAAATGACATCACTGATGACATCACTGATGACATCATCCATGTGTTAATTTTATGCATCTTCTCACACCCTAATATAACTTTTGATACACCCACTCTAAATTACAGACTGCCATTCTCAAAACCATACACACTCCAATACCAATAACTACATACCCACTCACTGATTCTTAGGTCTACACACACACATCTACACACTCACCCGTACAATCACTCATACTTACGGTCACTCAGTACAGAACTATCATATGCACTCATACACCTATATAAACACTCACTCACCGCCACTCATCCATAGAGGTACTCACACACCTAGTCAGTCATGCAAAAAAATAATCACACACCCATTTACTCACCTATACAGTTATACACACACCAGCTCACTTACTCATACAAATACTAGCACATTCTTCCGCTCTTATACAATAACTGATACAAGCACACACGCATCCATACAGCCACTCTCACAATCACACACTCTCACTTATAGCCTTTTAAATACTCCTACACACATATATACTGCCTTTTACATATGTAGTTACTCGCACATGTACCACTGAGATATACATTCACTCACTAACACACCCATACACACACTCACCCACCCAAGCAGTCCATCACAGATGCACTCTTCAAATCATGCACCCAGTGAATCACCCACTCACACATCTATGTACAGTCACACACACCCCACCCACACAAACACTCAGGCACCCATACAGATACTCAGAGAACCAATCAATAACCCATATAGACACTCATGTAGCTATTCGCAAATCCATTCATCCACTTATACACCAACAGACAGACGGATACAGACATTCACACAGTTTAGTCAGTAACCCATGCATTCAGTAAGATACGTTTAATCACTCACTTGTAGAGTCAGTCACGCACCTACTCAATCATCCATTGAGACACTTATACACCCAGTCATTCTTCAATACGCCTTTGCCTATATATATTAAACATATTTTAACTTTACAGAAACACACAGTCACTGCATGATGTCATTGATGTCATCAGTGATGTCACTGACCATGTCATGAGTGATGTAATATGTGACGTCATCAGCAGTGCATTGCGGGCGCGCGAGTTATAGTTAGCTGAACTAACTATAACGGGGGAATTTCTATTGTTTTGTACGAGTGAAATGTCCAACTAACTATAACGCCCCTGAAACCTATGGTTTTTTCAGTGAATTTCTAAGGTTTTTTAAATGCTAATTTCTAACTATAACGTGCCTGAAACCTATGGTTTTTGAGTGAATTCCTAAGGTTTTTTAAATGCTAATTTCTAACTATAACGTGCCTGAAACCTATGGTTTTTTCAGTGAATATATATATATTTATTATACTATGTAAACATGTGAAAATGTCTCGGTCCCCTGTTTGCCTCGGTGGCACGGAAAAAATGGGTGGAACTGACATCAGCACGCCGACGAGGTCCTCTTATGGCTCCGATGACGTCATACGGTGTCGCGAGCGGAGCCGTGCTCGTTGACATGGGAGAGCTAGGAAAGAATTTCCATGGAATGCTGGTGCATGGGATAGTCACCTAAGTGTTCAGGCTAGTCCTTTGGGGGCAACTGTTTATGTTGCCACTCCAGAAACCGAAACCAGTGATCCGAGGGCAGAGGCCCTGCAGATGGCACACGAGGTGGGGTGCCCAGTCGTGTGCACCAGCGGGGCAGCGAAGTGACAAGCACCACAACCCACAAAAAAGGTAACGAGGGCACTGAATAACACAGGATCTTCTCTTTGTATCTGGCAGGAACAACGAAGTTAAAATGCCCTAGTACCAAAATGTAGAATTAGTGCTACAACGGTCTTCAAGTGGACCTGAGATGCCGCTTCTGCCTACCGTACCCTGGAGGCGGCACATGGGTCACGCGGTATGGTCATACTGCGGTGGGACGCACACTCGTTGACCTCTCATGGCACTGCTCCACACTTCAGGGAGGACGCTTTCCATAGCTATGTTTTCTGATGACATGTCGCGCCGGCCCCGTTCAACAACAGAACTCCTTTAGATCCAAACAGACTCTTCCACTCTCTCACCGGAAGTGAAACCAGGCCACGCGGACACTTTCACAATACAACAGCCGGGAATGCACTTTTCGGTAAAAAAACACATTCCTTCCTCCTAATTAATCAAATAAACGTCTCACTGAAGAACAGGGGCCAGCTTCGATCGGTAAACAGCCGTTACAACGACTTTTTACTTTCCGATACCATTACAACGCATGCATTACCACGCATGCGTTGTACATCACGAAGTCATTACTACGCATTTTTTAGAACACATGGTCATTTACCACGCATGCCTTTACAGCGAATTTTGTTGTAAAGGTATGTATGGTAAATGACCATGCGTTCTAAAAACATGTAGATGATCCATGTCGTTGTAAGGAAACAGAGGCTGTTCCGTTTCCTCACAACGACGTGCACCGCCCCTCAGAGATGACGTGAAGCAGGAACCACGAGGAGAGAGGAACCATGAGGAGTGAGAGGTAAGGGGGATTGGGCATGGGGTGGGGTTTCTTTCTAGGGTTTAGGGTAGTGCAGTGGTGTTTGGGTGGTGTAGGGAGTCGTGCTGGGGGTAGTGTTTTAGGGTTTAGGGTAGTGCAGTGGTGTTTGGGTAGTGTAGGGGGTCGTGCTGGGGGTAGTGTTTTAGGGTTTAGGGTAGTGCAGTAGTGTAGGGGGTCGTGCTGGGGGTAGTGTTTTAGGGTTTAGGGTAGTGCAGTGGTGTATGGGTAGTGTAGGGGGTCGTGCTGGGGTAGTGTTTTAGGGTTTAGGGTAGTGCAGTGGTGTTTGAGTAGTGTAGGGGGTCATGCTGGTGGTAGTGTTTTAGGGTAGTGCAGTGGTGTTTGTGTAGTGTAGGGGGTCATGCTAGGGGTAGTGTTTTATGGTTTAGGGTAGTGCAGTGGTGTTTGGGTAGTGTAGGGGGTCGTGCTGGGGGTAGATTTAGGGTTTAGGGTAGTGCAGTGGTGTTTGGGTAGTGTAGGGAGTTGTGCTGGGGGTCGTGTTTTAGGGTATAGGGTAGTGCAGTTGTGTTTGGGTAGTGTAGGGGGTCATGCTGGGGCTAGTGTTTTAGGGTTTAGGGTAGTGCAGTGGTGTTTGGGTAGTGTAGGGGGTTGTGCTGGGGGTAGTGTTTTAGGGTTTAGTGTAGTGCAGTGGTGTTTGTGTAGTGTGGGAGGTCATGCTGGGGGTATATTTAGGGTTTAGTGTAGTGCAGTGGTGTTTGGGTAGTGTAGGGAGTCGTGCTGGGGGTAGTGTTTTAGGGTTTAGGTTAGTGCAGTGGTGTTTGGGTAGTGTAGGGAGTCGTGCTGGTGGTAGTGTTTTAGGGTTTAGGGAAGTGCAGTGGTGTTTGGGTAGTGTAGGGTGTCGTGCTGGAGGTAGTGTTTTAGGGTTTAGGGTAGTGCAGTGGTGTTTGGGTAGTGGAGGGGGTAGTGTTTTAGGGTTTAGGGTAGTGCGCCCAAACAGCCACAATATCCGTGGACAAAGGGGATCCTGACTCTTTGGAACGCTCCATCAATTGAATAATTTGGGTCAAGGGCCCTACCACGTCCAAGACCTATCAATTCCTTTCTTGGGATCCCTCATATACTTGGAGAAAAAGGTACATAGTTTCTCATCAATTACAGGCGTGTGTGCCACCTTCCCCTTCAGTGAGGGCCTGGGGCATTCTCCCCTCATCCTATTCCTGACCTCCCTTTCAAGGGGTTGATGGATTTTCCCCACCACATACTCTGCCACTTTGGCATCAGGTGTCCACTCTGCCGACCTAGGATGGTAAATTTGGGTAGGCTCGAACATGTCCGAGTGGACTCCGTCCCCAACCGGGGACTGAGAGGAGTGGGACTCTGGACGCCAGGGACGCCCGGAGTCCTTATCCTCATCGGAGGAGAAATCGTCCTCCGATACACCCTCTCCCTCTAAGGAAACCCGCCGTCGGGGTCTACAATAGTGGTGACAGTGTCGCAATTTTCTCCGGGCCCCTCCTCCTCCCGGCAGGGTGCATGTTTTAGCGTTCGCGCACTCTTGAGGAAGGTCTCCGTAAGTTTATCAAATCCTTCCAAGTACCCCGCGTTATGCTTAACGGCCCTTTTATTCCCCATCTGGGAGCTACTTGGACCCGCCACCACCAGATCTGGGTCACTGAACACCCCAGGGATGCTTTTTGCCAGCTTATCAACCTGATCCCTAAGAGGAGCCAGCGCCCTAGAAATAGCCAGAGAGGGCTTGGTCCACTGCTGGAGGGAGAAGTTGGGGGGCCATTCCTCCTCCACTTCCTGGTAGGAGGAGTAAAAATGGTCTTCTGGAGAAGACATGATAGCAGAGGGTGTGAGCACAGAACAAATGCCCTTAAAATCCTTAAGACAGCCCCCTCGCCGGTGCTCCAACAGCTGGGCTTTTCCCGAAGCTGTTATAAGAATAGACTGAGGCGCAATACCAATTACCACCACCAGGTGGCGCTGGTCACTAACGTGGCCGTGTGGGGAAATCACCGCGTAGCGGTGTCAAAATTAGGCGAGGGTTGGTCGGGAATCAAGCGGACACTAAAGGAGTGACCGGATTCCCAAACGCGCGTAAAGACCAGCTGGAGCGCTCGACGGAGCTGCCTCGCTCGGACCAGACGCGCCTGACAGGATGTCACCGCGCGCAGAGCACACAGCGGGAGAAACTGCGAGGGGGAGAACGCGCTCGGGCAAGAGCCTGCTGCGCAGGGAATATGAAACAATACCAAGGCAATAATGCTAATAACGTGCACAAGAAACCGCTATACAAACAGCAACAACGTCAGATTAAGCCAAGAATGTAAGGAATGCACTTAACTGACGAGCAGTGAAGAAAGAGGAAGCGGAAAGGACGTCACGATATTATATACGATGGACTGTGATATGATTGGACTATAGTTGCCTTGGAGACTACCCCCTAATGGTTCATGGGTTGTGTAGTCTTTTGTTTAATGATTGTTGTGTTACGTTTTCTTTGAACTGCTATGCAAATAAAGTGAGGAAAGATATGCATAATCCTCGCCTCTGTCCTGCCATAGAATTCATTAAACTTTATTTGATCTGATTTAGAAACATAGATCATAAAAGTGTACATAAAAACAGTAAATCCTCTTTCCTAATACAATACAGTGAGAATTAATTAAAAGCAGTAGGTAAAACGGGTGTTACAAAGCCCGGTTCAAAGCAACTTCAGGTTAACAGAATCGTAAAGTTCAATGTTTCGCAAGATCAATCTCATGTACTTCGTGCAAAATACGCAATAAGGGGTCCAAGTAAGATGTAACGCTCCAATACCTGACCAGTTTGCACTATATAAAACTGCAGAAAAACTAAAATTAAAAAGTATTTTGCACACTTCTGTCATTGGGCTATATGTGGGCTACATCTGGGTGATATTTGTGCTACATTTGGGCTCTTTTTTTCTCTGGTGGCCATCTTGGGAGACTTATTTGTTATGAAGTTTCCTAATTTCTTCATTTACTGCAGCCTCCTCAGTAGGAAATGCTTTCAGTTTTTACTTTGATTCCATCAAGAAGGCATTCAGATGTGTCACACATTTGCCATAAATTCAGAATGTTAGCACTCTAGTTGTTCATTAGATCACTGTAGTAAAGCTACTGCTCACCAGGGAGTTAACTGGAAGTCTACTTCTGGTATTGAAAGTGATTGTTTCAGTCTGCATGTCAGAATTTTCTAATGAAATAGAAGAGAATTTGAGATCTCACTTAAAACATGCCCTAAATTTTCTTTCTGCAGCACTAACCATAATTTCTATGGCAAAATGAACCCCCTCATTTTGTTCCTTTTTAAATTAAATGTTTTAAGTGTTACCAGTTTATTCCAATCAAGATGGCTTCAGGTGTGCCATACTTTTGTCATAAGTAAGACTGTTAGCGCTCTAGTTGTTCTTTAGAACACTCTGGGAAGCTGCAGTAGAACACAAAGGCATCAACTGACAGGCTGCTCCTGTTGAAATATAACAGGAAGATATTTGAGATCTCACTTAAAACATGTCCTAATTTTTCTTTCTACAGCACTAACCATAATTTCTATGACAAAATGAACCCCCTCATTTTGTTCCTTTTTAAATTAAATGTTTTAAGAGTTACCAGTTTATTCCAATCAAGATGGCTTCAGGTGTGCCATAATTTTGTCATAAGTAAGACTGTTAGCGCTCTAGTTGTTCTTTAGAACACTCTGGGAAGCTGCAGTAGAATACAAAGGCCTCAACTGACAGGCTGCTCCTGTTGAAATATAACAGGAAGATATTTGAGATCTCACTTAAAACATGTCCTAATTTTTCTTTCTACAGCACTAACCATAATTTCTATGGCAAAATGAACCCCCTCATTTTGTTCCTTTTTAAATTAAATGTTTTAAGTGTTACCAGTTTATTCGAATCAAGATGGCTTCAGGTGTGCCATACTTTTGTCATTAGTAAGACTGTTAGCTCTCTAGTTGTTCTTTAGAACACTCTGGGAAGCTGCAGTAGAACACAAAGGCATCAACTGACAGGCTGCTCCTGTTGAAATATAACAGGAAGATTTTTGAGATCTCACTTAAAACATGTCCTAATGTTTCTTTCTACAGCACTAACCATAATTTCTATGACAAAATGAACCCCTCATTTTGTTCCTTTTTAAATTAAATGTTTTAAGAGTTACCAGTTTATTCCAATCAAGATGGCTTCAGGTGTGCCATAATTTTGTCATAAGTAAGACTGTTAGCGCTCTAGTTGTTCTTTAGAACACTCTGGGAAGCTGCAGTAGAACACAAAGGCATCAACTGACAGGCTGCTCCTGTTGAAATATAACAGGAAGATATTTGAGATCACACTTGAAACATGTCCTAATTTTTCTTTCTACAGCACTAACCATAATTTCTATGACAAAATGAACCCCATCATTTTGTTCCTTTTTAAATTAAATGTTTTAAGTGTTACCAGTTTATTCCAATCAAGATGGCTTCAGGTGTGCCATACTTTTGTCATAAGTAAGGCTGTTAGCACTCTAGTTGTTCTTTAGAACACTCTGGGAAGCTGCAGTAGAACACAAAGGAATCAACTGACAGTCTCTGCCCTTGTTGGATGTACATGTTTTACTGAGAATTTCAGACTTCATTCTCACATGACTGAGAAAGATAATGTGAATTTACAGAAAATATGCTCTCATTTTAGCTTCTGGAGCACCTTCCAAAACTGTATGGGACAAGCATGTGAAAATAGTTTTCTCTCAAACATGATTCATGATATCCCAGCAGAAGGTTTTTCACAGGGTAAAATCACCTTAGAACACACCACAATTCCTGAAATTAGTATGGTACCATCAACAAATGAATTCTAATGTAACTAAAGTCTGTTATCACCCTTTATAGTTCTCCTTTTGGTAACCTTCAAAATCTTCGATTCACTACAATGCATTTCAATGGGGTACTATCATTTATATTGGTCCCAAGATGGCTGCCAGCAATTCCAGGATGAAGTGCTGACAGCCAATCAGATCTCACGATGACATGTGTGGTTAGGCTCCGCCCAGATATATATGTGTTTTCTTTTCAAATTTCTCAGGAACTACTGAACGGATTTACACCATTTAAGCAAAAGGCACGACTCTGAACCAAGGGCTACCTTTTTGCCAAATTTGGTGTAATTCCGTTCAGCAGTTCAGGCTGTAGCTGCGATGAAAGGTTCCTATGGAAAATTGCATGGGGAAAACACGTTTTGGGACCCCCCTTTTTTCTCGGCCCCCACTTGACGAATCACCCCGAGACTTTCAGGATAGGAGCGGACCGGAGCGGGCCACGAGTTTTGAAAATTTCGCAAAGATTCGTCAACCGGCGCCAAAGTTATTTCAAATAGAATGTTGCGGATTTCCTATGGAAAATAGGTCCTAACTATAACTATCTACTGGCGACCGCCAGTAGATAATATATATATATATATTTCAACAAAAATATAAATACACCGCACTTCAGGAAGGTAGATTTCCTCAATCTAATTTATTTTATAAGTGCAATTATCACCATAACCACCACCAACGCGTTTCAACCCAAAAATCTACCTTCCTGGAGTGCGGTGTATTTATATTTTTGTTGAAAAATTAATGCGAGGTATAGTCCACCCTCGACACCGGCACCAGCAGTGAGAAAAGCGCACTACTGACGGACTGGGTTGATGAAACACACACACATATATATATTCACTGAAAAAACCATAGGTTTTAGAGACAGTTATAGTTAGTTGGACATTGCACTCGTACAAAACCCGTGAAATTCCCCCGTTATAGTTAGTTCAGCTAACTATAACTCACGCCCGCAATGCACTGCTGATGACGTCACATATTACATCACTCATGACATGGTCAGTGACATCACTGATGACATCACTGATGACATCTCAAATGACATCACTGATGACATCATCCAGTGACTGTGTGTTTCTGTAAAGTTTAAATATGTTTAATATATATAGGGAAAGGCGTATTGAAGAATGAGTGGGTGTATAAGTGTCTGAATGGATGATTTAGTAGGTGCGTGACTAACTCTATAAGTGAGTGATTAAACATATCTTACTGAATGCATGGGTTAGTGACTAAACTGGGTGAATGTCTGTATCTGTCTGTCTATTGCTGTGTAAGTGGCTGCATGGGTTTGTGAATAGCTACATGAGTGTCTATATGAGTTATTGATTGGTTGTCTGAGTATCTGTATGGGTACCTGAGTGTTTGTGTGGGTGGGGTGTGTGCGACTCTGTGCATAGATGTGTGAGTGGGTGATTCACTGGGTGGATGGTTTCAAGAGTGCATCTGTGATAGACTGTATGGGTGGGTAAGTGTGTGTAAGAGTGTGTTAGTGAGTGAATGTATGTCCCAGTGGTACATGTGTGAGTAACTACATATGTGAAAGGGTGTATATATGTGTGTTGGAGTATATAAATAGCTATAAGCAAGAGTGTGTGATTGTGAGAGTGACTGTATGGATGAGTGTGTGCTTGTATCAGTGATCGTATAAGAGCGTAAGAATGTGCTAGTATTTGTATGAGTAAGTGAGCTGGTGTGTGTATAACTGTATAGGTGAGTAAATGGCAGTGTGTTTAATTATTTGCATGACTGACTAGGTGTGTGAGTACCTGTATGGATGAGTGGCGGTGTTTGAGTGTCTATATAGGAGTATGAGTGCATATGATAGTTCTGTACTGAGTGACCATAAGTATGAGTGACTGTACGGGTGAGTGAGTGGATGTGTGTGTAGACCTAAGAATCAGTGAGTGGGTATGTATTTATTGGTGTTGGAGTGTCTATGGTTTTGCGAATGGCAGTCTGTAATTTAGAGTGGGTGTATCAAAGGTTATATTAGGGTGTGAGGAGGTGCATCAGATTATCACGTGGATGATGTCTTCAGTGATGTCATCAGTGATGTCATTTGAGATGTCATCAGTGATGTCACTGACCATGTCATGAGTGATGTAAAATGTGACATCATCAGCAGTGCATTGCGGGGGCGCGAGTTATAGTTAGCTGAACTAACTATAACGGGGAATTTCACGGGTTTTGTACGAGTGCAATGTCCAACTAACTATAACTGTCCCTAAAACCTATGATTTTTTCAGTGAATTTGTAAGGTTTTTTAAATGCTAATTTCTAACTATAACGTGCCTGAAACCTATGGTTTTTTCAGTGAATTTCAAAGGTTTTTAAATGCTAATTCCTAACTATAACATGTCTGAAACCTATGGTTTTTTTCAGTGAATTTCAAAGGTTTTGTAAATGACAATTTTTAAATGTATTAATTGTTATATTTATTTTTTGATACTGATTTACTACATTTTTTTAAACTATTTATTTTTAGATATTTTATTTTTTAAATTACATTATAATTACATTATACATTACATTACAAAATATTCTTTCTCAGAATGAATTACTTTAGTTTAAATACTTTGCAAATAGGCAATAGACTTTTAAGTACAGTAGTTACAGTTGTTGCAATGGGCAACACAATTTCAAACACAATGCAACATTGAGATCAATGTGAATTTCCAGTTAAATGCAATTAGTTACTTTATGGATTACTTTACTAACCACAGGACTGGATCCTAGATTCAGTCCTGGGACATCTCCTGAAAACAGTTGAGTAAAAGCGTTTTGGTTACAGTAGTGATTTTTAAGGAATATTATTGTATTTTAAAAGTTGACAAACTTTTTCACATAGAATCACCAATGTTATTCTATGGGAGGAAATTCACTTAGCAGGTAAGTAGTGTTATCGTTACTTTTCTTACTCAGTGGTGGATCCTGAATCCAGCCCTGGTGCATCTCCTGTAAACAGTTGAAAGAATGCGTTTAAGTCATACAGGCGATTTTTAAGGAATATTTGTAGCTTGTGAAAATCAACACTTTGAAACTTTTCTGCTGAAAACCAGACAATGGATTCCTATGGAAGGAAATACAAGTTACTGGTAAGTACAGTTAGAATTACTTTTCAGGGTCAGTGCTGGGCTAAAAGATGCTGATAACAGGTGAGTAAATCAGAATTCGTAGTTCGGCTGATTTTAGAGGAATATTATAAAGTTCCAAAACTCCACACTTAGAAGAATTTCCAAGTGAAACCAGTCAATTTATAGCCTATGGAAGGAAATTCAAGTTACTGGTAAGTACGGTTAGAATTACTTTTCAGGATCAGTACTGGGCTCAAAGATGCAGCACTGAGGTCTCTCCTGATAACAGGTGAGTAAATCGGAATTCGTAGTTCTGCTGATTTTAGAGGAATATTTGTAAGTTTCAAAAATCGACACAAACTTTTTCAGCAAAAAGCAGGCAATGATATCCTATGGAAGGAAATTCAAGTTACTGCTAAGTACGGTTAAAATTACTTTTCAGGATCAGTACTGGGCTCAAAGATGCAGCACTGAGTTCTCTCCTGATAACAGGTGAGTAAATCGGAATTCGTAGTTCTGCTGATTTTAGAGGAATATTTGTATGTTTCAAAAATCGACACTTAGAAACGTTTTCAGCAAAAAGCAGGCAATGATATCCTATGGAAGGAAATTCAAGTTACTGGTAAGTACGGTTAAAATTACTTTTCAGGATCAGTACTGGGCTCAAAGATGCAGCACTGGGTTCTCTCCTGATAACAGGTGAGTAAATCGGAATTCGTAGTTCGGCTGATTTTAGAGGAATATTATAAAGTTCCAAAACTCCACACTTAGAAGAATTTCCAAGTGAAACCAGTCAATGTTAGCCTATGGAAGGAAATTCAAGTTACTGGTAAGTACGGTTAAAATTACTTTTCAGGATCAGTACTGGGCTCAAAGATGCAGCACTGAGGTCTCTCCTGATAACAGGTGAGTAAATCGGAATTCGTAGTTCGGCTGATTTTAGAGGAATATTTGCACAATGGTGAAGGAAGGGGTGGGGCCTGAGGTGACATGTCTGCAAACACGCCCTGTGGCGCGTTTTAAGTTGGAGAATTAATTCCTCCTCAATCCCGAGGGTCCCTAGGGGCCAAACTAGCCCACCAGGTACCTGCAGTATGCGCCAGAGAGCTGCGTTGCAGAGAGGTGTTCAGAGGCCACGCCCCTTTTTACAACACTCTGCAATGCAGCTCCGTGGCGCTTACTGGAGGTACCTGGTGGGCTAGTTGTCCCCAAGGACCCTCAGGATTGAAGGGGATTTAAATCCCCATCTTAAAACGCGCCACGGGGCCTGTTTGCACACATGTCACCTGAAGCCCCGCCCCTCCCTTCACCACTGTGCAAACGCGCCCGTGGCGCGTTTTAAGTTGGGGGATTAAGTCCCCTTGAATCCTGAGGGTCCCTGGGGACCAACTAGCCCACCAAGTACCTCCAGTAAGCGCCACAGAGCTGCGTTGCAGGGAGGTGTAAAAAGGGGCGTGGGCTGGACCACCTCTCTGCAACCCAGCCCTGTGGCGCTTACTGGAGGTACCTGGTGGGCTAGTTGGCCCCCAGTGACCCCCAGTATTGAAGGGGAATTATTTCCCCAATTTAAAACGCGCCACAGCGCGCGTTTGCAGAGTGGTTAAGGGAGGGGGCGGGGCCTGACGCTCGAGCGCGTCTTTTTCTTTTTCTTTGTTTTTTGAAGGGGGCTGTGTGGCCCCCTTCTTTACTTTTGGGGCCCTGGGGACCCCATCCCCCAGGGCCTGATGCCTTTTCCTTTTTAAAAAAAAAAAATACTGTAGGGGAAGGGGGCCGCGTGGCCCCCTCCCGTGGCCTATTCCGGCCCCGGGGACCACATCCCCGGGGCATGGCCACTTTTAAAAATAATTTTGGAGGAGGGGGCTGCGTTGCCCCCTCCTAAGGCCTCTATTGGCCCCGGGGACCCCATCCCCGGGGCCGGCCTTTTTAATTTATTTTTTTATTATTTTTGCGGAGGGGGCCGCGTGGCCCCCTCCTGGGCCACTACTTGCCCCGGGGACCCCATCCCCGGGGCTGGCCCTATCCTTTGGGGTCCGTGGGGGACCCCAACTCCCCACGGACCCTGCCGGCTGCCCGCGTCCTGCGGGAGCCGGCATTGCTTTCCACACGGGGAGCTGCTAACATGCAGCTCCCCCTGTGGAAAAGCAATGTGCTTTGGATATTGGAGCGAGAGCAGGTTTCCTGCTCTCGCCTCAATATCCAAAGCAGTTTGCAATGACAGGGCGGGAGCCGCGAGGCTCCCGCCCTGTCATTGCAAACAGCAGTGTCCCGGGGGTGGGCACCCCGGGACACTGCAGGAGCTGGCCCTGGGGGGTGGCGGTCCCCAGGGCCACCACAGGCTCACAGGCTCCAGGAGGGGGGCCGAGCGGCCCCCCTCCCAACATCAACTGAGCCCCGGGGAGGTGGTGGTCCCCGGGTCTTCGGGGTCCGAACGGACCCCACATTTGTTTAATTAGTGCCCCGGGAGGTGGCGGTCCCGGGGCATGTGGGGGCTGGAGCCCCCACACAGGCAATTTTAATTTAAAAGAAGCCCCGGGGGTGGCGGTCCCCGGGCTGCGGGAGGGCCAAGAGCCCTCCTGCACCATTTGTTTTTAAAGCCCGGGGGTGGCGGTCCCCAGGGCCACCACAGGCTCACAGGCTCCAGGAGGGGGGCCGAGCGGCCCCCCTCCCAACATCAACTGAGCCCCGGGGAGGTGGTGGTCCCCGGGTCTTCGGGGGTCCGAAACGGACCCCCACATTTGTTTAATTAGTGCCCCGGGGAGGTGGCGGTCCCCGGGGCATGTGGGGGGGCTGGAGCCCCCCCACACAGGCAATTTTAATTTAAAAAAGAAGCCCCGGGGGGTGGCGGTCCCCGGGGCTGCGGGAGGGCCGAGAGCCCTCCCGCACCATTTGTTTTTAAAGCCCGGGGGTGGCGGTCCCCTGGGGGGTGGCGGTCCCCAGGGCCACCACAGGCTCCAGGAGGGGGGCTGAGCGGCCCCTCTCCCAACATCAACTGAGCCCCGGGGAGGTGGTGGTCCGAAATGGACCCCCACATTTGTTTAATTAGTGCCCCGGGGAGGTGGCGGTCCCCGGGGCATGTGGGGGGGGCTGGAGCCCCCCCACACAGGCAATTTTAATTTAAAAAGAAGCCCCGGGGGGTGGCGGTCCCCGGGGCTGCGGGAGGGCCGAGAGCCCTCCCGCACCATTTGTTTTTAAAGCCCGGGAGGCGGTCCCGGGGCTTGGGAGCCTTAGAGGCCCCCACATATTATAAATAAACCCCGCATGCCCCGGGACTTGGCCCACCCGGGGCCAATTAACTATCGAGCGCGGTAGACCGCGCTTCGTTTTTTTTATCGGCAGGATCTGCGCACCCAGCGCGTTTTTGCCGATTTAAAAAAAAATATATATATATTTTTGGGCCCTGGGGGTCCTTGTAGGACCCCCTGAGCAGGCCTAGGGGGTCAGGGTGTTTCTACCCTGCCCCCTTTTTGCGCTTTGCACACTTGTTTTTCTCTTTTCTTGTGCCTCGGGTCTACCGGCTCGCCCGATCATTGCTAAAATCCTGAACTTCAGGGATCGCGACGCCATACTCCGAGCTGCCAGGGAGGGGGGCGAAATCCGACACCAGGGAAACTCCCTGTCATTCTACCCTGACTACACCGCCGCGGTCCAGACGGCTTGCCATGAGTTCCTTCCGGCGAAGCAGATCCTGCAAAAACATGAGGTCCCCAACTCTCTGGCGTATCCTGCCAAACTGCGGGTCCGGCAGGGCTCCAAACTACACATCTTTCCTGACCCAAAGGAGGCTCTGGTCTTTGCCAAGAAGTTGGATCGTTCGCATCGTTCTTCACCCGCCGGTTCCCAGGCCGCCGCAGCCGATAACCTCAGTGACAATGACTGAATTGCTGTCCTCTCTTATACGTTTGCTATTGTATCCCATGTGGCCACTGTTCCGGCTCCTAGTTAGCCCCTTGAGCTTCTGCCGCCCCCCTGGGCCTATCAATGTCAAATTTGTGTTCTGGGCCTACTGCTACTGTTTATATGTAATCTTTCCCTAGGTGTCTGCTATTGCTACAAGCTTGGCCACCCTGTCTTTACGGCAGGGGTGTACGCTGGGTGACGCCATGCCTCCACGGGATGATTCCCATTTTGGACATTGACTTTTCCCTTCCTAGTTGTGGGTCCCTGGGGTGGGTGCGGGCGGTTTCTCAACCTGTTTGGGGGGTTGGTGTGGGTGGGGGTTGGGTGGTGGTTTTTCGGGATTTGCTGCCTCCTTCCGAGGCGTGTTTGTGTTTGTCAGTATGTATTGCTTTTTTCTTCAGTTTGCATTATTACATCAAGCTGCACTTGCTCTGTTATGTCATGCTACACTACTATGCGCCCTTCCTCAAGATCAGCATCATACCTTCTGGGCTTTATGCTTGTGGCTCCCCCTTGCAGCCCTTTTATCTGTCGCACCCAGTTTGGGGTCGTCCTTTCCCTTCCCCTTTGATGTTGCACTGCTTTTCGTCCTCACGGTTGGACACCACAGTCTTACGCACCTGCACGAGGGCCCTGGCCAGACTTACCACACTCCGCATGACTACCCCTCACACTATGACGATATGACAGACACTATTTTCTGGACATGGAACATCCGTGGTCTAAACGACCACCGCAAGGCTCGACTAGTTCATGCGCATCTCCTCCGGCACAAGGTGGACATCTGTCTGCTACAAGAAACCCACTTGCTCCCTGCCTCTGCTGCTAGACTCCACTCCCGGCACTGGGGAGAATCTCACTCCTCTTTTTATTCCAACTATTCTCGTGGGGTCTCTATCCTTATACGTAGGGACTCCTTGGCAAACCTCCCGCGCAATCACTGACCCCGCAGGGCGTTTTGTTATTCTCCACGGCTCCCTCCAAGCCCAACCCTTGACGATTGCTGCAATCTATGGCCCTAACAATGACGAGCAAGACTTTTTTACGCAGGTTTGGCAACACATCTCCTCCTTTGGCCCCGCTGCGCTCCTCTGGGGGTGACTTTAATGTTACATTATCCACTGTCCTTGACCGCTCCGGCCCCCATGCATCACATCCGCGCGCTGCTTCCCTGTTATCATCCATCCTCGCTGAGAACTCCCTGTACGATGTTTGGCATCACATGCATCCTGATGCTCGTGAGGGTACCTGTGTCACTGGCACTCGTGGCTGCTGGTCCTGGCTAGATCTGTGGATCTCCTCCCCAGATATTCTCTCCTGGCTCCCCTCCGTCGATCATAAGGCCCGCACTCTCTCAGATCACGCGCCGGTTCAACTCTGTCTCCGTCTGCCTCAGTCCCCTCGGCGCGCCTTCTCCTGGCGGCTCCCTTCCAACGCACTGCGCGACACCGTCTTCTGTGACGAGATCCAGACCACGATCACTAACTACTTTGAGCTCAATGTGGGCTTTGTGGACTCTCCCTCCACTTTCTGGGAAGGTTTCAAAGTCGTCATTCGCGGCGAGTGTATTTCTAAACAGTCCGGGGTCTTGCGCTCCATTCGCAACGCTCTCAATAAACTGGAATCTGAGATTAAAACTTTGGACTCCTCTTATGCTCTTGACCCCAACCCCGTCACACTCGCCTGTCTTCGTGAAAAACACACCGAATTTACTGAGGAGGCCAATCGTGAACTCTCGTTCCTCGGCAGAGAGGCCCGGGCACGCCGCTACGGTGAGGGCGATCGTCCCGGGAAAGCCTTGGCCAACCTCCTCCGTCCACCCCGTGCTGTGTCCTTTATTACAGCGCTCCAGGATGGTGGCCCAGGTCGCACCACCTCCCCTGAAGAAATTAAGGTGCGTTTCATGGACTTTTATACGCAACTTTACACTGCAGGATCGGCCCCCCCGTGTGAGGTCTTTGACCAGTACTTCGATACCCTCGGGCTTTTATGGCTCGAAAATTATGATCGTGAATACCTAGACGAGCCCTTCTCTAAAGAGGAAATATTGGCCGCCATCAATAGCATGCCCAGCGACAAGGCCCCTGGTTTAGATGGTTTGCCCGTCGCTTTTTACAAAACTTTTGCTCCTTTTCTGGTACCACATCTGGCCGCCATGTATAACGAATCTTTCGAGAGCGGCCAATTCCCACCCTCACTCCGAGAGGCTATGCTGACTCTGCTCCTAAAACCGGACAAACCACCCGAGTCACGTGATTCCTATCGCCCTCTATCCCTCATTAACACTGATAACAAAATATTCGCCAAACTGCTTGCATCGCGTGTTCTCCCTCTCATGCCGCACATCGCTCTCCCAGATCAGTCCAGCTTCATTCCGGGCCGCGCCCTCCCACAACCTTCGGACCATCTTCTCCGTCCTCCACCAAATCAATCTAGCGCTCCCTGCTGTGGCCGCCCTACTGGACGCCACCAAGGCCTTTGATACTTTGGAGTGGCCCTTCCTATTCTCTCTCCTCCCGCGTCTTGGCTTTAGCCCAGTTTTTATACGGAAAATTTTACTCCTGTACACTCTCCATACCGCCCGCCTCCGGATCAATGGCCTGATGTCTGATCCCATTCCTATCGGTCGTGGTACCTGCCAGGGGTGCCCACTTTCGCCTATGTTATTCACTATCGCGATGGAACCACTTTCAGCTAGACTCCGGCAACACCACACCCAGAAGGGCATCAGGTTCGCGGCACGCGCCCTCTTGGTCTCCATGTATGCGGACGACATCACTTTATATGTCCGCCACCCTCAAGAGAATCTCAGTCCCTTGGTACGCAAGATTATATGGTTTGGTGGCTTTTCAGGCATACAGGTCAACTGGAACAAGTCAATCCTCTTTCCTCTCACGGACGCCACCATTCCCTTCACCTCGGACTACCCTTTCATGTGGGCGTCGGGTCCCACACGCTATTTAGAATCTGGTTGAGTAGGGATGTGGACGAACTCTGGAGAGCCAACTTCGGGCGTACAGTGGACTGGCTCAAATTGAAGATGCCCTCCACTGATCGCGCCCGCGTGGCATGGGGCGCGGACCTTGGTATAGAGATCTCCCAAGCTGACTGGCTTTACTGTTGCAACCAGACCAGGCGACTGTCCCCTAATTATCGCCTGCACCTTATTCACTTTAAATACTTGCACAGGCTCTATCGCACTCCCGTTGAGTTGCACAAACTGGGACTTATCCCCAGTGACAGATGTCTACGCTGTTCTGCTCCTGCGGCGGACTTCTCTCATCTTGCCTGGTTATGCCCCAAGGTCTCCGCTTACTGGCGCGAGGTCTGTTCCGCTATATCGGAGATCACTTCCTCGTCAGTTCAACCTGACCCCCCGCTCTGCCTCCTCAGCTTTGTTAAATTCTGCCCGGACGCTTCCCGCCGCCTTATTGCCATGCTGCTCGTCCTCACGCGGCGCAGGGTTGCCATGTGCTGGGGCCGCAAACCTGCACCCAAATTCGCTCTATGGCTCGAGGATGCATCGCGCTGCCAGACCCTATTG
Source organism: Calotriton arnoldi (assembly GCA_963921515.1). Classification (NCBI taxonomy): domain Eukaryota; kingdom Metazoa; phylum Chordata; class Amphibia; order Caudata; family Salamandridae; genus Calotriton; species Calotriton arnoldi. The sequence continues at coordinate 234,323 of CAWUFW010014511.1, read as the reverse complement.
TCTGAATTCTGGGACCTTATGCCAGCTAGATCTCGCCCACTTGACATATGGGGACCCCTTGTGTCATACCTCCTTGCTCGCTCCCCCCAGCGCCCGGCTCCCTCTCCCGCGTTCCCTGCCGGCACTCCGCCCGCGGCAGCTGCCGGTGTTGGATAGTTATCGCCCTCACCTCCCTATCCCTTCTCCTTCTCAGCGGGGCCCCCCCCCCCGAGCCCTGTGAGCCTTATTCCAATGACTGCTTATTGTCCAAACGTGCCTGTTTCACATTTGCTATGCTTTCGTGTTATGATGTTCTGTGCTACTGGTCCTCCCTATGACTTTCAATCGTGCTCATGTGAATGGCGCTCTGATTCAGTGCTAGAATGTAATTTGTCTGTGCAACTCTGTTAATAAAGGTTTTTGAAAATTTAAAAAAAGAAAAAGGTACTGGTAGGTTGGTCACTGCCCAGCTGTCCATCTAGTTGCTTGTGGATGCTGTCAGAAATGTTTTTTAGGAAATCCATACAGTTTGTCTCAACCGTAAGCGCAATACTACATGCAACTGCTAAATGCATGGATGAAGATGTGGTCTGTGCAGCAAGAGGTTCAAGAAGAAAAATTGTTGTATGGGAAGGATAAATACCTTTAGAATGAACAATCAGTCTGCTGAAAAGTGAAATCTTTTGGAGACTAGGGGGCTGGTTCGCAAAGGGCTTCCCCAGTTGTGGGGGAGGCCCCACAGTGAAGGCGGGACCTCCGCAATGGGTAACTGCAGCACGGTGGTTCTTCCACGAGTCCAGGACCCCCGCCAGAAGTGCGGGACCCTGCCACGGTGCAGGCCCCCCTCCATGACTGCAGGGCCTCCGACATGACTGCAGGCACCCCCCACATCTGCAAGCCCCCCTACCAAAACTGCAGAGCGTACGCCATGACTGCATGGCCTCTGCCACGAGTCAGAGACACCCTCTACGAGTGCGGGCCCCCGCCTCGAGTGCAGGCCCCCCGACACAACTGCAGGCCCCCCTGCCACGACTACAGGGCCTCCACCATGATTGCAGGCCCTCCGCCACAAGTGCAGGACCCTGCCATGAGTAAGGCCCCCCCACAACTGCAAGCCCCCTACCATGAGTGTAGGGCCTATGCCATGAGTGTGGGACCCCGCCACGAGTGCGGGACCCCGCCATGAGTGCAGGCCCCCCCACATCTGCAAGCCCCCTACCATGAGTGCAGGGCATACGCCATGACTGCAGGGCCTCTGCCATGAGTCAGTGACACCCTCTACGAGTGCGGGACCCTGCCTCGAGTGTAGGCCCCCCACCACGACTGCAGGGCCTCTGCCGTGAGTGCAGGCCCCCGCCATGAGTAAGGCCCCCCCCACAACTGCAAGCCTCCTACCATGAGTGCAGGGCCTATACCATGACTGCAGGCCCTCCGCCATGAGTGTGGGACCCTGCCACGAGTGCGGGAACCTGCCTCGAGTGCAGGCCCCCCTCCATGACTGCAGGGCCTCCGACATGACTGCAGGCACCCCCCCACATCTGCAAGCCCCCTACCACAACTGCAGAGCATATGCCATGACTGCAGGGCCTCTGCCACAAGTCAGAGACACACTCTACGAGTGCGGGACCCTGCCATGAGTGCAGGCCCCCTCCTCGAGTGCAGCCCCCCCGACACAACTGCAGGCCCCCCTGCCACGACTGCAGGGCCTCCGCCATGATTGCAGGCCCTCCACCACGAGTGTAGGACCCCGCCACAAGTGAAGGACCCCGCCATGAGTAAGGCCCCCCCCACAACTGAAAGCCCCCTACCATGAGTGCAGGGCCTATGCCATGACTGCAGACCCTCCGCCATGAGTGTGGGACCCCGCCACAAGTGCGGGACCCTGCCACCAGTGTGGGACCCCGCCATGAGTGCAGGCCCCCCACCACGAGTGTGTGACCCCGCCATGAGTGCAGGCCCCCCGCCCCAAGTGTGGGACCCCACCACAAGTGCAGGCCCTCCCGACACAACTGCAGCCCCCCCACCACGACTGCAAGGCCTCCGCCATGACTGAAGGGCCTCCACCATGAGTGCAGAGGCCCTTTGTGAATCAGGCTTCTCGTTTTGTTCAGTGAATGACGAGTCCCGTAGAGTATTCCAGTCTCTGCTCTCAAAGCTCTGATGTCCTGAGAGAAAGACAGGCAGTGGTTCAACTGAAGTTAAAAGTACCCATAAGACCATGGAGAAGCTTTGCATCCATTGATCGCTCAACAATACAGAACTGCATAACTGTGATCAGAGCATCAAAAGACCACATCCTTGCAGATCTTTAAAAAAAAAAAAACATGTCATCATCGCACTTAAAATCTCTGCAAAAATAAAAATTGGAATAGAAATTTGAATGGAAGATTACCTCCGGGTGAAGAGGTCTTGGAGAGCACTTAATATACGAGACGTATATTAAAGATGTGATGCTACATGCTTATGGTGAACACCCCCAAGATCAACATCCACCCTGTTTATCCCACTCTCTCCAACCTGCAACCCATGCGCCAGTGGCACACAAGCGTTCCATGACGTCACTGGCCAGTATGAGCAGAGCAAGGAAGGAGTGGCCTTTACGGAATGTTACAACACGCCCACTTCTTTTTGAAACATAAAACGCAAGCTAGATTAATAACATGTACACTTAGACAAGATGTATAGAAAAATGACACTCCGATTGCATACATTCTTTTCCACACACAGCAGATAACAACTATATTTTGGCAGGAGAAACAATCCAGTCGAAACTACTATAATCAGCAATGGCTGTATGTCTGAGTATCGTTGACAAAAAAATTGTCTGACATAAATATTGTGTCCTAAATATCCTTCACGAAAATATCATCCCACTAGATTTCAGGAGCGGCTCGTGTCAGGGATCAGAGTCGGAGTGGGGAGATTTTGGGGGGGGATGGATGGGGGATGAAGGAGAAAAATAAAAACATAAGAAAGAACGTACCTGCCTCCCTCCAGCATCGGGCTCTTCTGCTCCTCTACACTGCAGGCACAGTCTCCTAGACTGCCCTATGGCCAATCCTGAAGCTGTTCTTATGCACGAGAGAAGCTTCAGGATTGGCCTGAGTGCTGTGAATTTGCCCTCCCAGTGAGACTGGGAGTTTGTGCCTGCTGTCTCCAACGCGGCAACGCAGCTCGGGTTGGAGAGAGCTTCAGTGCACATGAGGGTTTGGACGTCCTGAGACAGTCGGCCACCTCGTCACGCGCACTGATAACAGTGCCCACCACTCCCCTCCAGTACTGTCACGCCCCACCCACAAGACTCAGCACACAGTCACTTAGAAGAAAAATAAAACAATAATAAAGTGGGTTTTAAACCCGCTTTCTTGTTCACGTTTTTGCTGGTGCTGGGGGGGGGGGGGGGGGGGGGGGGGCGCAACGCTCCTCCCCCACAGCGGAGGAGCCACCGCTGCTAGATTTATTATTTCCTCAAACGGGGCACTAGTTTTAATACTGAGCGATAATTAGGATGAAATATTTTTGCCATATAATGTTGAGTGCATGATATTCTGATAACATACTCTGAACCGGCTATGCTGCTCCACACAGAACCTGAGACACGCCATGCAGTCTCCACTGCCCACATGACCAGGGATTGCCAGAGACTAGGAGGGACAGATTGAAAGAGACAACGGTGCAGGGAGGGTGCCCTACCAGTAGGGGGCTCACTAGGAAGCAGGTGGCCAGTCTTCTTCAATAATCCTTATCTACATGAACTGTTCTGGCTTGCTGATCTTGATTAACCTGGACGCTAACTCCCATTACAACTGATGTCCGTCCTAGAGCTTCCTACCCCAACATGAAAGAGAGTTACAGTACCAGCAAAAGATGGAGCCACATTCGCACAGTCACTCATTCGGCATCCATTTGCATTTTTAGATCTGTGTATTTTTGTCTATAATCCATTCCATGGTCCTTCCCCAATGTATGTCACATAGTCCTAACTTCTCTAATAAGTTCCTGTGTCCCATATATCTTATGCTTGCTTATCTTCATGGTAGTTAGACAATGGGGCCTACCCAATATGCAAATGACTGTGCTTGCTGATTGGCCCCTCTCAATATATAAGAACCACCTCAGCCAGTCCAGACGTTCAGCGAAGGCCCAACTAATGTCAGCTAACCCAGCTTTAGTAAAGAGCGAGGATCACACTGTTAGTCGTTATTGTTCAGTTGACAGTAGCCAGGAATGAATAACAAAAATCTACTCAAGCGGTTTCAAAGTGGAACTCATTTCAGTTGTCTCAGAAAGGGGTCAAGGATTGAATTGGCATGAAGGTGTCTGAAGTCCCCCTTCTCCCATGCTGTGCAGGTACCAGGCACGTTGTTTGCAGAGTATGGAGCATGCACTGGTGCTGCGGCCCCACACCCAAAAGCCTAGAGACAGCACTCACCATGCACACTATTGCTTTGTATTGTAACATTCGTATAGCACGAAATGCACCAAGGCACTTCTGCTGGTTATTCTAGTGTTTAATTTGTGGCGGTGTTTTCCGGTGCTCGGCCTGGCACCTATTTCTAAACACTAGCCTTACTTATGAGACTCATTCATTCATCCATAAAAACTTTATTCAGCCCAAATTTTCTGAGCCACAGAAGCACAAAATATTACAACAAATTTTTACAGTATTATTGAAAAAAATGATCTCTTAAAACCAGAGTTCACACAGTGCCTAAGCAGTTAATAGACTCTACCACATGGTAGCACTGTGTGTCTATTTTTCAGCAGAGCTAAACAGTGGAGTGGTTAACTATTTAATGTACTTTAAAAAGATGATAAAACTAGCACTTTCAGGCCCCTGCAGGTGGACGGAACCAGCAGGGTGATCATTAGTTGGTACTGCTGGCACTGGCATTCCGCAGCACTGGCAGGAGCTGTGGGTGGTGCCAGCCGCAGAGGGCTCCTGTGAGGGTCCTGGCACTTAATGTTTTATAAATTAAGCACTTGTGTATTCCTCCCACACTCTTTCGCTCACACACTGAATCAAAGGCAACTTCATACTAAGGGGCATATTTACAAGCCCCTATCGCCACCACAACGTCACTTTCAGTGACCTTGTGATGGCGGTAGGGGCTTCGCCTTATTTCAAGGTGGCGTTAAGCCACTTAAAATGGCTTAACGCCGCCTTTTAAATAAGGCACCCTTTCACGCTATACATAGCGTGAAAGGGGTGGGCAGTGGTTGTTGTGGTGGGCGCTCCTCCGCAACACCTATTGATTTTGATGCTGCCCCATATTTACAAGGTTGGCATAAATATGGGGCAGCAGCCAAAATTAAGACCAGGTAAAGCCTGGTCTTAACATGGCGAAATGAGGAGAAATGTTCAAATTCCCCTCATTTTTGCTGTTTTTAAGTGTGCTGCATTCTGCAGCACACATAGAAACAGCAAAACGCCATGAATGAATGTTTATATGTAGGAAGGTGTCCCTTCCTGCACATAAACAATAATTTAACAAATGACATTTTGCAATTTCTATGTGTGCTGCACAATGCAGCACGCATAGAAGTTTCAAATCGCCATTCTGGATTGTTTATGTGCAGGAAGAGACACCTTCCTGCACATAAACAATCATTCCCTCAACGCAGGCACCCTTTCACTATGGTGCAAGGGTGCCTGCGTTGGCGCTAGGCAGCTGAAGTTAGCGCCAGCGCAAGGAGAAACGCAGCGCTGCACTGTATTATTGTAAATACTGTGCGTTTCTAAAGTGACAGAGCGCGTTAGCTATTTTGGAGCTAACCCGCGCTCCACCACTTTTGATGTAAATATGCCCCAAAATCTTTCCCACTCACCAAATTCACATAGCCGCCTAGAGGCAATTGCTTGAGCTGCATGCACTATAGCCAGTACCTCTGGATTCTGCGCCCATTCCGTATTCTGCATAATTATGATTCACCACTCTTACCCCCTAAATTATCATTGCTGCATAATTTGCGTTTTGTATCCAAAACTGCGCTTATAACTCAAATGGAACAAAACCACACCACATGGAGCTGATCATGGGTCGACTCTTTGCAAAAGTTTAAAAAGTTGCTGCCTATTTATTGCGGATTGTTCTATTCAGGTGTGTACAAAAATGCAAAATGATACTGCCATGGAATGGACCAAATTATGGCGAATATATTTTAAATTTCATTGCCACATAATGTAGTCAACTCTGCCACATAATTTGTCCCTCCATTGCCACATAACTCCAGCAACTCGACTATATTAAGTATGCTCTCCGCTAGGGTTGAAATCTTTCCAAGAGAAAAACACTAACCATTCGTTCACATTTTCAGATATTGTAAAGGCCCAGACATGACACTTAAATATAACTTTATACAGAATAGCCTATTTTAATGTTAAACACAGTCTGTCTTTGTTTTCTTTTGTTATTATTATCATTTTGCTTGTGTCTATCTTTATAATTGATCTCGGGCAGTCATTTTGTCCTCTGGTCACTGAGCTTGTGGTGCGATGCCCCCCCTCCCTGGCCCTTTGCTCTGCCGGGCATAGAAATAGAAATGGGCTGGCTATAACCCTCTGCTTTTTGGTGGCCATCTTGGAGTCGCATGCTGTCATTATCCCACACACCTGGACTGGGCATAGAAAGAGAAAAGGGTTGGTTACACCTTCTGCTCGTGGTGGCCATCTTGGAATGGGCTTTTGTCATTATCCCACACACCTGGGTAATGAATTCTCCACCTAACACCATCCATGTCCTAAGGAGATGACTTTACCATCGGACAACTGACACACTCTCAAAATGGAGTTAAATCCCGATCCCTCAGGATCCAACGCTTTCATCATCAACTACCCACCCAACCTATCGAAAAATGCCGCCAAAAAACACAAGCACCACATACTCAGGGCTAGGCCCGAAACCTTAATCTCAGGCGTCTATTTTTGCACTAACAAGGGTAGTAGAGTTAATGACCTTATTTTCTACACCAGGAAAAGAGCATGTTGGCGAAAGGTCCTCTACTCTGAATAACAAGTACCAGGAAAACACCGCATGGTCTCAAACTTACTACAGCGTCCTCGCCCACGCTCAACGCCAATGCCTCCATCACCCTCTATAACAATGGGATCATCCTAATCCAAGCCTCCAATGTCAATCTAATTAAGGTAGCTATTATCTTCCCTTACTTAAAAGTGCGGTTTTGGCGAAACCCAATGACACCCATTCTCACCCTTCCATCACTCAGGTCATCGCTAGTCCTCCCCCCACCACTCGGGGGAGGCCTTCACTCTCTCTAAATCACTCTACGCCTTTAGATAACCACAGAGCGGCGCTGTCCCCTGTTGAAGTGCCCAAACCCCCTAGACCCCCGACTCAGAATGTGAGAGACATTCCGGGCTCACCTGACGCACAACCAGCCAAGCCGATTCTGTCCGTTCCTCGATCGGACAGATCCCCGTTTGACCTAATATCATTGCCCTCAACGATTGACCCCTCCTCCCCCTTCCCTCTCCCCACGCCTCCTACTATGTCGTTGAAGGGTCAATTGCTCGCCACCGACCATGATCGGTCACACCCACTCTTTCCTGTTTGCACCGTATCTGACCCCCAGCTCAATGGTCATATCACCCTTGCTAAGTCTCCAACCTTGATAACCAAAGGTCAAGGAACTCCGCTAGTCTCATTTGATCAACTCCCTCCCCAGGAACCACTCTCCATTACCTTGGACCCCAAGGGCTTACGCCGAGGCCCCCTTTCTCCGCTGGCTTTCCCAACACACCCTTTACCCCTTTCAGACTTGGTTACGCGCCTGGATGATATAACTCTCCAGCTGCACCTCCTCACTACTGAATTACTTGACCTGAAAGCCCTCTCAAATGATCTTTTTTGCCCGCAATCAGCTCCTTCCTCACCTCTGTGAACCTACCCAGAGCCTCCCCTAGTGGGAGTGAATGCTTGGGTCAGCTCTTAACCCCCCCGTCTTGCAAACCATTCCCTTAGCTAACGCGCCCTCCCGCCCCAGAAGATTTGAGACTTACCTGGCGCCCAATGATCTCAATGACCTTAACAACTCTTACTCTACTAGGTCCAATCCCAACATGATCCCGCCGAGCCAAATACAAACCATCCTTTCTAACCCGTACAGAGACCCTCCCCACAATCTTAGAATCATCAATAAAGACAACCTCAAGAGAGTGAACATCATCCAGTCTCCTTCCCACACTAATCCACCACGACTTAAATGTGTACTCCTCAATTGCATGTCAGGCAGTAAACACGCCTCCGACATCTTCGACCTCATCCAACACAATGATTTAGACATTATCATCCTCACTGAAACTTGGCTAAATCCCGCCTCCACTCCTATCCTAGACCTACTAGTACCTCCTACTCACGATATAATTAGGCTAGACAGAGCTCGGAAGCTGGGTGGTGGCCTAGCGTGTATTCATAGGAACACACTTTCGATTTCTCATTTGGAGTCCTCTTCGCCCTCCTCCTGTGAATAGCTTTGTCTCAACATCTCAAGTAAAAACCTGCCGATTTGCAAACTTCATACTTTTTATCACCCCCCGGGGGACAATCTCCCCTTCATCGAGCAACTAATGGAAGTCATCTCAGGCAATGTCGAATCAGCCGTGTCCCAAATCTTCCTGGGTGATTTCAACCTTCACTGGACAAACCCCAATGACCACGCAGTAACTTGCCTTAAATCATTTTTGAATGATCACAAACTGATTCAGCACTGTGACCAACCAACTCACAATAAAGGAGAAACGCTAGATCTCATTATCTCGAAAGGACAGACCATCACATTGGATACCATTACCCCTTGCGACTGGTCCGACCACCACTGCATCCTCTTTTATATTAATAGGGAGATTTCGTTGAGGAAGGCTCATCCAACGAAATCAAAGATCTGGAAAAGGGACCTCATGTCAATAAACTCAGCTGAACTAGCAGCCCACTGTAAATCTGCCCTCTCCTCCCAAGCTGACGTGACTGAGGTTCAGTTACTCACCGACTCCTACAACTCGACCATCTCCAACATCATGGATGACATTGCACCGCTCCAACAAAAAAATGCTTCAACAAAAATATCCAAACCATGGTACAACGACAATTTAAACTCGGAGCGCTGCAACCTTAGGGCAGCTGAACGTTCCTGGAGATCCAAACCCTCCTTGGAACAACTAAAACTCCTTAGAGATGTTAGAAGCTTCTACAGCAAACAAATCAAGAGCGCTAAGGCAGACTACTTCAGACACCAACTTGATCAAGCTGCAAACCGCCCCAAGAAACGTTTCGAGTTGGTCAAACAGCAATCAGTGGTAGGTCCAAACCACTCTGACTCCAAAGGGAGCCCACCTTCTTGCAATGATCTTGCTGCTTTCTTCACCGAGAAATCAAGACTCATCACCATTGAACTCACCTCTAAGAAGGCTCTACTGTCATTCCCCGGGTCCGCACCACCCCATACCTCTCAGAAAAGTGCAAACCTATCAGCCTTAACACTAAGAACAATGCGTCATGGGGCACCTTTACCCCACTCAGTGAAAAAGACATCAACACGATTCTTCAGAACATCAATCCATCTAACCACGTCAGTGACCCGCTGCCACCGGCCATCTTCAAAGAAATCAAGAATGTACTCATCCCCACCTGGACAAGGATTGTAAACGCCTCTCTATCACAAGGCACGATCCCAGACTGCCTTAAAGCAGCTCAGGTGTCACCTATACTAAAAAAACCTAACGCAGATAAAACTGACCTCAATAATTTCCGCCCTATCTCCAACATCCCCACACTAGCTAAACTACTTGAAAAATGCATACAATCCCAACTCTGTGCTCACATAGAGAATTTCCAACTCCTAGTCCAGCATCAATCCGGGTTTCGGAAGGGGCACAGTACCAAATCGGCTCTCATGCACGTTATGGATGACATTTTAAAAATGCTGGACCAAAATGATTCCTGCCTCCTAATCCTCCTTGACCTTTCATCCGCATTCGACACGGTTAATCACAACAACCTCCTATCCATTTTGAAGAACAGAATGGGTTTCTCGGGTTGGGTGTTACAATGGTTCTCATCCTTCCTTCACCACAGATCACAAAGAATCAAGGCAAACCACTCCCTCTCCCAGCCCTCTCCAGTAATCATGGGTGTCCCTCAAGGGTCCGCCCTATCTCCTATCCTCTTCAACCTTTTCTTGGAACCACTAGCTAATTCTCTAAACTCCACGAACACTCTCTTCCATATGTATGCGGACGACACACAACTTTATTTGAAAATCTCATCCCCGGACAACATCATCTCACTCAACACTACCCTAAATTCTACGCAAAATTGGTAAACGGAGAACCATCTACTGCTCAACACCTCCAAAACAGAATTCCTTTTCATCTCCCCCCCGAACCACATCCCCATGCTAGACCTTTGGCTGAAGCACCTCACTGCCTTCAACTGCACACCTCTCATCATAGACTCAGCCAAATCTCTTGGAATCACCCTGGACAAGCACCTGAATATGAAAAATCATATCAGCAATGTGTGTAAGGGAGCTAACCACTTGATGAGGACACTTAGAAATATCAAGCCATTCTTTCCTCAAAAGGATTTCAAACAGGTGGTACAAGCATTGGTCCTGCCGAGGCTAGACTACGGCAGCGCTACGCTCTGTGGCCTTCCCAAATACACCCTGGCTCCACTAAGGGCATCACTGAACGCTGCGGCCAGACTGGTCACAGGTACCAAACGAAATGAGCACATATCCCCAATCCTTAAATCTCTCAAATGGTTGCCCTACGAAGCTCGAATTCAGTTAAAGATTGCCGATCTGGTGCACAAAGCCCTACATTTCAAAACCCCCAGGTACCTAGCGCAAAAGCTTGAACTATCCTGTGGTGGAAGAGCCTCAAGAAGCGCTATCAGTCTCCTCCTGAAACCACCCATCCTTAGGAAAAAGAGAACTTGTCTCCGAGCCTTCTCCGGCGCTGCCCCAAGGATATGGAACTCTCTTCCACCGGAAGTACGCAGATTCTCATCAACGACTGCTTTCAAACTGGAAACCAAAAGATTCCTAATGAACAAATTTTTACCTTAACTGGGTTAGGATCATTTGTTTGAAATCATTGATCCTACAACCATGGTACCTTCAGGTACCATCATGTGATGTTGCTCCTCTGTACCGTATTATGTGCCCCCCTTCGTAGCCTGCTATCTTCCTGTTTATTGTATTACTCTCCTGGATTCATTTGTCTGGGAATCATGAGATTATTCCTGTTGTGTACTCCTACTTGATGTTGATATTGGATCTATGCTCTTCTTTTCTTCATTATGTGCCCCCCTTCGTAGCCTGCGTTATACCTGTTTATTGTACTACTCTCCTTGATTCATCTGTCTGGGAACTATGCTATTATTCTTGTGGTGTATACTTACTTGATGTCGTTATTGGATTTATGCCCTGCCTTCCATCCTTTGTAAAGCGCTCTGATATCCTTCGGGATCTTGTTCGCGCTATATAAAACTTTATAAATAAAAAAATAAATAAATAAATAAATTAGTCTTGGATCATTAGCAGCTCTAGAACACATTTTAAAGAGAATTCCTCTAACATTTAAAGTATGTACTTATAATGGGGAAAAATACCAGCTTTACATGATTTTCCTAATTTTTGTACTGGCCAGACATTAAAATACTGATTTTGCTGGTAAAAAACGGCCAGGCAGCAAGCCGGACACTGGCTCAGCAGACATTTACACAGACTAAAGACGCTTCCATGCAGAATCTGCCATCGATTGAGCAGGCCTTACTCATAACCTGAGATCACGTTTTCCCCCAGCGATGAAGTCCCCTTGCATCTAGTAACCATAGTAACTTGCTATTATCTTATCACGAGCTCTCGTCGTCTGTACACTTCAATCAGGGCCCCTTATTGATTGCACTTGTTTATTCCTTTTGTGGCTCTGCTGAAAGGCTTAGGTTAGCCAGACAGACATTTGCCTCTGCCAGGTCCAAGGTGGCCCATTAATGCCCTGTTTAGGCGGCAGACTGAACGACATAGATCATTAATGAAGCCATTCATAGAGCTGGGGCAGCCTGTGTCAGGAACAGGGAATCAAGTCAAGGAAGCAGTGTCAAAACAATAGGTCTCTCTTTCAGTATGCAGTGAAACCAGGGCCGGACTGGCCGTAGCGGGCACCGGGTGTTATCCCGGTGGGGTGGAAGGGTGTGGTGCGGTTTTGGACCGTTGGGGGCCTTTTTTGGTACAGGGGGACAGTTTTGCAGCAGTGCTGCAATATTGCCCCCCTGTACCAAAAGCAGCAGCAGTGTTTGCCCCAGACATCCCCTAACCCCTTGTGGCCTGGGCCAGTTTGCGTTCGCAGTCCGGCCCTGAGTGAAATGCTACCCTATATTGATCTTGGAGACACATTTTATGCTTTCTTTGTTGGTGTAACATTATTGTATTGCGACATTTATATAGTGCTTACTACTCATAAGAGGGGCATTGAAGCACTTGCTTGCATGAGTACCATGCTACACCATGTAGGGTGTGTGGTTGGAAGGATGTCATTTTTGCTGTGATCTTGTGTGGGAAGTGTTTCCATGGGCTGCCTGATGACCACCGAGGAAGACACTGCACTGTTATAGAGGATCATTAGCAATAGAGATATAAGGCTATAGGATGAGCAGGCCCTGTGCTAGCTGCCACAACAAAAGCCAGTTTCCTATCTGGCTTATAAATGTAGACAATAGTAACAATCTTTGTTGGGCGCTTAGAATAATCCAAAGTACATCCGCGAGGTTTACTCCTTTTATTAGAAATATAGAACTCTTATGTATAAGCAATATATTCTTGTCATTAAATTATACATTCATTCTGGGAGTAAAACAGGTAGCAAATATCCATGGTTACAACATAAAGATAACTTAGTATCACTCTATTGTGTAGAGCCAACTTGACAACTTTCAACCAACACGTGTTTCGCGACAGGCTAGGCTGCTTCTTCAGGGCTAGTTACATATGACTGTAGTGTGTCATACGAAAAGATTCCCAATAAATATAAATTAATACGTTGTGTGTGGATAAGTTGATTGTATGTGGAGTTCAAAGTGGTTTTACTCTCAATCTAGGTAAGAAGAGGTGAGAATGGATCACGAGAAATTCCTAGCTCTAATCAGGATAGAGGCGGAAGCTTCAATAGGAATCGTCAATGCGGCTCGAACGGAATAGTACAGCACTGGATCGATACGGATGCCCTGGAGAACATTCCTTCTACATGTTCTTAGGCCTATTATACACAAGTTGATGTACGGTTGGTCTACAAGTGATTTGTACTATTCCGTTTGGATGTTTGTGCCTACCAGAAGAGACAGAAGTTCCTTGTTAACAGATGTGTCACCAGACCGTCTAATAATTCTAATGATCTCCAGTGTGGAGCTGCACTCTGCCGGGCAAGACTGTCCTAGTGCTTTCTGCTGTTTATGATGGTAGATATAGTCTCAGAAAGACATTACTCACAGTAAAACAGTAGCAACTGGAAAGTTCACACTCACCCCATTGCTTAATACACTTTGACATGTGTTTCATACTTTCCTAATCATCAGACGAGTATGGTGGGGGACTCATTTAACTCTATATTTTTAGGTCTAGCTTGACAGCACAGCTGTTTGCATGAGCTGTAGGTATCAATTCTTTGAAACATACACGGAGCAGGCTTTGGCTCTGCCCAAAAGAGCACCCTCTCACTGAATGCTACTGGCTCTTTGGTGTATCATGCCACCTTCTGGGAAGTGCCTCCATTAGGATGCATGAAGGGATATTCTACACCTGGAAAGCACTTTCAACCAACACACTGTTTCTCACATTCAGTTATTTATCTTTGATATGTATTTTCTATAGAAAGCAAGACTTTTCTACTACTTCTGTTTGAGTGGAGTCAAGGCCAATAGGCCTGGCTTTAACGTGCTGAACAGCATTTGCGTATGCAATATATGCAAATGACATCTTTGCAATGCCCTTCCCTCTTGCCCCGGTTTACAGTCACACTTGTTAATAATTCAGAACTCACAGCATCATTTCATACTCACCAGATTTAGTATGAATTGCCTCCCGTTAATGCTGGGCTTTCCTGCAAACTGTTATTCACTACAGGAGCTCGGTTTATGTCCATGTGATGGTTCGTCAATTCAGTCCAACCTGCACTCTATGTTTTTTTGTACTTTTTATCTTTCTCTAAGGCAGAACTTTATCGTCCCACTTATGCGCAGGTATAATTTTAGGCAGTGCAGACCAGCCCTTTGTTATATGCAACAGCTGGATGGCCCATTGGAGTGCCAGGCTATTGCATCTCATCTCTGGCAAAGCCCGATATTTAGACACCAGCTGTCACACTGCTTTGACGAAATATATGATAATATTGAGGAAGGCCCTGGTGTTTCAGGACTTCATGAATTATGTGTTCTTACATTTACAGTGGTTTTATCTAATGTTTTTTTTTATAAAATGTTCTGTTTCCAGTGTCATCCTAACGATGAAGGATAATATTGATTTTTTAAGTTATAAGACCCGTGAAGTGTTTTATTGATTTTATTGTTCTTAGAATGTTCCTAATGCTCAAATTAATTGATTTGTTCAAGATTGTCTTACCGTGAAATTTTCTTAAATGTACCTTTGCTCCATTTCTAAGACAAAGTGTTTTATTGTGAATCTTTTTGAAATGTTCTTTTGATTCATTTCCAGGATGAATCGTCATTAGCTGGCTTACCAATAGGATTTTTGGATACAGGTTTTAGAACGGGACCAGGCACATAAATGGATTGATTGCCTGCTTTGAAATGATTATTTATGTGTGTTTTTATGTGTTATTTTTATGCTACGGAAACAAAGCGAAATAAAGTGATTTGACTGACTGACATCTTTGTATGGCTGTGTCGGTATGTGTTGGGATACTAAAGTCAGACCTATTGCCTTTGCCAATGCTTATTTCTGTATGAGTACCAGAAGAAACTGGTCTCAACCTGCAGGTTCTGTGTACCAAGTCAGAAGTTCCCTAATGAAGCTTTCATGAGTTTATCGAAATGGTTGGGCTGCCCTCCGCTTAGCCAGACTGTCCCGCTCCTCCCCATTGCATGATGGTAGATGTAGTCATGGAAAGTCTTTACTTTTAGTTAAACAGTTGTAACTGGAAGGTTCCAATGAAGACAACATTTTCCGAAGGTAAACATGGAAGCATGGCACTTGTACATGCTCAGCTACTGCTTTTGGTAAAATCAGGTGCAAATACTCTATTCCACAAATTATAATTTTGTGTGGTTCACTTCTCCGTTTTCGCACCTGATATAAACATTTTTTGAGAAACCAATCATTTTTAGGGTGAGCAGCTCACTTCATATCACCATGGGCAGTGTTTTCAGTTCCATACTTTTCGCAGACAAATCTTTGCTTTTGGATGTGTCAATATACTTACTTCAAATCAAGACTACAATTTCCACAATGCATTTGGCTGACACTTAATAGCCCAGGTCCATGTCAGCAGAACATGCAATAAGGTAGTCACCCTACACACCATAATTTGTGTAAAATGTTTGTACACCCAGTGCAAAAATATATAAAGAACAATTCACTTTTGTGATACGCTAATTAATAAATACACATATTTTTAAAATGTATTTATTCAGTAGTATATATATCAAATGCATAGAAACTCTTAAAATAGAAGGTCTGCGGATGAATTTCACTAATACGGAATGCTAGTTGGAAAACTATATTTCAAGATGATGGAGAAGTGTCTATTTTTCTAAACATGGGTAGAGGAGTTGGCCTAATGGCTAGAGCGGTCGACCTCAAATCTGGGGAACCGGGTTCGAGTCTCGGCAAGGACGCGAAACATCCTGTGATTCTGGGCAAATCACTTAATCTCCCCGTGCCTACCAAAAATGAATGTGTCCTCATGTAACACAACTGGTGCTCATGTAAAGCGCTCTGATACCCAATACCTTCGGGTCAAGTTCGCGCTATATAAAACTCAGTTAAAAAAAATATCAGAGATGTCTCAATATTGGTGATATGTGTGAGGCAGCCCCATGTACTATTCCACCAATCATGTGATTTACAGCTTGAACTGGATAGTTCAGACTAGCATTGAGGTGCTGATAATGTGATGTTCCATTCATCAGCGTATTGTCTCATTATGCAGCTTTTCCTAATTGGACAAGGCCAGGTAAGTCCTGATTTTATTAAACACAAAGGCTCTCATTATGAGTTTCCTGAATGTAAGGGCCTGTCATATCGCACTTAGAATTAGATGTACGAAGAGTTACCAAATCTGTAACCAGTCACAAACTGGTTACCAAACGCAAAATGGCGTTTTCGAATGCATCAAAAGCATTTGTTGCACTATTTTTTTTAACTGACAAGTTACCGAATCGGTATTTTAGAAACCATAGTTTGCATGTCACTGTTACTGGTTCCCAAATACCAAATAGTATGTATAAACCATTCGAAAATACCGAATAGGTGCAAAATGTGGATTTAGCATGTGCAAATTACCACCTACTCTGATCAGGTGGTAACCAGGTGCAACCTATATAAAGAGGCCCAAAATACATCAGGTTGTTCCACAATGACAGCGCTGTACGTGACTGCAAGTAGGATGCGGATTCCCAATGCCCTGCAGAGAAGGAGACCGGAACAGATTTTCAGAGTGAGGCTGACACTCTTTCAACAGAGGAGGACATTTTTGATAAGTACAGGCTGAGTAGTGCAGCTATTGTAGACTTAATTGCAGAAATAAGGCCTCATTTTGAGAGAAACATCCTCAGAAGCAAACTATGTTCAGGTACTATGCTCACTCCATCTTTTAACCTCTGGGAGTTACCAAGGTGCCATTGCTGCTGCAGGTGGGGTAGCACAGAGTGCCATTTTTAGGTTTTTTAATAATTTCCTAGATGCAATGGTAGAGAGAATACGTCACCATATTTCTTTCCCCAGAACAGGCCAGGAGTTGCAGGTAGCAAAACTGAATTTTTATCACATTGCCCATTTTCCCCATGCAATTGGTTGTATTGACAGCACCCAAGTTCCCATGTGTCCTCCCTCTTACATTGAGTATATATTTAGAAATAGAAGAAACACCAATTCACTTAATTTACAAGTGGTGTGTGATGTAAAACATACCATCACAGATCTTGTAGCAAAGTACCCTGCCAGTTCACATGACTCTTTCATGTTCAGGCATAGCAGTATTTACTCACGTCTTCTCAGAGGAGAGTTTGAAGATGGCTAGCTACTTGGTAAATATGGCCTATGTATATGACATAAATATCCTTAATGTTTAAATTGTGTATATCGTAACCACATTCCTCAAACTTTTTGTAAGTGACTGTACATATGCCCTTAGGCCATGGATATTAACACCATGTCTGCATCCAGCAAGCCAAAGGGAGATACGCTACAAAGCAGCACACAAACTGACCCAGTCTGTAATAGAAAGGGCATTTGGTCTACTGAATAGTACATTTCGCTGTCTACACAAAAGTGGGGGTGCCCTACAATATTCTCCAGAGACAAGTTGCAAGATAATTGCTACTTGTGCAACTCTCCACAATGTTGCAATGCAGAGAGGTTTACCAGAGATAATGTCGGAATCAGATTACGATGAAGAAAAACCACAAAACCCACCAGCACAGGCAACACAGGAAGGTACATTGGTAGCAGATGAAGAGCCAGACGTACAGCCATTGCAAACAATTACTTTTAAGGTATGTGAATGATGTTGTGTGTTACATTTAGCACAAAGCTAAACACAAGAAGTGCAGTGTAAAAGAAAATAACCTTTATTTTTCAGGTTGTAAAGGGAGTTACAAAATACTTTTCACTCCTCAGAATGTTCAAATGAAAGTAAAACACCAGTACAAATTACTGAAATAGCAAAAAATGACAAAACAATATGTGGTGCAAATGTAAGAGTTATCACTGCTTGCGTCAACTGCAAATTAAACTTTGTTGCACGGTTGTAGTAGAGCCTTCTGTAGCAACAACAACATCTCTTGATCTACTGCGACACACATTCATAGCCTCGCTAACTAAAACCCTGTTATATAGGCTATGTTCTTACTTTCAGCATGCCCAGCTGCTCCGTTTCATGGTATTTGTGTGGCCTGTAAGCTCTCTACTACTGTAGTCACTTGCACAAAGCCCCTTGCAACATCGCCACTATAGTGGCCCATTTCAACCTGCAGCCCTACAGTACGGTGTGAGAGGGTTGATGTAGCCTGTGCAAGGTGATTTACTGAGCGACTCAACATATACATACTGGAGAATAGATGGTGTTGATTTTGTCTATGTGTTGCATTGTCTTCTTGCACTTGGCTACGTAGATTGTTCATAGCCTCTGTCATTGAGTCTACGTTTGC
Source organism: Calotriton arnoldi (assembly GCA_963921515.1). Classification (NCBI taxonomy): domain Eukaryota; kingdom Metazoa; phylum Chordata; class Amphibia; order Caudata; family Salamandridae; genus Calotriton; species Calotriton arnoldi. The sequence continues at coordinate 215,943 of CAWUFW010014511.1, read as the reverse complement.
CTTCAGAGACTAGTGGGAATCATCAATGGTTGTTGCAGCATGTTGGGAGCCAGTTGTGATGCTTTTTTTCTATTTCAGTTATTTGATTTGTAATAATGCGCATTTGCTTGTGTTGTAGGTGCTATACTTTCAACATGGAGGCTTTGAGACCAGCAAACACCAGTGTGGTCCATAGCTTGAGTGGACCCTGACCTGGGATTAGGCTGCCTGACGACACTGCGATGTTGGTGTACCCCTAGACAGTTGTCTGCGCCTCACTGCAGGTTCTTCTGGGACATTTGGACTCCCTGCATCATCGACTTCCTCAATGGGCAGTGTCTGACTGCCATGTTCAGGACTGCCAACAAAAAGGTCCTCTTTTCCTTAGGAGCCATGTCAAACCATACGCACAGGTGATTTTCCTGAGAGTAGGCTGCATTCACAGGGCCAGAAGAGGTGACACATCCTTCACCTTTGTGACAACTTACATAACTGTGGAACACACTTCCTCTTAATCTGAGGACTAGCACGTCTGAAACAGCTTTCAGAAAGTCCTTAAGAATGTTTCTTTTTTAAACTTGTTCATGCAGCTGTTAGCCCATCTTCTGCTCTCTTTTCTGGGGATCTTTTCCACTAGCGCCAGGACGCCTCATTGGAGGTAGCTGTGCACTCTACAAATGAGATTGTATTGCTACTTTGCTTCTGGGGTGATGTATGTGGCATTATAGACTCATTGCCATCTTGACTGGGCATCTGTGCGTCTTCCTGACCCTTTCCTTTAGGCTCATGTTCTGTTGGTGCTGGAACATCTGTATAGAGATGCAATGTGTAACTATTTGTAAATAAATGTTGTTATGTTCACTTTTGATTTTATCAATTACAGTATGATAGGTTTGTTTTGTGCTATACGTGTTCATAATGGAGTGCTACATATCCCATAATGCACTACTAGGATAGGCCTCACACTTCTAATGGTGCTTCTCTTATATTCTATCGCAGCTATACATTTCCAAGCCTAACATGGTTACAATGTTACCTCACACATTACTGCAGACATGTTACTGTGACACTGTAAGTGTATGTTTCACTCTTACCTTTTGAAGGAGAAGGAAGGATCCTCTGAGGTGTCAATGCTGCTGAGTCCAGACGCAGTTTATTGCTCCAGGGTGGACTCAATCATTTCCTCCAGGCGAGTTGGTGGTGGTTGGGTTAGAGGTCCTCTCCCGTGCATGGGCCTCAGTTCTATGGGTTGCCATATTTTCTTTGGTCCTGGCTCAGAGGCCGTACCATCTTTTGCGGATCTCTCCAATGGATCTCTGTGTGACCCCCACAGAGTTGATGCGCTCCTGGATTTTCTGCCAGATTTTCTTCTTCCGTGCCTTTGGCACAGAGAGGGATGTTTCCCTGAACAAGGCATCATGATTTGCCACACACTCCTCAGTGAGTATTTCTAACTCTTTTTCTGAGAATTTTAATTTTCTCTTCCTCCCTTCAAGCCCCTTTCTCCTTCTCAGGATTCTGTCTGGACATTTCCCTGCTTTTCAGGGGTGGATGGCTGTGACTGCTGCAGATCCCAATTGGATTGTGTTGGCTATCACCTGTCTCAAGATTCTCCAGGGTTCTTATAGTGATGTCATCCCTCACTGCCAGCGACTCGATTCGCAATTTACCTAATCGCTATTTGCGATTCCTAAAATAATGAATGCGTCTCGTACTGAATCGGTAATGGCCAGACGCTCACATTGTACATACCTAATACTGATTCATAAATTGCGATCCAGTAACAATTGCAATTTACAAATCTGTACTCATTTGCTTCATACATCTAGCTCTAAGTGTTACCAATACCATAAGTATTTGTAACACTGGAACTCTTTATTACTCGGTATTTGATCATAAATTTATCCTCAGTATTTATGGGTGAATAACATGCAGGAATCAGTGTATCCGCACCGGTCCCTGCATGACAACATTTAATTGTGGGCTTTTGGTAGAGGCAAAGTCCGTTAGGTCTGACCTGCAGAACTACTGCACACAGGAGTACCGGGTGCTGTAATAAGACTTTACTTGCGATTGTCTGAGAACAGCCATTACAGATTCAAATGTGGCAAGAACAATATTAGAAAAAACAACATGAAACGGACACAAGAGTAGGGCTGCGTGTACTTTTTTATTACATTAGCACAATTTAATGTAATACGAAATTATTGGGATTTTCATATGGTGTGATCAAATCATTTTCTGTCATGGAAGACCTAGTTTGAGCAGAAAATATCTTTCCAAAAGTGTGAAATTGTAAAAGTATGCAGCACCCGCATGCTGTTCCCTGCCTATATTCACTATTCCACTTTAGAAACAGGATAAGCAATACAGATACCTTGCAGTCTTCTTTCTTCTGGGGACATTTTATGTGAAATTTTCACACAAATGGCCACTCACGTGCAATTCACATTAACCTGTAATTCTTACCATAAATATATGCATTATTCATGAAAAAAAATTAAACACTTTTGAACAGCACTAGATTAACCTCCAATAGAGCCCATAAGAAACCTCAGCCTTCAGAAGTGTTGTGATTATAAATGGGATAAACTATCCCCTGCCGTACATTATAAGGAGTTCATCGAGGAGTTCCATGATCATATAGAGGCACAAAGCCGGAGGGTGAGTCAGTTTATAAGGTAGTGGAACTCTGAGGTAACTTGCAATATCCTTATCATGTACGACACAGAGTACTTTATTCCTTATAATACATGGCCACACCATCACTTTTCCCACAAACCACTTAAATCCTGGATGTTGAGCTCTTTCTTATGAAAGAGAGAGCATGTTTGAAAACATGGAGAGTAAAAATAAAATCCCTAGTGCAAACGTAAACACATCAAAAATGTGGTTAGATAATTATTGCAAAATTATATTAGAATCGGTTCATTACAAGTTCGTTTAAAAATAAAAAGGCAAAGTAGCTTGGATTATGAAGAAACATATAATTATCTATGGAACTCCAAGATAAATTGCAATACCCTTATCATGTACGACAGGGATTACTTTATTTCATTATATTACATGGTCACAACATCACTTTCCCTACAAACCACTTACATTCTTGATGTGTAGCTCTTTCTTATGAAAGAGAGAGTGTGCTGAAAACATGAAGAATAAAAGTAGAATCTCTAGTGCAAACTTCAATGCATCAAAAATGCTGTTAGATAATTGTTGCAAAAGTATATTAGAATCAGTTTATTAAAGGTCAGTTTTTTAAAAAAGAAGGCACAGTATTTCGGAATGTATAGGAACATATAATTATCTATAAAGTGCAAAAATAACCATATTGCCATAAATATCTCCTTTCTGCTTGTCACTATATAGCTAGAAAAACAGATCAGAAGAAAGAAAAGCCACGTTTCAAATTTTCTTTAGAGTTTTATGTAGCGCGAACTCGACCTGAAGGTATCAGAACGCTTTACATGAGCACCAGTTGCGTTACAGATGGACACATTCATTTTGTCAGGCACAGGGAGATTGAGTGATTTGCCCAGAATCACAGGCCATTGAGCGCCTCTGCCGAGACTCAAACTCGGTTCCTCAGCTTCGAGGTCGACTGCTCTAGCCATTAGGCCACATCCTCTCCTTAAAACAGCTACACGTTAATTATGCTCTGTGAACAGACCTGCCTTTTCCCTAGGCTGCCGACTCTGGCAGCAGGGATTTTTATGTCAGAACTCAAATGTAATAAGTTAGTACAGTTGAGTTCTGACTTCATTTCTCTATAATAGGTGACTGGTTATGTCAAAAGTTGCCACTTAGCTAAGGAATAAAATACATCCTGCCATACATTATAAGGATATTGCAAGTCACGAGGAGTTTAATGACCTTATAGAGAAGCGAGGCCAAAGGCTGAGTTCCTTTATAAAGTTATGGAAGTCCAAAGTGACTTGTAATATCCTTATCATGTACTATACGGAGCTCTTCATTCCTTATGATGCATGGTCACCCCATCACCTTTCCCACAAAGCCCTTGCACCCTTAGTGCATAGCTCTTTCATATGAAAGAGAGCACCTGTTTAAAAATATGAAGAATACAAACTAGAATAGCAAGTGCAAACTTAAACACATCAAAAAAGGCATTGGATAATTGTTGCAAATTTATTTTAGAATCAGTTCATGACAAGTCAGTTAAAAAAAGACAGGTGAGTAGTTTGGAATGTGTATAAACATGAAATTAACTAAGGAGTGCAACAATTAAACCTTTTGCCATAAATATCTCCTTTCTGCTTGTCACTACACAGTTAAAAAAACAGAGGAGAATAAAGAAATGCCACCTTTCATTTTTGTTGTTAAAACAGCTGCTGGCTCTGGCAGCAGGCATTGTGATGTCAGAACTCAACTGTAATAAGACAGTACAGTTGCATTCTGACTGCATCTTTTATAGTAGGGGAATGGGTGTGTCACAAGATGCCTATTATCTATGGGATAAAGTACAGCTTGCCATACATTAGAAGGATACTGCAAGTCACCAAAGAGTTCCTTCACCACAGATAGAAATGAGACAGAAGGCTGAGTTTTTGGAACTCCAATGTGTCTTTCAATATTCTCACCATTTATGGCAGGAGGTACTTTATTCCTCATAATACCTGGTCACACCATTACCTTTCCCACAAACCACCTAAAATCATGGTGCATAGCTCTTTTATGTGAAAGAGAGAGCTTGTTTGCAACATGAAGAATAAAAATAGGTTCTCTGGTGCAAAAGTAAACACATCAAAATAGCTGTTAGGTATTTGTTGCAAAAATATATTAGAAGCAGTTTATTACAAGTTCGTTTTTAAAAAAACAAGGTGCAGTAGAAACATGCAGAAAGATTCCAAGTTATAATAAGGTGTGCAAAAAACATAAAAGGCTTACTATAAATATCTCCTTTCTTCTTTGCAATATACAGCTAACAAAAGCAGAGCAGAAAAAAGAAAAGTAATGTTTAATTTTTCGTTATTTAAACAGCTGCTTTAATTATGCTCTGTGACCTGATCTGCTTTCCCCCTGGCTGCTGGCTCTGGCAGCCGACACTGTGATGTCAGAAACTTCTGATGTAATCGGCGACTGGGTGCATCGCAAGTTGCGGATTACAAAGAAATTAGATGTAGGCTTTTATAAAGAGATATCAGAATCCCATGTATTATAAAGAAATTAGAGATGAGGTTTCATACAGGGACTGGAGAATCCCATGTATTATAAATCTTGTGCCTGCTACTTTATTACTTGGGAAGATGGGAAGCACAATACGAGCCTGTGGTCCCACAATAAATTGTAAAATGCAAATGAGGAGACAGTAACGGGGACAATCTTCTGTCCCTCCTGCCTGCAACTAGTCCTCCCAGAAGTCTCTGCCACTGAGATCAGAGTCCAGACTGGTTCTCCCGGTTCCTGATCCCGCACCTTCGACCTCATAACCGGATGCCAACCCCTGCATGGCGGGACAGGCGAGGGCGGTGCCTGGATGAAACCCAGGCCAAGAGCGGGCCCGTCCACTCCTGTCAGAACCCGGAAGAGGCTGGGCTGGACCACTCCTCTTTTGCCTGACCCCCAGCTCAATGTACTGTGCCCGCCCCCCCTTTGCTGCCTGCTATCGCTGCCCCTGTGCTGCCTGCTATTCCTGTCCCTGTACTGTCTGCTGCCCCTGCACTGCCTGCTGTCCCTGCGCTGCCTGCTGTCCCTGCCCCTGCGCTGCCTGCTGCCCCTGGGCTGCCTGCTGCCGCTGCGCTGCCTGCTGCCCCAGCACTGCCTGCTCCCCTGCGCTGCCTGCTATCCCTGCCCATGCTTTGCCTGCTGCCACTGCCCCTGCGCTGCCTGCTGCCCCTGCGCTGCTTTTTTGCCCCTATGCTGCCTGCTGTCCCTGCCCCTGTGCTGCCTGCTGTCCCTGCCCCTGCTCTGCCTGCTGTCCCTGCTCTGCCTGCTACCACTGCGCTGCATGCTGCCCCTGCACTGCCTCCTGTCCCTGCGCTTCCTGCTGTCCTTGCCCCTGCACTGCCTGCAGTCCCTGTCCCCGCGCTGCCCGTTCCAGATCCTTGACCAGCGCCCAGGACCACTAGGACCACCCATCAGGACCACTAATGGAGGCTGCTGCACAGCCACACAGTGGATGCGCGCAGCGGGCGCACTGCCATTCCACTGCCGGTTGCACCACACCCAGCACCAGGACCCTTGGCCCTGCCACCACTTGACGGTACACCTTCAAGGAACTCCTGGACCAGGATCCCGGATGCCAAAACAACAACTGCGTCTCCTCCTCCCCACGATCCCCAAAGGACCCTTCACCTTCCGGCACTGCCACTTCTGCAACACAACCTATGAAAGAGCCCGCACCACTCCTGCCCACAAGACCAAGAATACCCCGCAAGAGCTCCATTGTATCCTGCTCAGCGCCCGCTCACTCTGCAAAGACGCCACAGAAATCTGGAACACTATCCCCACCCTCTCCACAGATGTTGCCTTCATCACCAAAATGTGGCTCAACCCCTCCTTGAACCCCAACATCACCACCGCCACTCCAGAAGACTACAAGATGATACACCGAGACCGCGCCAACTAACAAGGCGGAGGCATCGCCATCATCTTCAAGAAAACCATCAGATGCACCATCAAAAACGACGACCCCACACCTCTCATGGAACACCTCAACTTCCTACTTCAAACTGACACGAAGACCACGATAAAAGGTACCCTCGCCTACAGACCTCCGGGACCACGAGCAACATTCTGCGATGCCATCCCCAACCTCATCGCCCCCCTAGCAATCGGCTCTCACCACTACGTCCTACTCAGTGTCCTCAGCTTCCACATCGACGACCCCAACAACGCAAACTCCATCGCTCTCATGGAGAACCTGGACATCGGCCGCACCCATCTGGTCACTGAACCCATGCACAAAGCCGGACACACACTCAACCCCATTTTCACCTCCTGTGACAGAATCAAATTAAGACACACCACAAACTTCACCTGGACTGACCACACCATCGTACACTTCACCATCACTAAAGCCCAGCACAACATCACCAGGCGTCAGATCTCCTCCCACCGCAGCTGGAGCAAGGTCACCGAAACTCCGGGGTCAAAAGCCCTCACCAACTCTCAAACAGAGTCCTCAACAGACAATGACCAGGCCATCTAGAACTTTGGCGTCTGGATCACCATCAGCGCCTACAGAGTTGCCCCACTGAAGCCTACAAAATCTAACGAGACTTTCAAACATGCCAGGTAGTGCACCCCAGAACTCAGGACCACCAAGCGCAACTGCCACCAACTGGAGAAACAATGGCATGCCACCAAGAACCACACCAACAGAACAGCTCACAAAACAGCCCTCAGCAACTGTCACCGGAACATCAAGGAAGCCAAGAAAGACCACCTTAGCCATCATGTCCTCCATCCACTCCAGGGCGCCCACCGACCCCTGCCCCCACCACTTCTACATCCTCACAACAAACCCAATCAGCACGCAACTCACCAGCATCCTCAACACCTCTATCTCAACAGTAACCTTCCACGACAGAGGGAAACATGCATACGAAAGACCCCTCCTAAAGAAAGCCTCTGCTGACCCAACAATTAAAAAGCTTATCCTCTGATCTCCCTACCCAGCAAAAGTACTCTAGAAAGCCATCAACCAGCAGCTCTCCGAATTCCTGGAACATAACGATCTACTGGACGCCTCACAATCAGGACCGAATGCCAACCACAGCACTAAAACCGCAGTGATTGCCGCCACAGACGACATCAAAACACTCCTTGACCGCAGAGAAGCTGTGGCAATGATCCTCCTCGACCTCTCCGCCATGTTCGACATCGTCTCCCACAACACCCTCATCAACAGACTCTAGAACACAGGCATACAGAAAGACACCCTCAAATGGATCGCCTCTTTCCTTACAGGATGCACACAGAGCATCTGACTGCCTCCCTTCACCTCTGCACCCAAAGACATCATATGGGGCATACCACAAGGATCATCCCTAATCCCCAGCCTCTTGAACATCTTCATGACCTCCCTCGCTGACTTCATTAGATCCCATGGACTCAACATAATCTCCTACACAAACGACGCCCAACTGATCCCCTCGCTCACCGAGGCCCAGTGCCAAAACCAACTTCTGCTAAGCCATGACCAACGTAGCCAAATGGATGAGAGACACCTGCCTCCAACTCAACTCCAGAAAAATGGAAGCATTGATCTTCAGAAATAACACCACCGCATGGGACCACAGCTGGTGGCCTGCATTACTTGGACCTACACCTACACCCACTGACCATGCAGCCAACCTCAGCATCATCCTCGACAGCCAACTGACCATGAAATGACAAGTCAATGCAGTTACCTCCTCCTGCTTCCACACACTTCACATGCTTTGCAGAATCTTCAGATGGATCCCAACCAACAACAGAGAGACTGTCACCCAGGCCCTCGTCACCAGCCGCCGCAGCTACAGCAATGCCCTCTATGCTGAGATCTCCACCCAGCTCCTCAGAAGACTCCAGACTATACAGAACGCTGCAGCCAGACTCATTCTGGACCTCCCCAAACAAACCCACATTGCCCCCCACCTGAGAGACCTCCACTGGCTCCCCATCCAGAAGAGATGCCAGTTCAAGATCCTCACGCACACCTACAAAGCCCTCCACGACCTAGGATCTGCCTACATCAACCATCGCCTGAACTTCCACCAACCTGCTAGACACCTGTGCTGCTCTTCACTCGCCCACGCCACACCGGTGGCTGCTCCTTCTCCTAGATAACTGCCAAGACCTGGAACGACCTTCCCTTCCAGATCCGTACAGCCTCCTTGCTGGCAAGACTTCAGAAAGAGACCCAAGACATGGCTCTTCGACGGAGACACAGCGCCCTGATACCCCTAGGGGTGACAGAGTTGCTCTTTACAAATGCTGTTTGAGTGATTGATTGATTGATGTCATCAGAATTACCATGCCAGTAAGCTGTGCCATCAGTTTTAAATTCCAGTTCATCGAATAGTCCTAAAATAACTCCAGGCTACCTTTCACATTAAAAAAATAACACATGGTCTATTATTTATTCATTTTAATTATGAAAGGTGCTTCAAAATTTAGTAAATTTCATCAAGTGGGAAAAATCTTATTTACATGAATTTTGTGTCAGCAGGTGCACCAATGAATTTGAGTTAGATACCTTCTTCAGGGGTCAGTACTAGATCAGTGTGTTATCAGAGTTACACCTTTGTGTATTCAATGATTCGAAATGCATTCTGGGGCATGGATTGTTGTGGCATTCATCCACAGGTTGCACAGTGTTTGGTCGGGGTTGCTTGTCTTCCCATTTAGAAGGCGCTAGCCTGGAAAGTTGGGCAGTACTGTTTCTGTTGGGGCATGGTAAAATCAAATTTGCATAAAGTTGGTCCCTGTCTAAAGTGGCATAGCAGGTAAAAACAGACCAGAGTGTGGCCTGATTGATTGCAGTAGCTGAAATGTTTGCAAACTTTTTACTGATCACTTTTGCGTTTCAAAGTGATGCCCAGATAGTAATGGTAAGCACAGACGTGGTCCCCTGCACACTGTGCCATGTAACTCAAGTTGTACCTCATTGATGAAACCTAAAGGATGCTGAAGCAGGTCTGTGGTTGCTGGTGGCCCGGGCCATGGGTACCTGACCAGACACTTTAGAGTAGACTGTCCTCTTTTGACATGATCAAGTTTCATTTGCATGTTGTTGGTCCCTGTCAGAAGTGATGTCGCGGAGAAGAAGTCATGGTCCGGGGGCAGTCCATGTAATTGTCAAAGGCTGACACTTTTACAAGCATTCCGTCCATCACCTTTGATTTCAGTGTGACACCGTGAGTGTGACGGTATACCCAGAAACTAGTATGAGGGGCCTTGAATTCCCCACCAACGGAGACCTGGGCTGCCAATTCTTTCTGGGCTGTTCCTGTTGGGATAGGACCAAGCCTGATTTGCATAAGTTTAGTTCCTGTCTGAAATGGCACTGCAGGCCAAAAAACGATAGACTAGAATGTGAAAGCCAAGTGATTGTAAATGCCTGAGACTTCTGCAAACATTCCATTCCACACCTTTGCGTTTTAGTGTGATGCTCAATTTGCCATAGGTGTGTCCAGCCATGGGTCCTATGCTTGTTGTGCCACAAGACTCAAACTGCACCTCCATGATGTACGGGGGTGGGTATATTTCAGTTCGGGGGGGGGGGCGGGGGGGGGGCTGAGGGACCGAGCCCGCTGCAAGCATTCCACCATCACCTTTTTTTTTGTTGAAGATTTATATAGCGCTAACTCGACCCGAAGGCTTTGGAGCGCTTTATATGAGCACCAGTTACATTACACAAGGACACATTCATATTTTTGGTAGGCACGGGGAGAGCAAGTGATTTGCCCAGAATCACAGGATGCTGAGCCGACGCCGATGCGGTTCCCCTACTCCAAAGTCTGCAGCTCTGGCCCTAAGGCTACATCCTCTCCACCTTTATGTGTCAGGAATCCCTACATTGAGAAGAGTGCCCTTCACTCCTTCACAAAAACGGTCTCTGCCAGGGGTGGAAGAGCAGATTTCAGGGGACGCCTTTCCCTCTGTTTCCTTGTTTGTCGCCCAAGTCTTATTATCCTCGGTTCGGATCATGAGCCAACACGTGGACACAAAATATAATTATTTACCCTTCCATGCTTCGAATGCAAGAGCGCTCCAAGCCCTCTTTTTAATCAAGATTCATTTCTTAATCAATTACAGCAAACAAGGTAACTATTTCATCCAGCTCTTCAGGTCAGACGAAGCTGTGGACGTGCTTCGTTCAGACTTGCCGAGTTAGGAAGTGTGAAGGGCAAACGCTGTGAGCACAGCCAAGGACATTAATTCACCTTTCATTATTTCTGAAGCGTGATGTGTATAATTAAGAGGGCTTCTAGGCACAGAAAAGGCTAAACTATTCGTCACTTGCTACCTGCAACCAGGGGCATCACCAGAGGCGTGGATGCCATTGGTGCAGCAGGTGCAGTGGCGCCAGGTCCCCGGGAGGCCCATTGAACTCTGATAATTGCTGTATTTACTACCGCAACAGCAGTCACAGGGGGTATTTTTCTTGCTTGCACCAGGGCCCATGGCAACCTTGCCACCCTACAGGGCGTAACGCAAGCCACTGTGGCACAGGGCCGCCCCTCCTGTAGGAGGCCCTTTTACAGCCCAGGGCCTATGAATATCTGTGACATATGAGAATCTCAGGGGTCCACGCCATATTGTGCGGGGAGGCCCTATCATTTGGCATTACGCCACTGCCTACCGCTTTCACCACATAATATGACGGACAGGCAAGTCGCAACGACTAGTCGGAACTTCCCCTGATCTGAAATCTCATCGTTTAGATCTTTCTATTTGAGTTATTTTATACGGATTAGTGTTTTGAAAAAAGAGATAATGCAAAAAGTTCTCGTTAAAAGGTTATATTTTTAGTTACTAAGAACAAAAAACTAAGCATGGGTGAGATTTAACTTTCACCAGCGTAATTGGCTTAAAACTTTGGGAATTTTGGGTTTTGCTTGTTATGCAAAATTCCTGAAACTATGCTATTAAGCTGTGCAGCATTAACATTTTACCAAGACCACTTGAAAATAACACGAATGGCCAGAACTCGTCTTTGCACCACTTGTGATTTACGTGCTATTTTTTTTTACAGAGAAATGCGCCCTTGGATTGCAAATTGATGCGAGGGCGCATTTCACGTTAAAAAGCAATGCCAAATGACGGATTTGCATTTTGCGTAATTTATGTGAATTTCGCACATCCCCACAAAAAATCAAGAAACAGGAGTAAAGTGGGTATTGAGAGAGTTTAGGATGATGCATCAGTTACACAGTAGTTAGTCAGTCAGCCAATCAGTCAATCACAGAAGTCTTTTTTCTGGTTTACATGCGGTAATCCTCATCACACCTACTCTCCTTGACTTCACTCCCTTTCTTACATATTCAGGCATTTTGCTTCCCTGACAGACCTGTCAAAGCACCTTGTTTTACACACAGGCATTACGCAAGACCTTTTCATTTTATTAAAATAATATAAACAATTTACTTACCTATAAGGGCTTTCAGCCAGCCCTTTCTCCCATTGGTCTGGTTTTGTGTCACTCTCATTTTTCTTTGGACCACCACAGCATACGGACAGCCTGGGGCAATGGGTCAGCCCACTTCAGCCATTGGGTAGCTCCACTGTGAGTGATGGTATTCTGCTCTTTCACCAGAAGCACAGGCATACACAAAGTAGTTCCCTTTAGTGCTGGAGACTGCTCGACAATGTGAGCTTTTTGAGACCAAAAAATGTTTTTGCTTTTAACCAATATATATATTTTTTGATTGATGAGGGCACTGCAGCTTCCCCAACAATAAGGTTTTGCAAACACCATGGCACAACAAACAAGCATTGGCAAATCCCTGTGGCTCTACCATTGCTTGTTTTCTCTTCTTACTGTCCTCTTTACTTCCGCAGCCCTCCTCCAATAGGCGTGACCCACCCCTCTTGCAGTCTATAACAGCCAGGCACTACCAGGGAACTTTCTGTAATATTCCAAAGAAAGACATGCCACAACCTCCTTAGGGGGGAGGTGGGGACCAAGGAGTGGAAGACTTACCTAATGAGGATTACTCCAAGTAATCCAGACATTATTTCCACTTATCCTCTTCTTCTTTGTTCCATTCCTTTCAAAGTGAGGATATACCAAGGAAAGAAAAACACAAATGAGCTATGGACCATATGACATACACTCCCATACCGAATCAGAAGCAAACCTAGAGAATGACATTGAACACCGAGAATCAGAAGCAAACCTAGAGAATGACATTGAACACCGAAACCAAGGGCAGGACGCCAAAGCAGTAAACACAGCACATCTCGCAGTTACATCAAACCCATCAGGGACCAACAAGTGAACGAAGGAACTCATATAACATAGCATAACATATCGGTGAATACAGTGTCAATGTGCACCATGAAATGTGCAGGCCCAACAGCGACAATACCAGATGTGCGCCATAAACTATGCCAACATAACGATGTCAAAACTGTTAGATTTGAAAATCCCATTCCTGCCATGCACTCGTATCTTGCTACATTAGGTTAGCAGTGTGTGGCTAAATAGATGTCATTTGTATTCACGTTATGCAACCAGGGCCGGACTGGGAACTGAAACCAGCCCTGGCAAACTGCTCGGCCAGGCCCCCCCTGGGGGGGGGAGGGTGGTGCAGCCGAGCTGTTTACTAAGGCAGGTTTCGGCCGATTTTGTTACCGGGGGCCGATATTGCCAGCCCCCGGTAACAAAAATGGCCCCCAGGGGCCAAAAAACGGCCCCCACCCTGGCGGCCCACCGGGGAAACGCCCGGTGCCCGCTACGGCCAGTCCGGCCCTGTATGCAACCCGCTGAGTTATCCCTGCAACGTGCAACCTTTAGTTGGCAAGTGTGACTCCATTTTGTATTTCGTAATCCCTATTAGGCTGTGTCTGAACTAGGCCTCATTATTTGCACTGCTTGACTCAGCAGAATACTCTATTCAGTTATTATTTTCCTTTCCTGTTCAAGGCTGCATCCCGACTTACTAATGAATAGGCCATTCTGCCCTCGCATGCCTATCCGAGTGTGTAGTTCTGCTCCCACGTTAGGAGACGCTGAGACTCAGCGCGGTAACCTTGAGTTGCCGATAACATGTACCCATTTGGCAGGTGGTAGACCATCCTTCTGTGCCTTCTTTGTTCATGTTCGGCTCAGGCCGGTAACCTTCCACTGTGGGCGTAGTTGTTTTTTTTTTTTTTATAGTTCTTTTTATTGAGTTTCAAAAGAGACAATCATTATTTCTGCCATGCAGGGCAGTACAACAAGGCAACAAAAAAAGAAAGAAAAAAAAAACCATCGTAAAAGTTGTGATTGACCATTTCACAATATTCCTGCTCATGAAGTTCGATTCCACGTACTGACAGGCGTCTGTAGGAGATAAACACATTTACAGATTGATATTACACAGCAACGAGGTTGGATTCACCTTGAGCCTGCGACAAGAGATATTGACGTAATGGTTCCCAAATGTCCTTGGGTTTGGAAGACGAGGGGAGTTCTTCTGCGTACAGCTCGTGGTTTTCTTTGCAATACACCATATCTTTAACCCAGTGATCAACACGGGGGGCCAAAGTGCTCTCCCATGTTAGTGCTATTCGTCGTTTTGACAACAGTAGAGCAATTCTCACAAATTTACCTAGCGTCCCTTTTACCTGGGGTACATAGTATAATAGGCAAATCAAAGGTGTACACTGCAATGGAGTGCCTGAGATGTTCTGCATACATTCCACCACTTCCCCCCAAAACTTAAAAACGAGTGCAACTCCATGCCAGGTGCCAGAAGTCCGCGTCAGATTGGCCACATCGTTTACAATTGCTCGTGTCTCGGAGGCCGAATTTATATAATCTGAGAGGTGTGTGATATATTTGGTGAATGTACTTAAAATGAATAATTCTCAAATTACCATTGGGAGTGAGTTTGCTGGTAAGTGCTCAGATGTGTTCCCACTCCGGCAGTGCCAAGGGGGGATCGAGCCTATCATTCCAGCGAGCCAGGCTTCTGTCAGAGTCTCTCACTCTCCTGCATGTCCACTATTTTGGTGATGTGGTGATGTTCGGCACGAAACTTAAGTTTGTTAGCTAGCTGTCTGCCCCCCTCGCCATATGCCCTAGCGATATGTCTGCGTGATAGGTAACTTGTTTCAGTTTTCGCTAGTGTGTCATATTCCAGGAGCTGCTCATGTATGCGAGCAAGTGTGGAGGCACAGGGTTTGGTCATGTATTCTTTTTCCAACTCTTCTAACGCAGTCTCTATCTTGGATAGTTGCCCTCTGATATCTCGTAGAATGCCTGCTGTGGTACTAATGCAGACTCCCCTCACGGTTACCTTAAAGGCTTCCCACAGAGTGGCCGCACTGTTTACCGTTCCCACATTCAGCTCAAAGTACTGTACTATCGCTTCCGTAACCGTGTCAGGGTCCAATAGGCCTCTGCGCGAAAACGCCAGGTGAATGTGCGGCGTGTATTGGTAGGGATAGTGAGGACTAGCCTTACTGGATTATGATCAGATAATGTGCGAGGAAGAGGTGCAACCTCCATGGCCCATTCATTTGCTCCCTCGCCCAGAAGCCAATAGTCCAAGCGGGACCAACTGTTGTGCGCTGGTGTGGCATGCGTACCCCCACGTGCCTCAGCATTGCATATCCACCAAGCATCCACCAACCCTAGTTCCAGCATGGCATCTCTGATACATCGGGCCACCTTAAGGGTACGAGATACGTGTGGACTTGATTTATCTTTACTGGGATCCAGATGCGTATTTAGATCTCCGCTCCACAAAATGGCTGCATCCGGCCAGGTACGCAAAATATTGAGCATTCGAATGATTACTTGTGGCTCATCCACTACCGGGCCATACACATTTACAATAGTGATCAGCGACATTCCTAGTTTACCATGTACCATAGCACAACGCCCCTCGTCATCTATATACGTTTTGATTGGTGTGAATGGCATACCCCTTTTTAACAGGATAAGAACCCCCTTAGCGTATGTTGAATTGGAAGAGGCCAGTTTGTATCCAGCCCATTTGAGTGCAATCCTAGCCTCTGTTGATTTGGTCAAGTGCG
Source organism: Calotriton arnoldi (assembly GCA_963921515.1). Taxonomy (NCBI): domain Eukaryota; kingdom Metazoa; phylum Chordata; class Amphibia; order Caudata; family Salamandridae; genus Calotriton; species Calotriton arnoldi. Next base: position 200,271 of record CAWUFW010014511.1, on the reverse strand, counting down.
TCTCCTGTAGGAGAGCTATCTGAATCCCATGTCTATCCAAATAGGCAAATACTTGCCTAATATTTTGGGGGGCGTTTAGCCCACGAATGTTCCATGTCAGACATGTGTATCTATCGGCCATGATCAAAGTGGTCATTTTTAAGCAGCAGCATATTGTAAGTCAAGGTATATATGGTTATAGCAGTATGTAAAAATCGTAGCCAGTATGTTGGTGCAATCACAGGAAACAATCCCCAACGAGGAACACAGAAACCCCCCACCCTCACCCACTTTAGCAGTCCCAATTTGCCAAAGCCATACCCTAAAATTTGAAAACGAACCCCCCAAAAACATTACCCTAAGGCAAAACGTGTTATACCAACAGTTGCGGGGAACACCCATCGGGGAACCCCGGGGCACAGTTACCCTCCCAGATTGAACGGGATGATGGACGGAGAACTGTACGAACATTGTTCCCACCCTATTATCATTAATGTTAACCAACAGGCATGCCATGACATTCCCATAGATAATATCAAAATCTTATCTGCATGGCCAGAGTTCAGGTCGACAGGTCAAAAAGTGGCCGCTGCCTTAGGACAGTCCACAATGCCAGTGCGCAGTTCATGGGAAGGGAGCAAGAAACAAATTGCAAAGCTAAGGTTTGTGTCCCAAGCAAAGGTAATCCGGTTTTTATTCCAAGCCTTGTTGCGAGGCGTCATCATCGTCGTCGTTTGGTGAGTTAGATGTCTCGCGATTTTTCCGCTTGAGGGTCTTCGCATAGTCCAGCGCCGCTTTTGGAGTAGCAAAAATCTTCGATTTTCCATCAATGTCTATACGAAGTCGTGCGGGATATAGCATCGCATATGGGATTTTTTCTGCCATGAGAAGTTTTTTAGTCGGTTGATATTCCTTCCTTGCCGCTTGCACTGCCGCTGTAAAATCCGGGTAAAAGGCCAAGGAGTTTCCTTTGTGGATTATGTTACCTTTTTCCCTAGCCAATCGTAAAACTGTGTCCCGGTCTCTGTAATTCAACAATCGTGCAAAGATGGGGCGTGGGGGAGCACCCGGTGGTGGACGGGCAGCCAGCGAGCAATGCGCTCGTTCCACGATCAGCATCCTTGAGAAATTCTCAGCTCCAAAGATCGTCTGTAGCAAGGTCTCAATGTAGGTTTCGAGACGGCCAGTATTGGTGGATTCTGGCAGACCAGCTATGCGTATGTTGTTATGCCTGGATCTGGCCTCTAAATCTTCATTCTTGGCCTGTATCACGGCCAGCACCTTCTCCATGGCGAGGGTTTTTGCGGATGTTTGCTGTAGTCCATCCTTGGCGTCAGATATGCGAGTTTCTGCTTCTCCCAAACACAGCGCATGTTTGTCTAATTTAGTGGACATGTGGTCTATTCTGAGATTCAGGTTGTCTATCTTGCCATCAATAGATTGCAAGCTGCTCTGTACCGCTAGAAGTGTCTTTTCGATAGCAGTAAGGCTGTCCGAAGGGGCATCAACTTCTGAGTCAGTGGCAGCTTGTTGTCACGATTTGCTGGACTTGCGGGGCTCGAATGTCAGGCGGGGTTGTTTCCGCTCGGTTTTTCCCATCTTTAATCCCGGTATCGCATTCTGAAGGGATGCGCGTCAAGTAACCTGAGATCAGGAAGAAATTGTGCATGTGCACCAGTCACGCCGATCTCCGTGAAAGTGCACCGTACCAGCCAACAAGAGCGCAATTGTAAAACTGTCACAGGCACATAGTAATATCAGCGTTCAGCTAGTAGGTCCACCACAGTCTCCAGTGCATATAACGTTTCGTGGGACTTCCCAGTTCTATTCCGCTTAGTACCAGTATTCCAGTGTTTTCCACAGGCCCTGCGGGTAGTCCCGGGCAGCAATGCGACACGGCAGGGAGTCGTAAGAGGCAAGTAATATTTGTGATGGGTATTCCTGGCGCTGACTCAGACCCCCGATGCCAGAGCCACTCCGCGACTCGCAGGTGTAAGTGCCAGTATTGCCTTGTCGCTTAGCGGGTTGCAGTCTTAGCGTATCTCAGTTTCGCCCTCTTTGCCCAATGTGTTAGAGAGTAGACGCTGGAACTGGTCTCTTTATCACCTACAATGTCCGCCAGACCAATTCTCGTTGATCCGCTCGCAAGTCTGCCCCTTTTTTCTTACTGTGCCTTCGGAGCAATCAAACTTTGTGGTGATGGCTTGTGTTGTATCGGGGTAGTTGCATGCACGGTGCTAGGTTGGCCGCCACCTTCCGTACAGACCCCGACTGCAGTTATGGCATTAATGGGCCTCAGCCCGAACGACAGCAGCAGCTCGGCCTCCCCACCAGTCCGCACCAGGCCCAGGCGCGCAGCTCTCGTGTCGTCCCGTGGCAGCGGTAATCGCAGGGGTGCACTCGCCTGGTGGATACGCTCCCCAGATCTCATGCCGATCTCAGAGCTCTTCGGCCACTTCCACGCGTGGGATTTTTCCAAGGCGGAGGTGCGTCCTCCGCGCCACACCAACAAAATCACTCACCGGGGATGTTCAGCGTTAGTCTCAGCTCACAATTGCCGCCAAATCACAGTGATTCCCGGGTGCCAGCGCTAGGAGTCCTCCCCTGGCTCCGATGTAGGGCGCAGCTGCTGCACGCACTTTCTTTTTCTGGGCCCTAAGCGATCGGCGCCGCCATCTTGGGATCGCAGGCCCGCGTCTTTAATCCTGGTTTTTCTCTTTATTCCGGTCAGCCGCCGGCAACATCCGTAGCTCTGCAGCAGCCAGAGGCAGTCATCAATCTGGCCACGCAGTTTTTATTCGATTATCACAGCGGAAACAGGAGGATTATTAGATGTTATGGGCTCCGTCCTGCGGAGCTGCGCTACAACGCAGCCATCTCGCTGTGCGCCCTCTAGCACCCCCCTGGTTGGGGGGTTCTTGGAGGAATGATCATGCATTGCAAGCCGTTGGGAAGTCAGTCCCTCAGCAGACATCTTAGGGTGCAGGTCAGATTGGACTCCTCTGCAAGGTATTGCTAATAAAGGTATTTTTGTATTCTCTACTGTCTGACCGACTCTTCATTACTTGGGAAGGCCTAGCAGGTGGTTGTAAGTAACCCGGGTGGCCCCTAAGGGCCACTTCCTTCAGTTGGCGCCCGAACAGGGACCCCGCAAGGTGATCCAGCTCGCCCGTAATCGGGTTGCAGGGTCGGGGTTGTGTCTGGTTGGTCTGGCGGATCGGGGTACCCCACACGATCGAGCTTGGTTCTCGCAGCTGCCCCGCCTGTCTGATTGGGCGCCTCCTCATCTAGTGGTTACCGGCTGGGGTCCTGAGAAGGCGAAACCTTGGAGTTGACCGTTTGGTCCGAAGAGTCGGCAGTGGAGAATAACTTGACTCGACCTGTGTGCACCAGGTGAGTGATATGATTCTTGGAAAAATGGCGCCATTCTTGAACGGCACAAGCCTATGGGCTGTGTCTTGGTACAGTCTCTGGACTGTCTTGGTGCAGTTTTCGGACTGCCTTGCTTGAACGGCACGAGTCGACGGGCTGTGTCTTGGTACGGTCTTTGGGCTGTCTTGTCTTGAACTTGGTGGGTCTGCGGACCCTTGAAAAAGGCACAGAGTGCTTGTGAGCAGTTTACCAGACCAACCGGAAATTCGGCCCTCGCTTGAAAAGGTCTGGGACTGTTCGCGAACAATCTGCCAGGCCAACTGGTAATTTGGTCAATGCTTGAAAAGGTCTGGGGCTAGAGCCTGTCTTCCTGAACTTGGTACAGTCTCCGGACTGTGGGGAGTGGTCTTTGGACCATTTGGTTTGGTTTCTGAATAATTTTTATTATTTATCCTTTCTTTATATTACTGTTGCTGGTGCTATACTTGTCCATTAGGGACAGTGCATGTGTCTTATATTAAGATGCCTTGCTTAAGCAAATTGGGGTGTTTTGGAGGTCGGTGTTGTTATACTGAGGCTCGATTGGAAGAGAGTCAGCCACCTCCGGAGGGTACCCCAAATTTTGATGTATACGTCAAGCATGGTATTGGCCCTATTAAGTTTAGCACATGGTGGAATAAATATACGAGGGACAATACTGAGTTACAGTGGCCACTTACTGGCTCGTTTGATGAGCAAAAATTGAATTTCTTGCAGGACAAATTGTTCGCCAAAAAGAGTAGGCAGTCGATGTTTGATTCTCTAAGAGTATGGCAGAAGGAAGCAAAGCAGCGGCGTATGAGAGCAGAGAAAGAGGCCCGGAAGAGATAGACGCAGACCATAACGCAGAAAGCAGTGGCCTATGAAAGGGAAAAAATAGAGAAAGGCATAGAGTGTGCAGATAGAAAGTTTCGATTGCAAACAGATAAATGTTATGTCACTAGAGAGGAAGGTGATGTTTTCGTTGAAGAGCTATTGAATTCTCGCCCTCCTCCAAAATGCTCCTGAGCGGATATACCCAATGGTCCCCACATCTCAGTCCCCGGCCTCTGGTGCCACTCTTTCTAGTATTTCGGCCCCTAGTCAAACCGCTTCGGCCCCAGCCCCGCCTGCTTCCTCTCTGCTCACGCCAGTAATAGGGGCGGGAGCCGTTAGCTCTCCTGTTCCATCTACTGACTCTGTATCTACTGCTACACCCCCTTTCACCCCTACAGCATTGTCTCCTTTCATGATGATACCTGTCTCCTCATCTGCTCTCTCTCCCTCAAGTATGACACCCCTAGCACTGCCGAATGGCGAGACCCCTGTACGAGGAATACATGAAGGGAACTGGGCGGCAGCACGAGACCGTATGGACAAAGTGTTGGTGCGTTCTGCTGTGGGTGATGAGAAGAAGCAAATGGTGGCGAATCAGGCGGCTCAGTGCCCGATCTATAGTGTGGAAGATGTGTGGAGTGTGATGAGAGATTATGAGCCCTTCATACAGCAACATGCCCTTAAGCACATGTCAGCCACGCTAATAGGACTGTGGGAGCAGTGTTTTCAAGGTATTGCACCGCAGATCATCTATGACATACGGGACAGGGTATATGCTGCAGATATGGCTCCTAATGAGGTTTTTAGCAATGTAACGACATTGGTGGGTTATTGGAGCAGATTGCACCAAAAGGTCCCGACGATGGTGACCCAGTACCCCATGAGAGAGGTCCATCCCATTTATCATCCTGAAATACCAGAACTGCGCGACTCCACGAATGACGTAGTTAGGCTGCTGGTCGATGCTCGGTTCCAGGAACAGTGGATCTACACTACTTGGAAGAGGAGTGAGGTAATATCCCTTAAAAGTCAGTTGCCAGACCCTCGGAAAAACCCAACTGCGTATTATAAAGAGTTGACAGAGGCGGCCTCCTCCACGGTGATGACGTTAGCAGATATTGAGTTGGTTTTTGGCTTGTTGGTACCGGTGGATATTTGGAGGCAAGTGCATACACAGGATCATGTGGTGGAATTGGGAGGAACATTGGATCAGATCAGGGCGTGGGATAAGGACCACAAGCCCGGTGACAAGCCGAGGGCGGAGATATTGGCTTTACCGGGCCGCATTATCACCTATATGCATTCCCTTACCCCGCTGAGACGGGTGGATTGGGACAAGTTGACTGCATGTCGTCAGAAGAAGGACGAGAGTGTGTCTGATTTCTTTACTAGGTTTGAAGGGGTGTTTCTCGACTTTAGTGGCCAGGATCTGTCATTGGAGGGTGGTGTCCGGTTGTTTGTCAGCAGGTTCGTGACCAATTTGCTTCCTGAGATTGCGACTAGGTTGCAGGCTTCAGAAAGCACTTGGAGCACCTCTTCCCCGTCTGTAATTTTGAGTATGGCATAGTACTACGAGCATAGAGAGAATGAGGACAAAGAGAAGGTGGAGAAAAAGCCAAAGGATTTGAAGACGAGGGTGTTGATGCAGCAAGTTGCGAGAGGAAGAGGGAGAGAAAGAGGTTCGGGTTCGACCCAGTGGCTGCCCCGGACTAACAGGGGTGGTACTTCGAATGCACCCCTTGGGCTCAATCAATGCGCATATTGCAAGCAGGAGGGACATTGGCGGAATGAGTGCCCGGAGTTGTCGTAGAGAGGTGAGGCCCCGAGAGGTGGGGGGTTTGGAGGACGGGGAGGAGGTGGCCCTGGGGACATGCAACCGGAGAACACATCTAATAGACAGAGCGGGAACTACTTCGACGATCCCCGAGGGAGACAGTACTATCACAACGACTATGACATGGACAAAGTAACAGGGATGTCTCACAGCTAGGACAGCCAGGGACAGGGTAAGGGACCAGTTCTGGTGCCTGTAGATCAGTGTGGACCCTATGTCACCGCAGATTTACATGATACAACCGAGAAATTCTTAATTGATATAGGGGCTATGAATAGCTCTGTTTCCCGTTCACTGGTCCCGGGGGCAGCTCTGTCTGGCCAAAATAATGTTTCGGTGGGTTTCTCAGGCGTGCCGATTGTCAGCCCCATTTCCAAACCTCTTGCTTTGACTATTGGCCCATTCATGGTTGATTCACCATTTCTATTAACGTCAAATTGTGGGGAAAATTTGTTAGGGTTGGATTTGTTGAAAAGGCTGCATGCGACAATATTTTGTTCCCCAGACGGTGTTTACATGACTATTGGACCGCAGGTGGCCAGTGCCAAACAATGCCTCGCAAAAGATGCCCCCCTCCCCGCTGAGTTTCAGGATGTGACACGTACACTGTGGGCTACAGGAGACACGAATGTGGGGTTACTCCAGATCCCACCGGTCTCTATACAGACCAAAGACAATGCGGCCTTCCCAAGTAATGAAGAGTCGGTCAGACAGTAGAGAATACAAACATACCTTTATTAGTAATACTCTGCAGAGCAGTCCAATCGGACCTGCACCCTAAGATGTCTGCCGAGGGACTGACTCCACAACGGCTTGCAATGCATGATCATTCCTCCAAGAACCCCCCAACCACGCCCACAGTGGAAAGTTACCGGCCTGAGCCGAACATGAACAAAGAAGGCACAGAAGGATGGGCTACCACCTGCCAGATGGGTACATGTTATCGGCAACTCAAGGTTACCGCGCTGAGTCTCAGCATCTCCTAACGTGGGAGCAGAACTACACACTCGGATAGGCATGCGAGGGCAGAATGGCCTATTCATTAGTAAGTCGGGATGCAGCCTTGAACAGGAAAGGAAAATAATAACTGAATAGAGTATTCTGCTGAGGCAAGCAGTGCAAATAATGAGGCCTAGTTCAGACACAGCCTAATAGGGATTACGAAATACAAAATGGAGTCACACTTGCAAACTAAAGCTTGCACGTTGCAGGGATAATTCAGTGGGTTGCATAACGTGAATACAAATGGCATCTATTTAGCCACACACTGCTAACCTAATGTAGCATGATATGAGTGCATAGCAGGAATGGGATTTTCAAATCTAACAGACCCTCCTTTTAGCAGGGGTGGCTAAATGCTTTATTGAGGCTATCCAGTAGGGTCTTTACAATTCTAAGTGGAAGGGAGAAAATGCATGCTCACTTCACGTTACAAGAAAGAAGAAAACAGCACATGAAAATCAACATCTACTTAGTACTCAAAAATACCTTCATCGATGAGCATGATATCCTGGATATCCTGCACCATCATTGCAGAGACCTTAGTATCAAGTCCTGGCAATTTAGGGGTAGGGGTGAGCTTGCTCATACAATAGGTGCAACATGCCGGGATGCAATTAAAACATAGGCAACATGTGAAGATGACACCTGCGATAGCTATGAGGGCAAGTAGTATCTTCCAACCCCATGATGTCAGCAGATCCCAGAACCACCCTGTGAGGGACCATGAACCATTATCCTGATGGATATCTGAAGCAAGCCTGTGTAATTTCTGTATGGCGGAGTATACATTAGGGGCATTGTCAGGAATGTAAACACAACAGCTGCTGCCGATGACGCAGCAAGCTCCGCCCCTATCAGCAAGGATGACGTCTAAAACCATCCGGTTTTGAAGAGCAACAAGTCTCGTAGCCTGAAGCTCGACTGTAATATTAGTCAGTATACCTGCAGTAGTGTTAATGACTCCCTCAACTACTCTAGCAAGGCGACGGATATTACGGCTATTGAACATGGGGCCCAGAACGGCAGAATGCCCTTCATGATGTCAGTAAATTGCTGTAAGGAAGTATCCGTTTGATCTATATCTTCTGGATTGACAACTCTCCTGGCTCGATGCAAATGGAGATCCCTATGCTGTAGCCTATGATCCTTGTGATAGTTGGATGGGGCAATATAAACAGGGGGCAAGAGAAAAGAGACATAACACCAGCCAGACCATCCCCTGGGGAGCCAGGTATAGGCCTGCTCTCCGCAAACAAAGTATACATTTGGAGGTGTGAGCAAAGGTGGGCTACTATCAGTGTTCAACCGGTATGTATAGTTACAACTGCTCTGGCCTACAGGAATGTTCCCTGTACCTTCAACACAGAAACTGGCTGCTGTATTGCTCACAGGGACGGGCATGGCTTTGTCTTCAGTTATATTTCGTTCCTGGAAACATTTAAAATAGTCAGTAACATTAAACCCTTGAAAATCCAGCATTTCGTTTTGTAACCAAGTGACATTTTTATTATCCTCGAAAATATTCATACATGCTTCTGGATTTAGGGTACCCTCCTTTCCATCTGCCCCAGGTGTATATCCTTTGTCAGGATCATAAGCCGGTACACACTACCTGCCCTCCAGACGAGGAAACCTTAGGATGACATCCGCACAATTGAACTGCAATTACCGGCATGCAACGCGAGTCGCGTATTACGTGACTCGGACGTTACGCCGAAAAAAGAATAAGGGCGGCGACTGCCTGGAAGCGCCGCCGATTATTCTTCCGGGATCGCTGATGTGGATTCCTCCGGCTACACTACAGAGTTCATCTGGCGGTAAGAGTGCTCACGCACTAATCTTTGACCGCCCTCTGCTACAACAGAACACTGGTGAGTTCACCGTGTTTTCCAAGGACTCCCCTGTTGGACGAGACACACGATCTTACGGTCTCTTGCAGGGGAGCTTAGGTGTCTATAGTGGCACTTGGGTTTGCACTTTCCCTGTTGGTGAAACCGAGAAACTCATTCGGTTTCGTGCAGGGAAAGCTTGGCACCCGCGATAATACCCGGATATGATTATAATACCACGGGATTACAAGACATTTTACTTTTGAATAGTTTTGTGTGAAGCTTCAAGACCTTAAGAGCCATTACCAGGACATGTATATTAACACATTGAACTTCCTTAAAGAAACCTTAAACTTTGCTGATTTGATGTTGGGAGCCCAGTGTTATTAACCTTTTTGGGCCCCTTGCACCAATGCGTTAAGGTAACTCGATACGATTGGTCCAGGGTCCAGACTAACCCTCTGAGTGTTATCATTTGGTTGTTCTTTCTCTTATTAGCGTCTTCAGGAGAGAGGTTGTTTGGAGGGGATAGAACCAAGCTAAACAATACGTAGGACACTTAGCCTGGTAGGTGTTCCTTCTCTTATTCAGTACGAAGATGATACAGTGAGGGCTAGGGGGGGAACAGAAGCCGTCTCTAATAGTGTGCTCTCTGTTGTTTTCTCCTTCATGTAGAAGGTGTTCCGAATGTGCCATCACCCTCTGCTCTCTTCTGATGTTCACGCCTCATTATCTTTTGTTTCAGGTAGGGGGCGTTGTATAAAGGGGCAGGCAGTATAGTAACAGTTATAGGGAAGAATAAGCAGGAGAGATCTTACGTTGTTTCTTTTTGTCTCCTTTACAGATCTCCCTCCCCGCAGTTCCTACCCTTTCCTTCCCCCGCTCAATTACCCCAATAGTCTGTGTACGTATCTCTATTCCAGACTTGGGGTGGTTCAGAGGTGGGCCCCCTTTGAGCATCAGCACGACCCCGAGGAATCGGACGGAGGATCCTTGACAGAATAATCGGCCCAAGAATTGACTTCCTCCTGGTCGTGCTGGGTTCATAGATGGCCACCTTAGAGGATGTGATGGCGGCTTTGGCACTTGTTCAAGCTGAACTAGCTGCCTCACGCCAAGAGACAGCGACCCTACAAGTTAGAGTGGACAGGTTACAACGTAATCCGTTCAATGCAGGGGAAACCCACCACCCACCGTCAGTGGTAGTGGAGATGCCTACCCAGATACCTTTGGCCCCACCGGAGAGATATCATGGGGACATTAAGAAGGTACAGGTCTTCATTACGCAAGTGTTACTTCACTTCACCTGCAAACCAAAGTTGTTCGCCACCAACCAAGCCCGAGTGGCTTTCCTGATCTCTTATCTGGGTGGGGAGGCCGCACAGTGGGCGGTTCCCATAGTGCGGAGAGATGATCCTCTACTTTACGATTGGGATGAATTCAGGGTAAACTTCGAGAAAACCTTTGATCAGCGAGCCGATACCTTCTCGGCGGATAGAGACCTGCTGGAGTTATGTCAGGGAACTTCTGATCTGATTAGCTATCTGAACATCTTTCGGAGACTGGTGGCTGAAACCGACTGGCCGGAGGTCAAACAGTCGGCTATATTTTACCAAGGACTTACGGACGAGCTTAAGGACGTTTTAGCACAGATAGAACCCCAACCACGTACCTGTGCGGCTCTCAGAGAACTCACCCTCCGAATAGACCACAGGATGCGAGAGCGCAAAGGAGAACACAAAAGGAAGGAGAAAAACGTTCCTTACAGTGAGCGCGCTTCCGTCATCGAGAAAACAGTCCCTAAACCTGAACCCATGGAGATAGGAACGGTGAGAGCGTCCTTGACCCTTAGCGAAAGAGATCATCGCCGCAAACAAGAGCTATGCCTGTATCATGGGAAAAAGGGCCATTTTCTTCATGACTGTCCAGTCAAGCCGAAGTACGGTCGACCTCGGTCAGGGTCAGCCGCCGTTGCAAATAATGAAAAGAAGGAGGAAAACTGCCACGCTTGAGGACTCGGGAAGGGATGTCTTCAAGCGGTCGTGTAATCCCTTCGGTGAACACCTTCGCCAGTGTTGAAACGGATCACTTCTTTTTACCGCTGGTCATAGTAATTAACCAGAAACCCAAACACATCCAAGCTATGGTCGACTCGGGAGCCACTGGCTGTTTTATGGACCAGGAAGAGGCACTACGTCTTGGAGCGCAACTGATTCCGAAGCCTACCCCAGAACTGGTGTATGCCGTGGACGGCAAAGTTCTAGAGTCAGGACCAATTCGGCACAGCACTCCTGAGTATGAACTCGTATACAGGGATTACCATAAGGAGAGGTTGTCTTTTAGCATCATACGGGCTCCCCAGTACGGCGTTATACTAGGCCTTCCCTGGTTACAGAGACACAAACCCACCATTCAATGGACCAACAAATCGTTACGAATGGACTCTGCCTACTGTCAGAACCACTGCAATCAAGGAATGACACGACCATCGAGTATTCTAGCGACTAGACACCACATCGCAACAGCTGCGGAAAAGAACGTGGTCTTGCTGAGGTGTTATGAGGAATACAACGATGTCTTTAGCGATATTGAGGCAGAGATGCTGCCACCTCACAGAGAATATGATTGCTGCATTGACCTGATTCCGGGGTCTGTAGTCCCTTGTGGGAGAATATATGCACTTACGGTGCCCGAGAATAAATATTTACGGGAATATCTGGATACATACCTGGAATTAGGATTTATACATCCGTCCAGATCTCCAGCAGCTTCTCCCCTCTTTTTTATTCCGAAAGCAAACGGGGATCTGAGGTGTTGCATCGACTATAGAGCGCTGAACGCCATAACCATAAGGAACCAATACCCGCTTCCTTTGATCCCTGTACTCTTGGAGCAGGTGCGGTCGGCGGTTATCTACACGAAGCTGGACTTGAGAGGGGCGTATCATTTGGTCCGAATACACCAGGGAGATGAATGGAAGACCGCTTTCAAAACAAGGTATGGGCTTTTCGAATACCTGGTAATGCCCTTTGGGCTTTGTAATGCCCCTGCGGCGTTTCAGTTCTTCCTGAATGAAGTCCTAAGAAGATACCTGGACCTCTTTGTTGTGGTCTATATAGACGACATCCTTATATATTCCACGACAGAGGAAGAACACGTCGTACACGTACGCCTGGTATTACAAGCTCTGCAGAAACATCGTTTGTTCTGCAAAATCTCGAAATGCGAGTTCCATGTGACCACGGTGGAGTTCTTAGGGGTCATGCTCACTCCCTCGGGGCAGGTGATGGCAGAGAGGAAAGTGAAGGCCATAGTCGACTGGCCCTGTCCTCGCAACATAAAAGAGATACAGAGTCTGTTGGGATTCGCAAACTTCTACCGAAGATTCATATGGCGATTCTCAGACACGGTTGCACCCCTGACCAGGCTGACCAGGAAAAAGACCCCGTTCCTGTGGACCGAAGAAGCCCAAAAGGCGTTTGATTACCTAAAACAGTCTTTCATGTCGGCTCCGATTCTTACCCATGCCAACCCAGATCTCCCGTTCATCGTAGAGGCGGATGCTTCCGATGTAGCGGTGGGAGCTGTGCTCTCTCAACGACATGAAACCACCGGGTGCCTTCACCCCATAGCGTTCATGTCCCGGAAGCTGAATACAGCAGAACAGAACTACACAATCGCAGAAAAGGAACTCTTAGCGATCAGGGACGCTTTCCTGGAGTGGAGGCATTGGCTAATGGGGGCGGTGCATCAGGTAACGGTCTACTCAGACCACCGTAACCTTCAGTTTATGTGGGCCGCCCGCCACCTTACGCCCCGTCAGCTCCGGTATACATTATTCTTTGCTGAGTACCATTTTGTGGTGACTTTCCGACCTGGTGTGGACAACAAAAAAGCGGACGCCCTCACAAGGCAGGTCACTTCCCCGCTTCCGTTTGACACTCCAGAAGAATCCATCATCGAACCCAGTAAGGTGGTGGGTGTTATACAAACCAACGACTTCCTTCACAAGGTTCGACAAAGTATACGTACGTTCACTTGGAGAAGCTGGCTCAAGAGACATCCAGATTGGCAGATGCGGCAAGGTCTTCCCATCAAAGGCCGACAAGTATTGGTCCCTACCAACAACCTACGCAGAACAGTGTTCTCATGGTGCCACAACATCCCGTGTGCAGGGCATCTGGGAGGTACAAAGACTCTGGAGAAAGTGTTGCGCCAATGTTGGTGGCCATCAGTTCGTTCGGATGTTCTAACATGGGTACAGGAATGCCCTACGTGTGCTCAAATGAAATCTGACCATCAACAGTCACAGGGGCTTCTACAAATCATGCCCACACCCGAAGCCCCATGGGAAAGAATTTCGGTGGATTTCATTGTGGGCTTACCCAAAGATCAGAGGAACACAGCTATCATAGTGGTCATTGATTATTTGTCCAAGATGGGCCATTTCATTGCGTGCAAACAAGCACCCTCGGCAAGCCAGCTGGCCAAACTGCTGCTAGTCAACGTCGTCCGGCTTCACGGCCTTCCTAAAGTCATCGTATCAGACAGGGGGGCCCAGTTCACTGCGGGTTTCTGGAGAACTTGGTGCTCTGAGTTGCAGATAGCCTCTTCACTCTCTACGAGCTTCCACCCTCAGACCGATGGGCAAACCGAGAGGCTTAATCAAACCCTTAAGCAGTTCCTTAGGTGCTACGTCGATACTAACACTGACGCGTGGGTGGATTGGCTGTGGGTGGCGGAGATTGCATACAGCAATGCCAAACACTCCTCCACGCAGTTCACCCCCTTTTACAGCACATATGGGTTTCACCCTCGGTTTACTCCCTTAGTCGTCCCGAGCGCTAACAACACATACCCAGACCTACGCAAAAGATTACAGCTTATGCGCAAAACACTGCTGACCACACGTAACAACTTGCTCAAGGCCAAAGAACGGTACAAGGCCCAGGCCGATAAACATCGGAGACCTGGTCCTTTGTACAAAAGTGGGGATTGGGTCTGGTTATCAACAAGACACATAAGATTTAAACGGTACAGCATATTTAACCCCAGGTTTATTGGCCCCTACCGAGTGGTTAAACTTGTGAATCCTGTGGCAGTGAAGCTAAAGTTGCCAGCCCATTTCCGGATTCATCCGGTGTTTCACGTTTCCCTCCTGAAACCATCACATGGTCCGGCGAAGAAAAAGCCCGACCCTGTTTGGGTTCAGGGTGAGCAAGAATACGAGGTCAGGGGTATCCTGGATGCCAAGAGAATAAGGGGGAAGCTGTGGTACTTGGTGGCCTGGAAAGGCTATGGTCCTGAGGAGAATTCCTGGGAACCATTTGCGGCGGTGCACGCACCTTGTTTAACGGCCAGGTTCCATCGTCTACACCCTGAGAAGCCCTCGGGCAGATAGTGCTCCCTGGGAGGGGGTATGTGCTGTCAGGATCATAAGCCGGTACACACTACCTGCCCTCCATACGAGGAAACCTTAGGATGACATCCGCACAATTGAACTGCAATTACCGGCATGCAACGCGAGTCGCGTATTACGTGACTCGGACGTTACGCCGAAAAAAGAATAAGGGCGGCGACTGCCTGGAAGCGCCGCCGATTATTCTTCCGGGATCGCTGATGTGGATTCCTCCGGCTACACTACAGAGTTCATCTGGCGGTAAGAGTGCTCACGCACTAATCTTTGACCGCCCTCTGCTACAACAGAACACTGGTGAGTTCACCGTGTTTTCCAAGGACTCCCCTGTTGGACGAGACACGCGATCTTACGGTCTCTTGCAGGGGAGCTTAGGTGTCTATAGTGGCACTTGGGTTTGCACTTTCCCTGTTGGTGAAACCGAGAAACTCATTCGGTTTCGTGCAGGGAAAGCTTGGCACCTGCGATAATTCCCGGATATGATTATAATACCACGGGATTACAAGACATTTTACTTTTGAATAGTTTTGTGTGAAGCTTCAAGACCTTAAGAGCCATTACCAGGACATGTATATTAACACATTGAACTTCCTTAAAGAAACCTTAAACTTTGCTAATTTGATGATGGGAGCCCAGTGTTATTAACCTTTTTGGGCCCCTTGCACCAATGCGTTAAGGTAACTCGATACGATTGGTCCAGGGTCCAGACTAACCCTCTGAGTGTTATCATTTGGTTGTTCTTTCTCTTATTAGCGTCTTCAGGAGAGAGGTTGTTTGGAGGGGATAGAACCAAGCTAAACAATACATAGGACACATAGCCTGGTAGGTGTTCCTTCTCTTATTCAGTATGAAGATGATACAGTGAGGGCTAAGGGGGGAACAGAAGCCGTCTCTAATAGTGTGCTCTCTGTTGTTTTCTCCTTCATGTAGAAGGTGTTCCGAATGTGCCATCACCCTCTGCTCTCTTCTGATGTTCACGCCTCATTATCTTTTGTTTCAGGTAGGGGGCGTTGTATAAAGGGGCAGGCAGTATAGTAACAGTTATAGGGAAGAATAAGCAGGAGAGATCTTACGTTGTTTCTTTTTGTCTCCTTTACAGATCTCCCTCCCCGCAGTTCCTACCCTTTCCTTCCCCCGCTCAACTACCCCAATAGTCTGTGTACGTATCTCTATTCCAGACTTGGGGTGGTTCAGAGGTGGGCCCCCTTTGAGCATCAGCACGACCCCGAGGAATCGGACGGAGGATCCTTGACATCCTTGGTGTACCACTATATATTCCAACACTGCTTCGTAATCAGACTGTTCCATATTCATTGCGCCAGCATAATAGAGCATATACACCATAGAAAGCAATTGGAACCATGCCTCACAGCTACCCAACTATGACAGGGGCAATGACACCAATAGATCGTTCTTGTGCATAACGGAGGGAAGTAACCCACATACCCAGCAATTCATAGCATTAGTGGTACTGTGTACCTGATGAAGCATCTGCAAAAACGCGTTCTCGACATAGGTCTGTCTATGTCTCTCTTTGTGTGGGGCCAATGTAACAAATGAATGCTCAGATGGAGCCGGTGTAGTCCCTATCAATGTGTGCACAGGATGCTGTTCCTCTAAGTACCACACCACCCCGAATAGTGTTATTGTTACGATGAGAAGGACCACTACCACTACCACCCTACTTCCAGTAGACCAACTGGACCACACAAGACTATTCTGCTGTAATGGTGGGGCCACCAGAGGCTGTTCCTCCTTCATAATTGCACGGCCAAATGGGTACATAGAAAGAAACTTTAGGAATTGGAGTCACAAAAATACAACCAACCAGAGGGGTACAAATCACCCAGTGTCCTTTAGAGCCTCACTGGTAGACTCCTATTGTTCATCAATGACGGTGCTATGAAGCACTCCCATGGGGGAGCTACGCGATCGCAGCCCTTGCTGGAAAACAAATCCTCTTCTTTCAGGATAGGGCACTCTCCCTCCTTGGAAGATACCCTCAGCTAATCCTGTCCAGTATCCAGGGCAATGCACCAGTGTAAATCACTCTAATCTAAAGCAGGCACCTTAGGCATAGCACTTACGCCCTAAGCTCGAGTCCTTCACTAACTCCTTGACTGTCCTACTGGTGCACTGTCCTTCCGTCTGGGCCACAGGTTGTACCTGGCAACCCCAGGCACTTCCTCATCAACAAAAAGGGGAAGAAATTCAGGCTAAGCAGGGCATTGAGACTCAGGTGACTGTGCACCAGAAGCGGGAGCATCCGGGGTGGCCCTTATTTCTGGGGGGACCGCCTCAAGTAAGGCCTCGTCGCTTTCTTCGTCTGTCTGCGCCCACCTCAATTGGGCGTCAGAGAAAGGAACAAAAAGGGGCACGCGCTCCCCTTCCTGGTCAGCAATGCCTTCGAGGGCCCACTGATCATACGGAAGAGGTAGAGGTACCCTTTTTATATGTGATGTATGCACCCAGTGCTTCCGGCCTTCGAGCTTCACTGCAGTGCGGGTGGCGAGCAGGACAATCAGGGGCCCTTTCCACCTCGGCTCCAGGCAGTTCTTCCGTTGAAAATTCTTGACCATAACAAAGTTCCCAGGTTGTAGCTGATGCCCGAGCCCCTCTGGTACTGGTTGCAGCGTGGCGTGAATCTGTTGGTGGACAGAACGAAGTTCTTTAGTCAACTCATACAAATAGTCCACAAGTAGGGGGTACTCTATCTCGGAAAAGCGCTTGGGTCTTGGGACGCCCCAGACATTGGCGGGGCGTCCAAAGACCACCTCGTACGGGGACAACCCTGTTCTAGAATGCGCTGTCGCTCTTGTTGATAACAAAGCCAAAGGTAGAGCATCGGGCCATCGCAATCCTGTGCTTTCTTGAATCTTTGCTAACTTCAATTTGAGAGTACCATTGTACTTCTCAACCAAGCCTGCTGACTGAGGGTGGTTCGCTGCATGAAACTTCTGTCTAATATGCAAGCCTTTACACACCAATTCAATGACCTTTGAATTGAAGTGACTTCCGTTGTCACTCCAGATCACAAGTGGTAATCCATAGCGCGGGAAGAACTCTTTTAAGAGCGCCTTCGCCGTCGCCATGGCCATATTCTCCTTAGTGGGGTAAGCCTCAATCCATTTACTGAATGCGCAAATCACTACCAGCACATACTTCAAATTGCTAACTCGTTCCATTTCGATTAAATCCATCTGGAGAACCTCGAAAGGGAAGGAAGGCGGTGCAAAATTACCTGCGGGTGTAGGAGTACCTTTCCCAGGATTATGTTTCAGACAAATGATGCAGTGTTTCACTAAGTGTGTGGCTACCTTAGGGATATTATCATTTCGCCATACCGGGTCCAGTAGCTTACATATTCCTTTGGCACTAATGTGTGCTGGGCCGTGGGCCATGGTAACAACAGGAAGCACGTATGCATTGGGCAGCAACCATCTCTGTTTCCCAGACAAATCAGTCCAACACCCATCCTCGTCCAAACGCCCTATCCTCTCCTCCCATTCTGCCAGTTCATCTACTGTCACCTCACTCTGTATTTCCCTGACATTGTCTGGAACCCACCTAGCGGGACCTGCCACGAACATCTTTTTTATCTTCGATCTAGCTGTCTCCTTAGCTGTCTGATCTGCAAAAGCATTGCCCCTTCCAACATCGTCTGTTACTGCTTTGTGAGCGCTACATTTTATTATTGCCAACTTATCAGGAAGTGTCAGTGCTGTCAACAGTCTATGTATCAATGGACCATGCTGTATGCGCAACCCATGCGAGGTCAAGAACCCTCTCTCCGCCCAGAGGCGCCCGAAATTATGGGCCACCCCAAAAGCGTACTGACTGTCGGTGTAGACATTGACAGTCAGTCCCTCACTAAACTCGCAAGCCCTAAGGAGGGCAACTAACTCTGCAGCCTGGGCCGATTGGTATGGGATACGGGATGTCTCAACTATAGTGTGTAACCTTGTGATTGCATAAGCTGCAGTGGTAGTGCCATGTACGCTATGACAACCGTATGCATAATAATGAGAATGTCAGTAAATAAGATATCAATTACCGCCATGTTCTATGCTCGTAGCAACGAGCTCATATCATTGCTGTCAAATTTACCCCAGATGACCTCCCCATCAACCCTGAGACAAAAATACATGATCAGACAGGCCCTGCGACCCAAACCAAGGCCTACCGATTGATAGGTCACAGGTGGGGTTACACTCAGCCTGAAGACAAATGCACAACCAGGGAAAACCCTGATCGGTCCCACAGATGGGTAGCTACACCACAAACAGGTCCAAGGAAATTGGCCCCAATAAAACACCTTTGGCCAAAAGGTTCACGTTCTCAAAATACCACAAATTTAGATGCCACATGTAGTTAGGAACACTCCGCCAATCGGGACACAGCATGCACACCACACGTAGTGATCATGCGGTCCTCACTCGGGACAACAGGACACATGCACACTGGCCCACACTAGTTCTCCCCGAAGTCGAGAGCCACCTGTGTCCCCATTATCAGATGATTATATTTATAATTTATGACTGGGCCTGGGCCCACATGCTCTCCAAGAATGTGAAATTGTTTTATTGTAACTCACAAACTGTATATATTCGGCCAAAACTTCTGTACATTGAGACTATCTTCAGATGTGACTTTGTCGATGCTCTCCTGGGCCGCTGCGTTTAATTAAACCAACTTGTTCCTGTGCCAAACACCTCTTGTCTTTTCATTTTTTTAAGGTAAATTCATATTCGAGCAACAACATGACATGACACAGCATGACAAAACAAAACATAACATAACATAAATTAACACATAACATAACATAACACATAATGGGGAGCTCTGCTCTGCATTTACCTGTGTGGCTGATAGCGGAGGGGACTTGGTGTCCCAGGAGACACCAACGTGTGACCGGGGTAGGCGGTGTGAAGGAAGTGACCCGTTTAGGGCCACCCGGGTCACTTGCGACCAACTCTCAGCCTTCCATACGAATGAAGAATCGGTCAGACAGTAGAGAATGCAAACAAAAGCATTTTATTAGTATGCGCTCGAGCGGAGTCCGGTCTGACCAGTCTCCTTAGATAGTTGCCGAGGGACTGACCCTCACCAACATAACATCAGATATTATACATTTCCAATACCCAACAGGACCCGCCCTGACTGGAAATTTCCAGTTGGAGCAGGTTAACAAAGGAGGCACAGAAGGATGAGCTACCACCCTGAGACCAGGAACACACTATCTTAGCTTCAAGGTTACTCAGCCCGTGCCCGTCTCTCTGAGAGTGGGAACAGGGCTACCTACAAGGAAAGGCATGCAAAAACAGAACGAGCTATTCATTAGTGCAGCAAAGCTCAACCTTGAATAATAAAGAAACAATCAAGGCTGTTTTCTGCTGAGGCAGACAGTATGAGACAGAAGCTTAATTTCGATCATGGCACAGAATGGCGGCTGAATACAAAATGGTGCCGCAAATGCTAACTTAACTCGCATAATGCTAAAAGAAGTCAGCCAGACACATTTTCAGTCTAACAGGTGGACACCCCCTCTCTCGATAGAAAGCGTGTCGAGGTCTCCCGCTGCATGGGACGGGCCAAGGTCAGGTCCGTCTTCGCCCTTCATCACCTGGAGGAGCCTGGGCTGGGCCCCCCTTTGTTCATCTCTGATCTGGTAGGATTTTTCATATACTCTCTAAAATATCCTAAATCTGTATTTTCTGTTGTCAACATTCTTTTCCCTGCTGCCTTACGCTCATTCAGCTTACTACGCTCTTGCCGGTGTCATGGGTAAGCTCAAGTTACAATGCCCTAAAGACTCTGCTGTTAGGCCTACCAATGGTACTGCCACAGATTCTTTCCTGGCACTGGCAGTGGGTGTAATTTCAAGGGAAATTGATCTAGCGAAATAGAGACTCTCTTTGAAGGCGGAGGAGGGCCTGAGCTCTCTGATTAGGTTACAACCTGCTCAGAACACACTCAACACACTTCAAACTCAAAGTGTTAGGAAGGCTATTCATAGCTCCATAACTGCCTCCTTAGGAACCCTGGAAAGTCTGGCTGAGAAGGATCCATCGGAAACTCCCGATAACAGCATTTGCTCACCACTTGCCAAAAGAAATCTCCAATCTAGGCATCCTGCTGCAGCAAAGCAGAAATCTCATTCCCCTAAGAAACTGGGCCATCACGACACCACTGAGTCTTTGGGAGCCGGCAATATGGACTGGGACACGGTGCTTAATAAACTTAAGGACATTATTTTGCAATGTGTTCCTCCTTTAATGGAAAGGTTGTCCTCATTGGAGCTTGCCGTGTCTGGTCTGACTAAGCTTATAGAGACCATGGATAACCCTGCAAACTCTTCCTCGTGTACTGGTTTTAGATCCACTACCCCTAAAAGTGTACCTAGTAGGGAACTTACTGTGGCGCCCCGGCCATATGATTCAGCTCCTGACCCTTTGCCTCCAAATGTGTTATTAACTATGGAGGCTCTTTTGTTGCCCCATCTTCCCCTTGTGGAGCATGCCCCTGAGGGTATAGCAAGAGCAGGGAGGGCTCATAGAAATGTTAGTAATGTTAACACTCCTACAATGGATGGTTCAATGAGAGTGGGGGAGATCCTCAACTAGCAATAGAGATGCCAAATCTGAATCTTCCCCCCGCCTGTTGTCCTTATCCTGCTATCTTGGCAGGGGTACCCCATGTTAGTTCTAGGGAAAAGGAATCCACCTCCCAACTGAAAAATAAAGTATGTCACTGATTACGCTATAATACTGACTTAAATGCTAGCAACTTTAATGATGTACTCTTTGTTAGAAGGGATGGTTGGGTGGAACCTATGGGAAAAAATCTTCCTGGGGATTGTGTAGTGATTAATTGTAGGTCACCTAACTTGGCCAAGCGACTGATTCTTAGTTTTATCCCAAAGACTTTACATAATACAGAAATTAGCATCCTTCCTCTCTGCTTTTTTTATCGCTATTTGCAACCTAACTCTTTAGCCACAGATACCAAGATTCACCATGTTTTGCATCAGTTTGTAGTTCCTACTGCACATTGATTTTCTGCCTTACCTTTCTTAGATCAGAATGATTGACTGTGTCCTCCTGCCCCTCATCTGAGTAGCTCCAGGGCCTATACTACAGCTCTCTGTTTATTACCCACAAGGCAAAATGAGCATCCAGCTTTAACCCCTTCGCTGCGTTCGTCGGCCAACGGCCGTCGCAAGCACTACCTCGGTAGTGCTGTGCACGTCCGTTGGCCGACGCGGCCCCGCCCACTCCTTTAAACCGCCGCACCGCGGTGGAATGTTCGCCGCGGTAAAGGGGTTAAACGATACCGTAGCAACACTTAGTGTCCTTAGTTGGAATGTTGCAGGGATAAGGGAGAAGATACATGACCCGGAATGGCTTAATTTTGTTACTCAGTTCGATGTTCTTGTGCTGCAGGAGGCCTGGGCTCTGGATCCAGTAGTATGGGATGGGTACAAGAGCTATATGTAGTAGCAATCCCTTCTCCTGCCATAGAGCGTATGGTTGCCTGGCCATCCTGATCCGTATTTCTAAGCAACTAAAGGTTGTTCCTATCCCCATTAGTCATACAGGGATCCAGATTTTATGGGTGGTCTCTTGACCGGACTCGCATTTCTTTTTGGTAAATTTCTATAGCTCAGTCAGGGAACTTGGTTGTCAGATCAAGGTGTTATTTCGAGCATTATCAATTTTAGAAGCCAGGTCACTTGCTTATTTTAAGGTTTCTAATGTTATTTCGGCAGGGGATTTTAGTGCAAAGCTGGGTTCCTATTAAAATGGAGATAACCCCTTTATTGTTGGAGATTCCCCTCTCACCACACCCATTCTGGACTGCAGGGGGCAGGCTTTATCTGAAGCCCTTGACCAAGCAGGTCTTTGTAACGTAATGACTGGGGGAGGCTGTCTGACGAAATGTTTACCCACATTTGTTGGTTGGGGTACAGGAAAGATAATTGACTATATTTTTATTTCCTAGTCCCTTGTGAATTTTGTTAGCCCCAGGAGTTGTACATGATACTGGGTTTAGTGATCATAACCCCATTGAAATAAGGGTGACAGCTCCTTCAGGTCTCAGCCCGGATACTGCCCCAGGCTTCACAGGCCTAACGACCAAGGATAAGGGGTCCAGGATTCGGTGGCATAATCCTGGCGTAAGATGAGCTTAAAGAGGCCTCCTGGGAGCGATTGTTGCTTACTCAGGACTCTCAGGATTCAAGGGGCTTTTGGGCCACTGTAAATGGTAGGCAACCCACCTTGACCGCTCCAGACGATATTGGTCCTATCATCAGACCAGAGGAATGGGTATCCCACTTCAAAAAGATTTATGCTCTTGGCAATGGATAAGGATGCCAATCTTTATCCATTGGAGATCAGATTTGACCAGGAAGAGGTGTATGTGGCAATACAGGCTAGCCCATCCAATAAAGCCCCCAGCCCGGATGGGATACCCGTGGACCTTTATAAGACCAAATCCTACTCCTGGGCCTCTATTTTAACAAATGTTCTGAATGCTGCCTTGCAGATAGGTTTCCCTTTGACTTGGAAATCAGCAGTTATAGTACCTGTTTTTAAAAAGGGGAACAGACAAGATCCTACATGGTATAGACCAATTTCTTTGCTCAACTCAGAAGTGAAGGTGGTGGGCCGCTTCAGATTACAGTGCATAGAACTGTGGGTTCCATCACATAATATTCTCTGCCCAGTCCAGTATGGGTTCCAGGAAGGTACTATGGAACAGTGCCTGAACCTCAATCTTATAATAGGAAAAGATATATTTGCAAAGCAAGGGACTATCCACCTTGCGTTTATGGACTTGAGTAGTGCCTTTGAGCGGGCGAACAGGTTAAAGCTATGGTCACATTTGTTGGCATTAGGGCTACCCACTCCACTGATTGATTTTTTAAGGGCACTACACTATGGATGTGAATGCTTCAGTGAGATACGGCATGGGTGAGGAATGTTCTGAATCTTTTTCCCTCCCACGTGGGGTTAGACAGGGCTGTGTGCTGGCACCATTACTTTTCCTCTTATACATTAATGGTCTGGACACTTGGCTGCACATGGGAAAGACCTGCCCAAGTTAAAATAAGTCCCTGTTCCTACCCTACTCGGCCAATGGGTTAAAAATTCTTGTTAACCTTTTTGTCAACTTTATGGATGGGCTGGAGTTGGTGATGAATAGCAGCAAAGCACATTACATATTATGTGGGAGGAAAACCCCTAAAACTAGACCTAGACTATAAAGGGTAATAAGGTTACTAAGGTGCCCGATTTCCCTATTTGGTGGTTACTTTTGGTTACACCACAGAAAAATGGGGAGAGAGATTGAGCCTTCCTCGTTCTCCCAATCACTATACTACTCACTGCTTGAGAAGGACTAGTAACTTAAGGTAAGCCATGGACCAATTTTTCATGTATATTACCTTGTAGGACGGGGGCCAAACGGTCCCCTCCTGCTTCAGAATGTTTTGTTCAAATAAACGTAAACAGGGAAGCCTTTGAAGCTTGCTGCGGCCCTGTAGCTCACACAGAAGGTCAGCCAAGTGGCCCTTGAGTCACTCTGGATAGCCTGAGATGAAGGCATGCAGGTCCAGTATTCCTTCTCAGACAGCAATGCAATCCTTCGAGCAGCAAGGCGGTCCTCTGGCATCTGGGCAGTCCTTCTTTTGTAACTCCCACAGGCCCAGGAGTGTTCGGATGAGTGGCTCTGAAGGTCTCACATTTCTACCTGGTGCGAGCCTTTGTGTATGGGGACTCTCTGTCCTACCCCCACATCTGGTTCTGGAAAGTTGTTCGCTTTCCTCTGTCAATGTTCTAGACTGTATGAGGATGAAAAAAGGCAGAGCAGACCTGCTGTCAAATTCCTCTGTGTGTACAGGAGACAAAGATCTTTGAAGGTGGGGCTGGGTACAGCCCCTCCCTAGTCATCTGCCAGGACGGGTCATCCGGTCCATACCTAAGCCCTCCTTTGTGTTAATAATTCACACAGTCTTGCACCTTCTACTCTGGCCCACTCTGTCTCAATCAGGCCCACTCATTCTCACTCATTCTGAATTACTTAGTCTTACTGTGACTCAGTCTCACTGTCTTTATCCCTTACTTGCTCACAGTCATTCTAACACATGCTGGTCCTTACTTCCACTAGTTCTCACTCACTCTGATTCAACCCTTCACTGACTCTCTCTCACTTTATCTCACACACATAGTCACACAGACTTGCTCCCAGTTCTGGAATGGCGCAGGCACCTTTATGCGCCTGTGTCAGCAATCAAACAATGTCACTAGCTGCCTCAGTTTGTTGCTGGCCCCAAAGCAGGTCTGCATTTTATTTTTATTATGTAAAAAATGAATAATTATTCACTCTTAATACAATAAAAATGGACTACAAAACAAGAGGGTGTAGTGCAGCTGTGGAGCCCATAAAGGAGAGCTGCCACTGGCCCAGGGACACCTATCCATCAAACCAATCCCTCCATTCAATCATCCATCCTTTCACTTATCCATTCCCTTTTCATCCATCCATTCAATCATACATTCATCTTTCCACTCATCCATCCACGCTTTCCCTCCATCTATCCATTCTTTCACTCCATCCATCCATCATCCTCCCTTTGACTCATCCATCGAGCTACCCTTTCACTCAGCCATCAATCCTTACACCCATCCATCCACCCTTTATCCCATCCATCCATCCATTCAAACATCCCTCCATTTAGCATTTCACTCAGCCATCCATCCATCCTTTCACTCACTCATCCATCTATCCATCTATTTACCCATCCATCAGTTCACCCTTTCACTCATCCATCCATCCTTTCATCCAGACATCTGTCTACCCTGCCTTTCATTCATTCATCCATTGTTTTACTCATCCATCTTTACATACATCCTTTTGCTCATACATTCTTTCGCTCATCTATCCATCCTTTCACTCCCTCCATCCATCCAACCACTCATCCAACCACTCATCCATCCATTTACCCTTCCACTCTTCCATCCATCCTTTCACTTTTTCTACCATCCATCCATCCTTTCTCTCATCATCCATCAACCCATTCTTTCACTCCAACTTTTCTCCATCCATCCACCCTCCCTTTCACTCATACACCCTCCCTGCCTTTCACTCTTCTATTCTTACCTCCATCCTTTCACTCATTCATCCATGCATCTATCCATCCATCATTTCATCCATCCGTCCGTCCACCCACACATCCTTCCTTTCACTCACTCACCCTCCCAATTTAATTATGAGCCTTTGTCTGCCGAGCTGCAGTCAGAAGAGGCCCATCAAGAACCCCACTCCCTCTGTAGCTGCTAAAGCGGTGGGGGGGGGGGGGGAGAGTTTGAGGACGCCCCTGATGCAGGCAGAAGCTTAACTGCACACTTACCTCTTAGTCCACAAGTGCAATTGTTGTCAGCCGCCGCTATGGTCGAGGTAAGGAGCACCCTGTGTGCTCAGTGCCATAACGTTTTTAGGTCTCGCCTACGCAGCGCGCATGCGCTGTATAGGAGGAGACCTCTTGGAATTGATTCGCTTTTGAGGCCAAAAACGTGCACGCATTGCATTGCTTTCAATGGCAACGCGTGCACGTTTGGCGATTCCCTTGCGGAAGCGAGCTTTGACACCATCTGTTTGTAATTAACTTTCAAACAGATGGTGCCCCTGCTCGCTCCCGCAATGGAAACAGGCGCAGGCCCCCTCCTCTCGTCCCTCCCCCTGCTGCCTCCTCCTCTCCTCGTCAAACTTGTTTCGTTTGTTTCTGCCCGTCTTGTTGGAAGTGTACATTTTCTTCTTTGTAGTGTTGTTACTAATGTTTTTTTAGCATTCATTTGTTTTTCTTTGAAGTATATTTTATTTTTTCAGCCATACGGCACTTTCTAATCACCTTTATTAGTGTGTTGTGATCAGAAAGTGCTCACCCGACGTGAACTTTAAAAACTGTTTTCTTTTTGCTGGGACTCCGACTCCGTATAGCACTAACAGGGGAGACAGCTTGTAGGATTGATGTATTTTTATTGGAAATGTATTTAGGTACGTGTTGCTTTAACCTCACAAACGGGTCAGCCGAGCGTGCCAGCGCTTAGACGCAATAGGGATAATTTAGGAAGGTAAACAAAAGTATGGGCAGAATTTTTTTTGAATGTTAATAATATTGGCGAGTACAAAGCAACCGCAATTTTGATCACACTACGATTATTTGTCTGCTGTGAGGAATATCTTTAATACACAATACAAAGGAGAGGTTGCTATTTCAATGTATATCTGTAAACAATCAATGACCCTGTTACCTTGCACACAGGATGTCTCTGAGTCAGCCGCTCCACGCCATCTGCTTTCTCTGCGTCAGCTGTGAGTACCACCCGAACGCGGAGCTTGTAGCATTGTTTTGCTAAATGCTGGGGACATTTACTCCCTGCATCTTTATGAATGACGTCCCTGTCTTTTCGCAGTTGCACGCCTGTGCTTCTTAAAAGTTGGGAAAGACTAATTAGGAACATCAAAACATTCTTTGCAAATACAGACATTTACAGCACCCTTGCCTTCAGATGCATTCGAATTTACAGCTGCTGAACTTCCAGCAATTGATAAAAAATAAATAAATACAGCCTCACATTTTGGATCTGACACAACCGGGGTGGTTAACGGGTGTTTGTGACACATTCCTAACTTGCTGTTTCAGCAAATGGCCTTGAGGGAGGAAGGGTGGAGGAGGGGAAAGGGAAGGGGTGTTGGGCTGCATCGAGGGACCCCTTGGAGGCGCGAGTTTGTACTTGTTTTTGTAAGCCACGGGTGGAGTAAGTAGTTAGCCCAGGATCACAGGATGTCGATCCGACGCCAGGACTCAGCAGAGCGGCCATTAGATCACATGCCCTCCCTGAGAGTTTTACATACTGCAGATGTGTTTGGGAAACTATAAGAAACACAAGGGAACACTTCTACACCCAGGCAATAAAATGCAGAACTCAATTGACAGAATATATGCACCATCCACGTTGTGTCACTCTATCGGCACAATGCATTCTGGATCTTGTAGTTTCACTTTATAGCAGTACGAATATGACTCATCATCTTAACATGTAGTATCCCAAATAAATGCTGTTGGGTCACACAGTCCTAACTGAGTCACGCATCACGACAGCCTACTGGAAGCTTTGTACAAACCTAGAAGGAAGTTGGCATGAGTAATAATGGCTTTTATTTCGGTGTAGTGCTGAATGCTTTAGTTTTGTCCTTTCTAACAGATTCAAATAACAAGTGTTACTATAACCCAGTTTAATTGCACCATACTATTATCGACCGCTGAAGGGTGAAAGGCTGAATTAGCCGTGTCATGATTCGGTCTCGTGACTTGAAAGTCACAGCTGATGTCAGCAGAGAGCGCCTCTCTGAGTCATCTTCCCTGCGTTCCATTACATCCTATGTGAAGTTTCTGGGTATTTTTTGGTTTATTCTGCTTGTGACTGGCAAGCACAACGTGGAAAACCCCATTCAGTGAGGAATGTCAAAGCTATTGGAAAGGGTCAGTTATGCCTTTATACAAAAAGATGAGTGGCAGGAACACTGACCCCACCCCCGTGCCCCACCCCCCATCACTCACGGGAAACTCTAAGCGGCAAGCTGAATTATCCCCCACGAGTGGCATCATTGTTTTGGAAACACAGGGGGAGGTTAGGGGGACTCTGCCCTGTATTTAAAGCTTGTTTCAGACAGTATAGGATTTTCAGTTCCCCTCAAACTCTATCTATGTATATTTTATTTATATTACGTCGTCATGCTCACCGTCACTGTTGCTGGGCCTGTGGCCACGCCCCTTTTCTTTCGACCGGGCCTCCAGCTCTACTTCATGCTGCTGCTCAGCTCTTGAACCGGGGGCATGTCACACTTATTGCGTATTACATTTTTCTGCTTTTCAAAATTGAATTTCCACTCGCATGAAAAGATATTGTTATGCATATGAAGGGGAGAAACCTGGGAGAGATTCAAGTCTTTTGTGGCGAAGCCAGCAGCAGTGGGGAGCAGTCATGCACTCTGCGCGCTCAACATTCGGGAAACGCGCGTGCCCTCCCGCGCGGCTCCTTCTCCAGCATGGCTCGCTAGACACTGGGTAGGTACCCCTTCGTGGCGAATGCTCTGGAGCTCTGTAGGTTGCACTTGTGTCTGTATGTGAGTGAAGTTTGTACTCCCAGTGCCTGTGTTGCACCCAGCATGTTTGCCAGGAAAATGGATACAGCTGCATCCCAGGCTATGTCTGTTTTGTATACGTGTGACTATTGCAGTACCTGATTTGTATGTGTGAAGAAAGAGTGCACTGTTGTATCCCCTCTTTGTTCGTGAGGGAAGCTTTTACTGTTATGCTTGTGATGTAAGTGCATATTTGTGTGTGTGATGGAAGGTTGGACTGATGTCTGTGTTGTTTCTCTTTTTTGCGCAAAGGAACTTGCACTGCTTCTTACCTGTTTTTTCAAAGTGGCTCTGGACCTTGCAAACTTTTCTATTGTGGTCGCGTAGAGTTTGTCTCTCTCTTTCTGTTCTGATTATGGATGTATATATTTCCGGTTTGTTTTGGGGTTGTCTATTTGTATTCGTTGTGCTTTTTATAGCACTCTACAGTTGCACTCCAGGGTACGCAAGCAAACATATATTCAGTGCCACACCATCACTTTAGCACCTAGGGTAATGTACTGCATGGCTAAATACTTATAAGGTCCCAAAGGCGAGACCTATTGGCTATGCCAATGCTTGTTTTTTTCCAAAGTGAAACCAATTGAGGTACTAAACACGTGTTACTGCAAGTAGAGCAGCCCCCCTGGACCCCGCCTATAGCCTGCCCCTCTGCGACGACCAACAAATTGTTGCCACCCATACCCTCCTTGTCTCATTGGCCTCCCCACCCCCAGCCATTGAAGTGGATAGAGTTTTGCAACTTCTCCCAGGGCCACTTTATATGCACCCCAAAAGAAACTGGATCACTTGCTTTGGAATTCATCACTCCCTCTCCTGTGATGTCACTGCTGTAGCTTGTGTGTGCAGGTCCAAGAAAACCTTGCCTGGCTGGCACTTGCGCAGTAGGATATCTGCAAAATTCACTAGAGTTCACACAAAGGTGTCAGCACACTGTCTCCGAGCAGTGATGTATTTTCAGCTGCTCTGTGTTTATTTCCCTAATCTTGTCTCTTGTGGGAAGGTGGCAGGGCGACGCCCCTTTTGTCCATGAACACCAGACGCCCCTGTTAGTAGCGCAGTCCATCCCGTTGGCAGCCTGAGGACAGTAGTGAGCTGAGGCCCAGTCAGGCTGGAATGTTCCAGAACTGTAATGCTAGCTAATAATTAAAATCAATAATTTACCAACTCCGCACACTGTCAGCTGAGCGGTCCCACCCGGAGCGCTGCCCAGCCCCACCGCAGCCTGAGAGCAGTGAACTACAGCCAGGCTCAGTGTTCAAAATATGGTACTGTGCTTGAAAGTTGGACCCGTCATGACCAATAAAACAAATTGTAGTGCGACTACTTGTACTTTCCAATCATGCAATAATAAATGATTATGAGGTGATCTCTTGATCTGGATCATACAGCTCATCTGAGTGGAGCGCAGCCCAGGCCCGCCGCTGCACTGTCCCCAGCGCAGCCCAGGCGCGCCGCTGCACTGTCCCCAGCGCAGCCCAGGCCTGCCGCTGCACTGTCCCCAGCGCAGCCCAGGCCCGCCGCTGCACTGTCCCCAGCGCAGCCCAGGCGCGCCGCTGCACTGTCCCCAGCGCAGCCCAGGCGCGCCGCTGCACTGTCCCCAGCGCAGCCCAGGCCCGCCGCTGCACTGTCCCCAGCGCAACCCAGGCGCGCCGCTGCACTGTCCCCAGCGCAGCCCAGGCCCGCAGCTGCACTGTCCCCAGCGCAGCCCAGGCGCGCCGCTGCACTGTCCCCAGCGCAGCCCAGGCCCGCCGCTGCACTGTCCCCAGCGCAGCCCAGGCGCGCCGCTGCACTGTCCCCAGCGCAGCCCAGGCCCGCCGCTGCACTGTCCCCAGCGCAGCCCAGGCGCGCCGCTGCACTGTCCCCAGCGCAGCCCAGGCCCGCCGCTGCACTGTCCCCAGCGCAGCCCAGGCCCGCCGCTGCACTGTCCCCAGCGCAGCCCAGGCGCGCCGCTGCACTGTCCCCAGCGCAGCCCAGGCCCGCCGCTGCACTGCCCCCAGCGCAGCCTGAGCAGTGAGCAGAGATGCCTGTAACAGGCTCAGCAGTGGTGATGACGCTCTAAAATATGGACAAATTGCCTGAGACTGACGAGTGACAGTCTGGTGGCAGGGAGAGCGAGCCACAGTGTGCCCACCAATGTCAGAGACTGCAGGCGCCAGACTCTCTCCAGCAGCGGCCGCAGTCCGGTCGCGTGATCAGGAGGCATCTTGATGGGAGAGACTGCAAGCGCCATACTAACTGGCAGCACAACAGATAGCGGCGCGAGCAGCGGCGGGCTCCAGCCAAACTTTAAGAAACAGAACATAACTGCCTGCCCGTGCCTATTATAAGTCCTGTCTCCGACGGCATTCATTGGGCAAATCATGGGACACATTGTGGCAGTTTCCATGAGGATGCCTTCATGTCACACGAACGGTAATGCTGCGGTGATTGGAACCAGCGAGCGCAGTTGAGCCAGCCCCCAGCCTGCAGCTGTCAGTGACTGTCAGTCACACTCTGCGGCTCCCAGAGCAGCGCAGGCTGCGCTCTGCTTCCCTCAGTGCTAAAAGGTAGCTCTCTTGTTTGACAGCTTCAGGAGGCGCTATAAATGCGTGACTTTGCATTTTAGTGCTGTGATGCGGATCACCACACTGAAATGCATTAGTCTAACTCCTGATGCATGGTACTTGGCAGTGCTGCATCACCAGACTCAACATTCATGTCCCCTTATATTTAAGGTAGTAGGACTAAAAGTAGGCACAGATGTTATTTATTTATATATGCGTATCCATACAAGAGGTACTGACGAGCGGCAGTGCTACTATACCCATTACTGATACTGTTCCCAGTTTGGTTGGGGCTTTGTGTGAGGAACTAACTACTAGCGAGTGGGGATCTTTGGTGAGCTAAAATGGTCTAAACATGCCGTTTTTTTTTATTTGAGTGTGGACACTATCAAAATAAAGAATGTATGCAAGAGTGTCCACAACTCATTTTTAACTCAGAAATTCATTTTCTTTTTTGCACATTACGGGGTGTAGACGGTTGATGGATGACATTATCATCTACACGTTATTCTTTCTTCACCATTTCACATGAACCTGAGATTTGGGCAACACTTCCACTTCCTTTTCTTTTTCTTTCTGTCAAGAAAGTTGCCAATGATGACAGAACGAGCAAACTGGTGAGTACCAACCAGCAGCTCCATGGATGGTGCTTACGTGAGGCACTTTCTGACTTCTCTCACACTTTTTCTTTGGTGGGTGTGAGATTAATTGGGGATGGTTGATGTATACAATTTTTTATGAGAACACTTAGAGGTGGGCATGACCGGATTAATGAGCATAGTCCTACCGAGTAGTACATAATACTCGCTTGACATAAACTATAAAGAGTTAAAGTATTCTGTGTAACCAGGTCATTTGTGTATGGAGCCTAATATGAGACATGGCAAACCTCTACATCTGAAGGCTAGACACAGCTATGAGGTGTTGCGCTAGGTGGCATTCTTTGTCCTGAGGAAACCCACTGAAATTAGGGTGTGGGTCGAAACGTCGGCACTGGAGTGGGGATTATCCAATGTAACTAGGATGAAATTCAGAATCAGTATTTGTATTGAACTGGGCATCAGAATTGTGGATTTTCCTAATTGTATATATGTATCATATTTTATTGATCAAATCACTGCACTTATGAGCACCGCGCCATCTGCACTTTTTTGAATTATGAAGTATCTACTAGAGGAATAAAATTTATGATCGTTATTGACATTTAGGGGCCGATTCCGATTCGGGCCGGAAATCTCTCCGACCGAGCCGGACTTGGAGAGATTTCCGACCGAATCGGACTCTGGCAGCCCGACCGAACGAGTACGATGCGCACGTATGCCATCGGACTCGAGTCGGTCGGACTCCCATTGAAGTCAATGGGAGCCGGTCGTACAACGCGTACGCGGGCTCCCATTGACTCAATGGGTGCGAGGCGGTCAAGGGCGCCCCCTACAGCGTGTACGCGGCAAAGCAACTCGCGCCGTACATGCACAGGTAGGTCCCCCCTGTGTGCGACTCGCGCGGCTACGCGTACAGGGGGGTGCGACACGGACCCCCAAAGTAGATCTCCGACTGCTCTTTGGAGCCGGAGTGCGCGGCTCGGTCGGACTGCTCGCGGCGCGCATCGTACTCACCCGGCCGGGGAACGTCTCCATTGCGCGGTGCGAGTAGAGTCCGAGCGAGTTGGTCGGTGCGGTTCGACCCGGGAACGAGTCGGTCGGAGCGGTCGGGACGCCCGGACGAGTCGGTCGGCGAATTCGCATCGTACTCGCTCGCCCGGACGCGCGTACGAATCGGTCGGGAAATAGGGCTCCGAATCGGATCCGGTTAAGCCGAATCCGATTCGGAGCCCTACCGGCCGAGATCGGAATCGGCCCCTTAATGTTTGAGTGTATTCTAACTTCATGGAGCTTTTGTGAATGAGACCGACGGATCCAGTTGTTCTATGTTGACATCATACCTGGTTCCGATTTCCAGCATAAAGGGCTTGTGTATCTTCTAAGGGTGGTATACAGCAAACTTCGCTTTGCATCGTGCTAGAGTGGCACAAAGCCTTAGTAAATCCGGACCTAGGGTGTTGTGGTGGATTCCCTTATACAGATAAGTGATACAAGTTGCTCTGTGCGAAAAACAGTTGGAAAAGAAGCTGGGTCAGGCTCTGTCTGTCATACCTGACAGGGCGCTGAGCGCCAAGTCATATGTGACACCACCATTCAGTCAGTGACAGATTAAACTCTGCAGAGGCCCCTAGGCAGTCGAAATTTCGGGCCCCCCCTCCTCGCAAATTATCTCCTAATACGTTTTTAATTTTACCAAACAAAAATGTTAATAAATCAATTTTATTACACAAAACTAAACATGAACAATAATTAATGTTATTAGACATTTTTTCTTTACTTTTAATAAACCAACAACACTTCAAATATTCACTTTCTTCAATTTGTTTGTGGTGACATTTTTCAGTATATTTTGGAATATTATTTTGATCCGTTGTGTTGGGCCCCTAAAAGGAGTGGGGCCCATAGGCCGGTGCCTACTTTGCCTATTTGCTAATCCCGAACTGCATTTAATCCTAGCCTTTTGGCTAATAACTCTTTACATTCTAGTATTTTGGAGCCCACACTTAAACCAGAATGCAAAATGTGGCTGTCTGAGAAGGCAAGAATGGCTGAAGGTACAAGAACTCTGCGTGGGGCCATGCGGAGGCGACGCGAACTATGGAGCCGTAAAGTCACCATTCTCTTGTCTTCAATGGGTTTTCCTCGCACAACAAGGGACAGGTGCTTAATTAGCCCTTCAAACAGTGCCATCTGCTGGGTAATGTGATGTCACCATGGTCACATCTCTTTCTTTCGGTGTTCCTTGATGCGAGCGCCATTGTTATCCAGCCCCCTGCCTCACCGTGACAACTGTGGAGAGCTGGTGGCAGCAAGGTGGGCTAATAGGGGAAGAAGGCCCTGCCTTCCGAGAGCCCTTTGAAATTCCTAATAATATTCTAATGCAGGAATTACGTCGCCTCGCTCGAAAAATGCAGTGCCACCACAGATAGATCGCTTAGACACAGAAATCTGAAATAACTTGTGAAAATATTACTTCTTAAATTTCTCCACGTTTATTTGCAACAAGAACCGCCAGCAAAAAGTTGGTGGCCAGGTATGCTCTGTGATGAGGTATTACTGCGTTTTCACTCTGTCATTCGAATGTGATGAATGTGCCGTGATCCTGTTATCAGCCTTTGAAAGATGAAAGGCGGAGTCAATGTGCCGAGGACACCAACCTGCAGTTTGCTAACAGACATGTGTAGTGCACGCGTTAGCCCTCTGAGCTACAGTGCTGCAAAGGACTTTGAGGCCTTCTGGAGGACTTGTGTACAACTAGTTTGCCTAAGTTGTTATCAGTTATTCTAAGTCAGTCAGTCAGTCAAATTATCTTTATTCTGCCAAAATCCGACCATAAAAACACAAAATTAAAAGCCATTTGCATTGTGCACATAAAGGTTAAAAAAAAAAAGAAAATACGTTTTTTTAAAACATAAATAAATCACGTTAATTTAAAAAAGACACCATAATAGAATTTACCTTTAAAGTGCATACGTTCTTCTCAGTTTGATAGCAGCAACGATATAGCTAAATACAGCAGTACAAATATAAATTATGATATGGTTTTAGATTGGTCGGTGGATGACTGGGCGTTTGTAGTCAAATCCATGAGTGGCAGGGGCAAAGCCAACAAGTGCAGGGGTGTCACCAATATGTACCTGCACCTTTCGTGCAAGATCAGGCGAGCCCAGGAAATAGACAATGGGCCGGGATTTAAGCACAGAACTGAAAGCAACTGATGTTTTAGACCCATTGCTTGTCGTATATTGTCATAAAAGAACAATCGGAAGGCAAACGTGTGAAACTGAAATTGGTGTAAATGTTAGTAGATGGCCATACTTTCTTGTCGGCCAGGGGCGTAGCTTGGTCAGGAAGTTTGTGGGGGGTGTGAGCTTCAGATTCCCTAACACCCCCGCTGGCAAATCTTCTTAAAATACATTATATGAGAAGCAGGACATGGGGGGCCTAAGAGACAGTGGATAGGGAAATGAATGTAGATTGTTAGGGGTACTTAAAACAATATTTTGCAAAATAATCAACATTTTTGAAGGTCTTCAAAAAAGAGACGCGTGTGTGTGTGTGTGTGTGTGTGTATGTGTGTGTGTTTTTTTTCCAGTGTGGGCAAGTAAAAAAATCTCAGGTGAAATCCGTCAGACACTTCACAATGCCCGACTGAAAGCACTTGTACCCAACTATTTACTACAAAATACATTTTTTTCGGGGGTGCAACACCCCGAGCACACTCCCTGAAGCTCCGCCCCTGAATGTCGTTAAAGGGAGGAAGTGGGTGGATAGAGAAGAGTATGCTTGGCACTTGTGACATGCACACTCATTCAAATATTTTAGGGTTGCACTTAGAATAGTATTCTGAAAAGGCCCCATTCTGGACTGCAGACAGGGAACCCTGGTTGAATACCTTTTAAAATAAGGGTCTTGCAAAGTGAGAAAAATGGCCCTTCTTGTAAACAGTGCTGTGAGACTTGTGTCCCATAAAAGTGCCCCAGAAACTCTTGTCTTATGACATGGGAAAATAGTGTTTAGCACGTGCTGCACCTGTTCAAGGCTGGGCACATCGCTATGGTGTTGCACCCAATCGCGCCAACCTCTAGGCTGAGGATACATGCATAAAGGAAGAAAAGCAGGCACTAGATTTTAATTTGCATTTCTCAAGTTTGCCGATCCTGGCTCCATAAGCCATTCCTGGCTTTTTAGTCAACAAAATGTTGCATTGTGGGGCTTGTAGTTTTGCTTTTAACAGCCTCATTATGGGCTGAAAACCCCAGCATGCACAGTGTTGGTGGCTAAAATGCAAGACTTGGCTGACGGTCTTGTACATGGCATGAAGCCACTTGTTAGCTGTGTTTTTAAATTTTACAAAAGTCGTCTAGGCCGTTTCAAAAATCAATCCTGTTTGTTACACACCTAAAACCAAAAGTAAACTGCCCACATATTTTATCAGGATTCACTCTTTCTTTCTCCTCATGTATTTAAACTAGCATTGGCAAGGCAAACAGTCTTGTCTTTTGTGTAGTGGAAAGTTTTAAACTGAGCTTCACAACACAACAAAGATACAACACGGACAGGAGCAGAGCGACTTTCCCCAACAGAAAGAGTATGTAAAGGACAGTGGAAGTAGGAACATCATACAATTCTCTCACACATGTAGGACGGGCACAGCACAGGATGGTAACATACTAAAAAGGGAGTGTGAAGAATCAAGGGACTGTTGTATGCTCTCTGTAATCAGACACAAACATACCAGAAGTACAAGACTCCTGTAAGAAATAGCCAACCCTCTTAAGTAGCATACCTTCATGCACTCACGATGGGATAGCAGACCTCACCTACCTAGAGTGGTATGCTTCATCATTGGCTTCCCCATCTAGCATTGGAAAGCATCCGAGAGCCAGTGCTTAATTTGAGCCAGTGGTTTCTGGTGCTCAGCACCTGCACATAATTGTCAAAACCGATGACGCTTGTGACACTCTGCCACAAGACAGCGCTGTGTGGCTAATTTAGAGATGGCCACAACAACAGCTAATTATTATTTCAATATACATTAACAATGACTATTATCTGCCGCCCAAGCTATTCTTATAACTTTGGGGACAGGAATAGTCCAAATTGTCACACTTGTAGGGGTGTAATGGTTAGTAGTTGTGTTTTTACCATCACTGGCAGCACGGTAGGGGCATTGTGTAGTGCAAGCTGCAGTGGCCTCCTGACAAGATCCCTGGCACTTATGTTTTTTACAAATTAAGCTCTGGGGAGGACTAATGTTCACTAACAATATAGCCTCTCAGTTATGGGTGCCCAAGTTTCAGTAAGGTTATGTTTCTTATGTCAGGGTTTATATTGTCTCTAACAAAGAAGAGGGACTAAAGGGCTTGATGACGGGGTCCAGCATACGTGCCCAAACAATACTTAACATGAAAGGTATGCTGTTCCCCAAGGCGGACAACGTGGTAAGGGGATTTAAGGAGGGAAATCCTCTTTGTCGGAACTAGAGTCCTCACACACCCAGCAAGCTAGGTGTCATGCTTCATCATATGGACTTGCTCCTCGTCGGGTCGGCGCTGCAATACCCGACGGGCACCCTTAAAGGGGCTCTTTAGCGGAGATCTTTTGTTCCTGCCGTATGGTGCGTGGGTGTGAGGGTCCTAAAGAACAGTGTAGATGTGGTGCAGGTGAGTGACATTAAAAAAGGTTGGATAGTCCACATAAGCTCTTTATTAGGCTGGTAATCCACCTTCTTAAAAGCAAACTGAGTGGCCGCTCTCTGGCTCTATGGTCCAGTGGAGCTCAGCTCATCTCATATAGTGTGGTCGACATGTTTCATGCATCGTGGCCAATACTGATCCATTGCATTTCATCAGGACCTAGTGTTTTAATACTATCTACACGTGGTGGTGGTGGGCAATGAGGCTCCTACCTACCACACTTCTTGGATGCGAGCGCGAAGTCCCGCCAATCCTAGTGGTAACCTAGCTAAGGGATAAAACTCACTCCATTCGGTATTTTTGGGCTTCAGACACCAGAGTCGTGGTGTCCTGTCCACGTAGGACGTGCACCGGTAAACCTCCCGCGCGTAGAGCCGCAAAAAGCCGGAATATATTCTCCCATTTTCTGATTTATATTAAAATTATATGTAGGTTAGCTAAAAATATTTTTGCTGGTTTTGCCCTACCACAAGATCACAAACAGGAGGGATGAGCAACGGCTTCTCTTTTCCGTACACATGTTTCGACACTCGAAGATTGCCCGTGAGGGATCAGGCGCTTTCCTCAGGACTATATTCATCTCACAACCAATATTGCCAAACAGTTCCTGGTTCATAGGGCATGCTGTTCAAGAGCATTCAATATATCCTTTGTTTTTTCATAATATGAGGCAACAGCGGTGGAAACATACCTTCTTCATAAAACAAGCGCAAGCTTCCTTCCTTGAGAGAACTGTTCCAGCTGCTGGCAGAAGCAGCACAAGCGTTCTCCCTCCAAGCACAGCAGCAAATCAGGCAACAGCAGTCCAAGCTTTGCTTTCTCACCAAACATGTGCAACTAGCAAAGCATACTTCCCTCTCTCACAGAAGGCAATCAATGCTGTCTTCCATTCCACACAGAACAGACCCAGGGGTGCAGACTAGTAAATGCCTCCAACCTTCTCGTAATATGTACAGTTCAGGCATCAGTGACATTTCGGTTACAGGCAGATCTCTGGAGTGGGTGTTTAAGTATTTGAGAGAAATGAAAAAGTGGATGAGTGGGTGAACATGTAAGTTCCAGTGCTTAATTTGAGCTGGCGATTTCCGGTGCTCGGCACTGGCACATAATTGTCAACACGAGAGCTTGTAACAATCTGCCACTAGGTGGCGCTGTCTGGCTAATTTAGAGATGACCACAAACACAGGTAAATATTAATTCAATATACATTAAAAAAATGTATTACCTGCCTCCCAAGCTATTCTTATAGCTTTGGGGGCCTGAAATAGTCCGAATTGTCACACTTGTAGGAGTGTTCTGGTTATTAGTGTGTTGTTACTATTATTGGCAGCATGGCAGGGGCAATGGGTGTTGCACGCTGCAGTGGCCTCCTGACAAAAGCCCTGGCACTTATTTTTTAACAAATTAGGCACTGGTGAGTTCTGACACTGTTCTTGCTTAGATTATATCCCACGCTGTCACTCGGGGACCCTCTGTTTCTGTTGACTTTTTGGTTTTCCACCTATTGAGAAGTACCCATTACATAGCAGGTAAGGTTTTTGGAGAAGCTCAGCTACAGCATAAGTAACTATGCTCTACACAGACACAGAGGAGGTGACCTCTTTGAATAGGCTTGGAAAGTGCATTTTCGAACAGTCCCTGCTCCGTTGGCCGCCAAAGATGCGCATAAACAAAGATATAGTTACGAAATGGTTGTGATCCACCAACTCTCAGCTGCAGTATTCTTATTCTTTAAAGGGCTCGCATCCTGATTTGCATGTGAGTTGCAGGTGAATGCATATGAATTGCATGCACGAGGAGCAGTTCAAGGCTATCGACCTCCTCAAAAATTAGGCCATACTCCGGAGCATGTGCAGTCAGCACTGGAGTACGGGAAGCCAGACGGTGGCATAACACAGGCCCCCGCAGCCCCTGCAGTGCAGGGGGGCCCGAGCTACAGGGTGCCCCCTCCGCACAGTGCTCTGGCCTGAGAGCTCCTGATTAAATCCGGAGCAGGGGCCCCTCATTGTACCTTGCAGGGGGGCTCCTCAAGTTTCGTTACACCACTGAAGCCAGAGGCTGTCTTTGGACAGACAGTGCCCTGGGTGTAACCACATTTGGCGCCCCCACCCACCCGTTGTTGGTGTGTTGAAAAATGAGAGTTGTGAGGGGGAAGGTCAGGGGATAAGAGAAAGAAGGGCCATGAGAAGAAGACAGAAACAATGTGGGCATGGGTGCTGGTGCCTAACACACTTTTCTTCACAGCCAGGTTAAAGAAAGAATACTGCAGACAACTCTGGTGTGCCCAGTGGTGTAACATTAGCCCTGCAGCCCCAACGGTGCAGGGGCCCCACTCCGGCACTGTGCACAGGCGGCAGGCCCCTGTCCTGGGAGCTCTTGGTTGGGTTCGATAGGGCCTCTATGTGCTTTGCAGGGGGGCCCCCTCAAGTTTCGCTACGCCACTGGATGCCCCTCTGAAGATCGGTGCCCTGGGCGTGAGCCGAGCTCACCTACGCTAAAGGTTGACCCTGTAGACAGACAGCGTAGGAGTGGTTTACCTCCTACTCTGTGTTTTTGTGCAAGCTAGAGTTGGAAGAGCAAACAAACAGGCAGGGCAAGCTGAGCCAGAGCCGAGCCAAGGGTCCGTAATGTCTCCAAGAGCCAGTGCACGAGCCGAGCCCCGAAAATGTTTCCATGTAAATCATGCAACAAACCTCACGTTAAACATGATAAAGTCTATTCAAATTTTTTAAAAAGTGTATTACTTTAACACGTAGACGCTTTGACATCAATACATTACACTATATCACTGCTCTGAGAGGTACTTACTGAAAGTGAAACGTCAACTTAGAACCGTTCCTGCCCTTGCCCTGACGACAGTGCTATTAGTGAACTACGAGGCAAGTCAGTGGTCATGTGTCAGATTTTTATAGAGCAACAATATAGTCTTTAAATTAAACATAATACATTTTTGTACAGCTCATATTCTGAACTCGTGTTTTTGAAGGTGCTTTCATACGCTGTAATGAAGGAAGGAGGATGGGAGAATATCATATTTGCATAAGATCACGCAATTTGGTTAAGTGGGGAAGCTGGGATTACAGCATTGTATTCTAGTTTCAACACGTACAAATTAGCCAATAAATGGGTATTTGACTTTCATTTTTACCTCAAATTTTAATGCTTTGCTTTGAACTTTGTGTATGAAGGAAGAACGTGGAAGGAAGGTAGAAACCACATGATAGCTCGGCTCATTTGGGAAACAGCGTTTACAACGCGGTCGTTACATCGCGTTCCTTTACAACGCGGTCGTTACAACGACCACGTTGTTAGAACGCGATGCCTTTACATCGCAAGTCATTAGATCGACTTGCTGTAGGGGGCGCTCTAACCTAAGGAATAGTATCATTTACTATTCCACCACCTTCCCTACTGTTGCGCAGGCTGGAGTTGGAATAGTAAATTATTCTATTCCTAAGTCCAGCGCGCCCCCTACAGCAAGTCGATCTAATGACTTGCGTTGCAAAGGTATTGCGTTCTAACAACGCGGTCGTGGTAACGACCGCGTTGTAAAGGAACGCGATGTAATAGCATGCGTTGTAACATGCTATATCCTCTCATTTTGGGGAGCTTCAAGTGGCTCTCCCACCTCTAGTGCATGTGGCCTCTCTGACAACTAACGCCGTCATATTCTTGTTGAATGTGGGTTCTGTGACAGACGGCACACGCTCATGGGAACTTTCAGGCGAACGTCAGGGGCCTAGGTGCAACGGCACCCCCACTGGTACTAGGGACACCTAATGCTTTACATGGGGCCAGGGACCTCACTCACAACTTCAGGTTTCTCTGAACTCTTTTTACCCTCTTTCGAGGTAATGTGCTGGCCATCTTTAAACAGGATTCCTTTATTAGAATAGGGCCACCCTCCCATGTTAAAGAAGGAATGGCCTCTTACTGTTGCATTGGCACTACCTGTGCGCCTTAGCAATGGATATTACAGATGGCTCTGCAGGAATGGTTGACAAACTCTGTGGAATACAATTGCCCCAGTTAACTGTTCTGTTTGT
Source organism: Calotriton arnoldi (assembly GCA_963921515.1). Lineage (NCBI taxonomy): Eukaryota > Metazoa > Chordata > Amphibia > Caudata > Salamandridae > Calotriton > Calotriton arnoldi. The sequence goes on along the minus strand of CAWUFW010014511.1, from coordinate 158,883 downwards.
TATGGGGGTAAGAGGAAATGGACATAAAGACCTATTTCCCTCGTATAAACCCTTTGTTTGAGCTGTCACCAAAGCCATTACAAACCACAAAGACCGTGCACGCAGGGGCTTAGCTATCAGTGGTGCAGTAGGTGCAGTGGCACTGGGCCCCAGAGGCGTAAGGGGCCCACTGAACCCTGATTATTGCTGTATTTTACCACACAACCAGCTCGCCTCAAGAAAACCACAACAGTGCTCAAGAATTTCAGACCCATCTTCCTGCTCCCCTTCCCAGCCAAGGTCATCGAGAGGGCCATCAACGCCCAACTCTACGAGTACATCGAAGCCAACCACATCTTGGACTCTTCTCAATTCAGCTTCTGAAGCAACCACAGCACTGAGACCGCCCTCCTTCCCGCCACCAACGACATCCACTTCCTCTTCGACCAGGGAGAAACAGCAGCCCTCATCTTCCTGGACCTCTTGGCTGCCTTCGACACCATCTCCCACTGCACCCTAAGCATGAGACTCCACAACGCCAGAATCCGCGACAAAGCCCTGGGCTGGGTCCGTTGCTTCCTCACCCATAGGACACAGCGAGTCAGACTACCACCGTTCCTCTCAGAACCCACAGCGATTGGCTGTGGAGTCCCCCAGGGTTCCTCCCTGAGCCCCACCTACTTCAATGTCTACATGGCCCCGCTCACAGCCATAGTCAGGAACCACAGACTCAACATCGTCTCCTATGCCGACGACACGAAGCTGATCCTCTCCTTCACCAATGAACCCACAATCACCAGAAACAACTTCCACAACGGGATAAATGCCGGATGAGAGACAGCTTCTTCAAGCTCAACTCGAACAAGACCGAAGTCCTCATCCTGGGGCCCAACACCTCCCCTTAGGAAGATTCCTGGTGGCCCGCTGCGTTAGTAACCCCCACACACCCACGGACCACACATGAAACCTCTGCATCATACTGGACTCCTCCCTCACGATGAACCACCAGATCAACGCCGGCTCCTCATCTTGCTTCCACACTCTTCGCCTGCTTCGAAAGCCCTTCAGAGGGATCCTTATTGAGGCCAGAAAGATGGTCACCCAGGCACTCATCAGCAGCAGACTCGACTACGGCAATGCACTCTACACAGGCGTCACCTAGAAATTCCTCAGGAAACTACTGAACGTTCAGAGCTCCACAGCCAGACTGGTCCTCAACATCCCCCACCGCAGGCATATCTCCGAACACCTGTGAGAACTCCACTGGCTCCCAGTCAACAAAAGAGTCACATTCAAGCTCCTCACACATGCCCACCAAAGCCCTTCACGACACTGAACCACCTCCGCTCTGCCGAATTGACCCTTCGCCACCGTCCCTCGGATTCGCAAGACCAGGACAGCAGGAAGATCCTCTCTTACCTCGCCGCCAAAACCTGGAACACCCTGACTCTCCACCTAGGCTACCCCCGTGGCTAACCCAATTCAGGAAGGATGTCCAAACCTGACTCTTTGACTGAACCTCAGCGCTCAGCAGGACCTGCTGCCCCCCCCCCCCACAACCAGCGCCTTGAGACCCTAGCGGGTGAGTAGTCGCACTTCACAAATACTAACTGATTGAACCAGCAGTCACGGCGTCCATTTTCCTTGTTTGCACAAGGGCCCTTGACACACTTGCCATGCCACTATAGCTGGACGAGCCAGGAAATTAAGAGGGAGGGCCAACTCAGAGCCGAGCCATAGATCTGACTTGGCTCCTGGAGCCCATGCACGAGCCGAGCCTTTAAAATGTTTGCTATGCGAATCATACAACAGACTTCCGGTAAAACATGTTAGAGTCTCTTCAAAATGCAAAAAAGTGTATATCTTTAAAATGTTAACATTTACATTAGTACATCACTTTATAGCAGTGCACCGTGAAGTACATATTAAAAGTGAACTATGAGTCAAGACAGTAAACCCTGTATGTGGCGCAGATTATTATAGAAGAACATTATAGTCTATTAAATAAAACAATAGGTTTTTTGTACAACTGATATTGTGAACTCACATGTTTGATAATGCTTTCATACGCGAAAATGAAGGGAAAGCAGTTTTAGTGAAATAAAATATTTGCCTAAAATCACACAATTTAAGTGGGGAAGCCGCGATTTACCCAGAATTTCTGGCTTCGCTTTGTACAAATCTGCCACTAAATGGGTATCTATATGTCTTTCCTCTTTCAGGTTAGATGTTTGTTTTTACCTCTCTGTGCACTTTTTGGCAGTTTTTAATAGCGGGAACTCGGTCCGAAGGCATTGGAGCGCTTCACATGAGCACCTCTTACATTACCCAATGGCACATTCACTTTTTATGGGCACGGGGAGTTTAAATGACTTCACCAGAATCACTGGATGTTCATCCGACGCCGAGACTTGAATCTGGTTTACCAGGTCCAAATTCGGTATCTGTGGCCGTAACAGCACATCCTCAGTAGAGGGAGGGTGTCAGGCAGAAGCCACTTGAAAGCTCGGCTCGTTATGGGCTCGAGGTCCCGACAGGACCTCGAGCCGAGCCAGGGCCAGGCTTCAGCCTCGAGCCTGGCTCGAGCTTTTAAGTGGCTCGCCCACCTCTACATGCCACTACACGCACGCATCCACCTTGGAGTTCGCAAAATAACATAACTAGCCCACCCCTCAACTCAATGTTATCAATGTTGTTGACCTTGGAAGGATGAAATGCAAGCCTACACGCTAAGACTGCCAGGAGACGCATCGACCCGGTGACTCACCACATCTCTGTCCTAATGTGGATCAGTCCTTGGGTTTGTGGTTCTGGGAAGTGTGGGGTTTTTTTCAGACTCTCTATTCAGGACACATTTTGCCTGCCCTGCTTTCAGTGCCCATGCTATTTTTAGCTGGTGAGAAGAAGTAAACAGACTCGAATCTATCCGTGAAGGAGGTCCCAAGAGCGCCCCAAATCTGCTGTTAGGATGCTGATAAACAAATACATTAAAGACTGCCGTTGAAAGCACTCTCCATTTAATCTTCATGTGTGTGAGTGGTTAGGCGGGGCGGCGCTCTGTCCACAAAGTGTTGCTGCCACTGTACAGCGGAAATGAGAGGGGGCTGCAAGTAAAGTATCAAACTATGAAACTATTGGACTCAATTCTGGTTGTCCTATTAAGATATCACACCCGTCAACCTCTTGGCTCAAAAATGAGGGTGACGTCTCAGTCTGGCTTTTAAGAGGGTGATCTCGTTAAGGTGAACGGAGAATGTGCATTTTTTATAGGTTTGAAACGTGGCTGACCCCTTTGAAGGTCATGGAGGCATTTTGTTTGCCAGACGGGTGAATAGAAGTAAAAAGAGGGTGAGACAGGCCAAATGCGGGTGAGCTGACAGCATGAGATATGTGTCTTTTTGCTTCTGTGTTATACATAAAGTGGGCACTGCTACCTTTTATTGAAGTAGCAATAAAATAAATATGTGCATGGCTCCTCCCACCTGCGGATTTATCCCCCACTTTTGCTGCCGGGTTATAGGGTCACTTCTCCCCTCCTCCCCAGTCCCTTTGCTGGAGAGCAGAAGGGGGAGATTGTGGTGGTCTGAGAGGAGTTTGGGAATCATGCACTGAGGTCCAGGCGAAGGAGCCATTTTCCTTCGCAGCATCCTTGTTGGAGGAATGAGACCGCCCAGGTCAACGGCTTCCAGGAATGTGGCGAGGAGCAGGGCAGACACGATGGACACTTCTTCAGGCAGGTGGAAGTCCAGAATAAATGTGGAAAGACAAGTGTTGAATTTCTCTGGAACTATTGCTTGCTGCTCTATGGACTTAATCTCTGCCAATTCTGATGTGACCAGCAATTCAAATGTATGTCTCCTTAGGGTGAAAGAAGCATAACCAATATCTATGCAACCAGGGCTTTAAGTGGGATGAAAAAACTTGGGGGGTCTCTCAAAGGGGCGTGGTCAATGTAATTAAGGGCGTGGCTTAAAAAAAAGTAAACTAAAAATCTGTGCTTAGCATAGTGTGCCGCCCGACTTGTATTTTGCTGTTTCTGTCATTGCATCCAGATGTATGATACAAGTAACATCATACCTACAACAAGTCAGGACTATTGGTTTTGTCAATGGTTGTTCGTTGCATAAGATAAATAAGCAGCAACTATGGCTTGTATATAATATTGAAAAAGCTTCCACTTACAGCCCTGGTGACACCACGACAATGTTGCTGTTCCTGAGTTTCAAAAAGAGAAGGGAAATCCAGAGAGAAAATGACTCTCTTTAAAGGATTTCCCTTCCCCTACAACGCTCACCTGGCATGACGTCATGCCGTAACTTCTCCACGAGTGAGAAGTGAGCAGTGTGAGCACACGCACATCCATGTGCCAGCTGTCACTGCAGTCCGGGGAAAAAACGGACCGCCTGTGCCAGCGCACAAAAGAGAGCCCGATAGAGACCCGTTTCGAGGCACCCTTTAAAAAACTGCCGGTGCTCAGCACCGGTGAGACCCGGGCCACTTAAAGCCCTGTATGCAACTATCCTGAAATATCATGAAATATAGTGATTGCTGCTAAGCTTGTCAGCAGCGGCGGTCCGTGCAGGTAAGCGCGGTAGGGCGGGCGGGCGGGAGGGTGTTTAGTGGACAGACGACGGAATAGGGAAAATGAAATAAATAAATAATTCCTATCCTATTCCATTGTCTGTCGACATCCCCCCGCCCCCACCGCGCTTACCTGCATGTACCGCCGCTGCCTGTAAATGAATCATATTTAAATGTTTTTATTGTCCCTACATAAACTGCCTGCATGCCTTGTCACTGTAAAGCACTCTGATACCCACTGGATCTTCTTCAGGCTATATATAAAACTGAAAAAATGAATTAAAAATATATAAATAATAAACTACTGAGTACTGGTAAGATAGCTCAGTGAGCTGAATGCTTGTGGCTCAGACCTGTTTGTGATCTGCAAATCACAAGAGTTGGCTCAGGCTTTCGTCCTTCACAGGTCACTAAAATGAGTACTAATTTTAAAGTTAATTTTATATAAAAATGTTCTCTAGAACATTGATATAAATTAAAGAGTTATAATTCTTAATATCACATAAGACTTAAAATGAGATTAAACAGCTCTTTCCTAGCATGCAACAGAAGCTATAGGGCATACTGAAATTCTGGTACTATTCAATAGCTTGGAATCTCAAATGCTGTTGTGGTTGGTCTCCTGAATATTGATTATAAAACATCACTCGACCATAATATCATGGCCAAAATATTGTCACCACAGGAATATTATCAGACAAAATGTTTCTGCACCTTTATCTTCTTTTACAGAAATTTGTATTATTGCTCACAGATTTGAACACAACATTGTTTTAATGTATCATCATTTGTGTATATTTTCTTATTATTTACATGGACATATATGTTAAATGAAAGTTTTATCATATCATAATTTTTTTTAGCATGTTATGTTTTCGGATTGTGGTGTTTTATTCATGGAGTGAGTAATGTTTTACTATAGAGCTATATCAATGAATATTAAATTATTGTTTGTTTAATTCTCCTAATATTTTTAATTGTCATTATTATCTTTAAATGTGCGTAATTATTGTTCTATAATTTTTGATATGATAATTTTCTTGAGTTATGGTTTTTTAGAGGGTTGGGGTGGATGGTGACTTATTTAAAAGATATGCTTAGTAATAGCAAATTATTAATTTTAACATATTAAGTTTCATTCATTTTCATTTCAATAATCTTTATTCGATCTTCAATAGATCATAAAAGCACATGATAAACCCAGTATAAAAACATGTAGATAAAAAACAGATATCATAAATAACATCCCTTAATAGCATTAACTATACCTTGTGTCCCACCATTCACTGCTTATGACCTCACATATTACATCACTCATGACATGTTCTATGGCATCATTTATGACATCACTGATGGCATCTGAAATGATATCACTGATGAAATTTCATAAGTGACGTAATATGTGAGGTCACAAGCAGTGCAAGGCAGTGGCGCATGTTATAGTTAGCTCTGTTAACTATAACTGGCAGCGGCGGCTTCTCTACAATGGTGGAGGAGGGTTGCTCCACTGGCTCCGAGCCTGCAGCTGGAAAATAAAACAATATTTTAATATCGTTTTATTTTTCAGCAGCTGGCTGAGCCAGAGTGTGTAGGGAGGGGCAGGGCCGGGCAATGGGAGGAGGGAGGATGAGTGGTTGGTGCACTTTCATGTGTGCATGTCAGTTTGTCCGGCCGTCTTAGACCGGGAAAACTGACATGCGCACTTAGGTTTCTCCAACCCAGCTGTATTGCACAGCTGGATTGGAGAAACAGCCAGACTTCCTGCGCCTGAGCGAGCGTTAATCCAGCCAGCACAGGCCAATCCCCACGCTGCTCTCATGCTTGAGAGCAGCACAGGGATTGGATGGGGAGTCTGTGATGCTGTCCCAGGGACTGCTGGGACCAGGAACATGATACAGAGGAGTGCGAGACGGCCGGCAGCATCAGGTAAGTCTCTTTTTAAAAAAGTATTATTAAACCCCCCATCGCGTGCTCCCCCCGCGCGCTCCCCCCGCTCCCTCCCGCACCACCTCCACCCGCCGCACCACTCTTTATCTTTGTCGGCCGCTACTGATAACTGGTGAATTTCTGTGTTTTTCAAGTTTAAAACCTTACTGTTGTTACTGACAAATTCACCTAAGTATAACGTTACTGTAACCTTTTTTTTCAGTGAATTTCTATGATTTTCTTTTTACTGTAAGGCAATATTTTATTACCATACAAAGTTTTTGGCTGTGCGTGGCGGGGAGTTGGCCACAGGGCCTTATGTTTTGTAAAGGGAAGGAGGGCCACGTGGCCCCCCTCCACGAGCCTAATTAAGCCCATTAGGCCCTGAGGACCCAGGGTCTTATGCTTTTTAAAGGGAAGGGGGGTCGAGTCTTTGAGTCTTTAAAATGGCAGCTCGAACATTTCTGTTGATTTTGCAGCGAGTGAATCAGATGGCTCAGTCCAATGGGACCTTACTGGTCCCTTAGTACTGAAGTGACCGACAGGAAAAAAAACACCTAAGCCAATCAGAATGTTTAATTTGCTACACTGCAGAAATCCAGCAGGACTCCTGCAGGATCAGTCATCCTGATATCACTAACTTTTGAACCTTAATTTCTCCAAAACGGCTGAACAGATTTACAGCAAATCACAAAAAGCATACTTTCTAAGTATAGATCTAGCTTTCTGGCATATTTGGTGAAATTCAGTTCAGCCCTATTGGACATTAAATGCGGAAAACTTTGTGGAAAGCGTCTTGAGATCCCAGTCCTTTTCTTGGCCATTGCTTGACAGATAACCCCAAAACTTTCCACGATGGAGCTGAGGTTGGTGAACTCTTTTGGGGGAAGCTTTGTGAAGATTTGTCAAATGTCACTAAAGTTATATGCAAAACGAAAATCGCTTTTTCCATGGAATCTCTGAGCTAACTATAACTAAACTGTGGCGACTGTCCCTGTGTAATATATATATAATTGATGAAAAAATTGCAATCTCACGATGAAATCATTATTCGTCAATCTGACAAAGGAGGGAATGTTGTTATATGGCCGCGTGACCTGTACATGGAGGAAGCTCTTAAACAACTTAATGACAGGGATTGTTACAGGAGAAGCAGCATTCAAGCAGTAAAAAATTCTTTGAATGATTTTTATGCTAAACTTCTTGCCTGGAAGAGCGCTGGTCTGTTGAGTAATGGCGAGTTCAAGTTCTTAAAGAACGATCACCCTGTAATTCCGGTGATTTACTTCATTCCGAAGATTCACAAGGATGCATCAAGACCACCCGGCAGGCCAATCATCTCTGCTCGCAATAGCCTGTTGGAAAATACTTCACGCTACATAGATTTGTTTCTTCAGGAGCACGTATGACAACTACCGTCTTTTATACAGGACACTAGTGACTTTTTAAGAAACATCAATGATCATAAATGGGACTCAGATTGTGTACTGATTTCTCTTGATGTATCATCACTTTACACTAGTATCCATCATCAAGATGGAGTAAAGGCGGTAGAGCACTATTTGGGTACTAGACCAATGTACTTGTACCAACACAACAAAATGCTGGTAAACACGATTAAGACATGTTTGGAAAATAACTACTTTCTATTCCAGAATCAGATCTTTCACCAGACCAGAGGCGTAGCAATGGGGGCATGCTTTTCGCCCAATTATGCCTGCCTCCACATGGGACTATGGGAGGAACAAGTTCTTAAGGCTAAATATGGTGATGTTCTGGGAAATCATGTTTTAATTTGGTACAGGTATATTGACGATTTGTTCGTGATTTGGAGAAGCACAGAGGAGAATGCCCTCCATTTCATTGAACAAATCAATGTAAATAGCCTAAATTTGCATTTTACAGCTCACATTAGTAAACAGTCAGTATGTTTTCTGGATGTTGAAATCTTTGTAGCCAATGACAGGTTAGAAACCAAATTGTATAGAAAGCCAACAGCAGGTAACACACTATTGCATGCCACCAGCCACCATCCCAGACATCTCATTCACAGCATTCCCTTTGGGGAAATGTTGAGAATTAGGTGAATTTGCAGTAGGGACAGTGACTGTGAAAAGGCACAATATGAGAGTAAATACAGATTCCTGGCCAGGGGTTATGTTGAAACCACAATTGACAATGCAATCAGAAAAACAAGAAGACTCTACAGATCTGATTTGTTGAGCAATCGAGCTAGCTCCAGTAAACTGACTAGTGATCAGTCAGACCAACCCACCAGATTAATCCTAACGTTCAATAGTCAACACCAAACATTACGTAGGATTATGAATAACAATTGGCCCCTAGTCCTAAGTGATCCTGCCCTTGGAGATAAAATGCCAAAAAATCCTAACATCACCTTTAGGAAAGCAAGATCGATGAGTGACACCCTGGTTAGCAGTAGCCCAGAGATAGGACCTGTTAAAACTTGGTTAAATTCTAGAAAAGGGTTTGTAAAATGTACTTCGTGTCGGGCTTGCAGATTTGGGGTTAATAAAACTACCTATAAAACCCCATTCAAGGCAGAACCCGTGCCTATAACAAAAATGCTAACCTGCAAAACAGAATATGCAGTGTATATGCTGGAGTGCTCGTGTGGCCTGCAGTATGTAGGGAGTACAAAGCTGCAGGTCCACAAAAGAATACTCCAGCACATTAGGGCAATTGCTAACTCTGATGCAACATACCCGGTTGCGAGACACTTTAAGGACTTCCACAACAATAACTTGGAACAGCTGAAATACTTTGTTGTGGATGCAGTCCCAGCGCTCAGGCGGGGTGGTAACCGTGAAGCCTTATTACGCAAACTAGAAACCAAGTATATTATAGAGCTGGATACTAAAACGCCACAGGGCCATAACTCTAGTGAAGACTTCTTTACCTGCCTTTGATTCTTTTCCTTCTAACTGTTTTGTAATTTCATATGCTGAACCTCTCTAGTATTTTAGTCTTTACATATATATTTTTTCACTCATGCACTTTATGGACCATTTAGGTTTATTATGGTGGCACTTATTTAGCACAAGCACTTTTTCCATAGACATATCAGTATATTCAAGGCCCACTTGGGCTGAATTGTCTAACATTGCACACAGGTACAAGCAAATGACCTGCAAACTTGTGAACACATAGTTCAGGCCATTTAAAGGCATGGAGCTATGTTGACTGAATTATGACTTGGTTTTATTTATCTATTATGCCACGCATGCACTTGTCGATATTCAGTGTTTTATAATCTGGCTCTTTTTAAACGCATTTATATGTGTATTGCCTCTTAATATTTATAGCTATTTATAAATATAGCTACCTCAATCATAAAGAATTATAATCTATATATTCAAAATCATGGTTTTGCAATGACTCTTTTATGTCTAAGATGACGTTTTTGTCACATGTTTATGCACTAGCACTTTAAATTGTGAAGGCACTCCGCATGCGCGTCATGTGATCAAGGCCTCTTCAGGCCGAAACGCGTCATGGCGGTGGTGTAAGGGCTCCAATAAATATTCTTTGCACCAACAAGTACGGGTCCCGCATTCGTTTGTTCCCCTTGGAAGACTGGAAATACTACAGGCGAAGTCTGCAGCAATATATATATATATATATATATATATATTTTCAATACTCCTTCCTTGAATCCAAAAAGAAAACGGAACAGACTCCACTTGATACGTGCATTGGTATTTTATTTTGTGCTTCTTGCCGCCATGACGCGTTTCGGGCTATCCAGAGCCCTTGATCACATGACATGCTCTCATTTTTTTCCCCATTTTTAAAGTGACACAGTGCATTACGTGAAAAATAAATATAAAAAACAGACTATCCATTCGATCTCTGTTTCAACACCATGCTTCTAACCAATTTCACCGTATATAGATTTAAAGGCATTTTCATAAAACCTGTGTTAAAAAATACATATATATATATCCATAAATATTGCTGTATAAATACATAGATAATATATTAAACACATATTAAAAAGGAGATGACAATTAGACACAAATATAACTTATATCTGCATAATGCATAAAGGGATATTTTCCTCATCAGTTTCATTTCTTTTTCTTATTTTTATGATTTTTATGAGTAGCCATTATGTGCAAATTTGCCATTTTAAAACAATAACTGTATAAATACTTTTTGTTAAAACAAATTACACATACTAAAAATCTGATCAAATTATGACACCAATTATTAATACTATTAGTCTACTTTTTCTTCATGGCTAATCAAGTGTACTCCAATGTCCATCCTTACATATATTGATATTAATCCTAATTTGAGCCCAAACATTTTCTGTAATTGAGTTCCTATATACAGTACATAGTTAGTGCAAAGCGTGCTCTCAAAAAAGTGCTGAAGTGCTGTTGTGATGATTACTATTCATCTCTTAACAATAAAGTGACACCGTGCTTAGCTTATTGTTTCCAGTGTGCCATGAGCCCATGTGCACCACTGGTAAAAAGGCAGGATTTTGTTAAGGGAAGAGAGGACAGAATTTAAAATCCTATAATATATTTAAAAGGATATGTTGTCAGTGCAAAATTATTCATATTATAGCCAAGTATTCAGATCTTCAGTCGTGTTTAATCCGTGTGGACTCTTACTATCTAAATCTAAGATATATTTAGTTTCGAGTCTTCTGAGTATTGCATCTCTATTTCCTCCCCTTCTCAGCGGGGGCACATTATCAATTACGTAATACTTCAACTGATTAAGATTTTTGTTATAAATTTCGTTGAAATGGCGGGCTACCGGATAAGAACTATTATTGTTGGTTATAGCCCGTAGATGCTGTAATATCCTCTTGTGGACCTGGAGATGCGTACTGCCCACGTATCTCAGTCCACAAGAGCATTCTAATACGTAAACAGCGAACTCAGATTTACACGTTAAAAACTTGCTGATTAAAACTGGTTTGTCATTAAAAGGTGTATGAAATGTAGTTTTGTTTTCTCCATATTTACATGCTTTGCATGTTGTACACCTCACAAAGCCTTTGCGTTTTGTTAACCAATTAGTGTTGGTGGGAATTTCAGGACTGCTGCTAACTAGATAATCACTAGTGCTGCACGCTTTTCTAAATGTTATAGTGGGTGAAGTTGACATTTTATCCCCTATAACCGGATCACTTAAGATAAGGTGCCAATTTTTCTTGATTATTTTCCTGAGACTATCCCTCTGTTTGTTATATGTTAGGATTAGCCTGGGGGTGTTTGTCGCATTTTCTGAGATGTCTGACTCTTTCATTTTGCTATGTGAGGGCTTAAACAACAGATTTTCTCTTGACATGGATTTAGTTCGTAAGATTGCTCGATCTAAAGTTTTTTGCGAATAGCCTCTCGGTAGGAATCTTGATATGCATTCCTGTTGGGCTATATATAAATCATTATCATTGCTACAAATCCTACGAATACGCAGCATTTCCCCATATGGGATACTCTGCACTGTATGTTTAGGGTGGAAGCTGCTTGAATGTAGGATTGTGTTCCCTGCTGTAGGCTTACGATGTAATCGTGTATGTACCTTGTTGTTTTGTACATATACCTCCACATCCAGAAAACATATACAATTTGTGCTTATATCAAATGTAAATTGTAAATTCATGTCATTGTTGTTCAATTGGGTGATAAAATTCTCAGCACTCTCTTTGTCCCCACGCCATATTATGAACAGATCGTCAATAAAGTGGACCCATTTAACCACATTTTCTGTCCAGGCCTCCTTATGTTCTATTTTCAATACCTTCTCCTCCCACCACCCCATATGGAGACAGGTGTAGCTGGGCGAAAAACTTGCGTCCATAGCCACGCCTCTCTCCTGGTGGTATACCTGCTGTTGGAACATAAAGTAGTTGTTATTCAGACAGAATTTAATGAGGTCAATAAGCATTTTGTTATGTACATGATACTTAATGGGCCTTGTACTTAGATAATATTCCACTGCCCTTAACCCATCCCTATGATGGATAGACGTGTATACATTGGACACATCCATGGACACCAGAACATAGTCATCCTGCCACTTGAGATCATGTAATTGCCTTAAAAAGTCTGTAGTGTCCTGTATATATGACGGTAGAGATTTTACATGCTCTTGAAGAAACGAGTCTATATATACAGATACATTTTCCAAAAGGCTTTCCTTGGCAGATATTATTGGTCTGCCTGGGGGTCTCAGTTTGTCCTTATGAATTTTCGGGATGAAATATATTACTGGCATTCTCGGGTGTTCGTTCTTAAGAAACTTTAATTCTTCTTGATTGATTAATCCCCTGTTTTTCCATGCCAGTAATTTGGTAAATAGTTCATCCTGCTTTACTTTTACGATGGATTTGGAACTTAATTTGTAACAATTACGGTCTCCCAGTTGGTGCAAGGCCTCTTCCATATATTGTTGTTTTGGCCAGATGACCACATTTCCGCCTTTGTCGGAGTTTCGTATTATTATGGAGTCATTTTCCGTAGTTTTTTCATTAACTGATGGTATTTCTGTAACTGCACATTATGTTTCCTTTTTTGATTCTGAGTTTTAAAGTGCAATTTCCTGATTTCAGATGTTACAATTTCATTAAAGGTATCTATCGAATCCCTAGTCATTATTGGCACAAATTTCGATTTTGCTTTAAATTTGGTAACCGGTGCTGTGTTGATGTTAATTTCCAAGTTTTCCATAGTTACTTGGGTAGATTCCTCATTTATTGATTCCTCCCTTTGCAACATGTTGAGGTCACGGAGCAAGTTCACATCAGAGGCTGTAAGTTCTGCACTCGTTCTTTGCTGCATGATATTCGGGGCCATTGTTTGAACCTTGTCTGTTTTCAGTAAATGAAACTTCTGAAGTTTTATTTTCCTGATATATTGATATATATCTGCCCATGTTTGTGGGTACTCAAAATTACTTTCAGCACAAAAGGATAACCCCAATTTTAAAAGTTGTTGCTCCGCTTTATCCAGATTGATGTTGGCTAAATTTACTATGGAGTTTTCACTTGTATTATTGCTGTTTATTTGTGGCGCCATCCTCTCTTGTTCGATTTTTTGTTGTTTTGCGCATTCCCTCCTTCGTTTCCTTCTGTCCCGGCGCCTGACATTTCTCCTTTGTTTGTGTAGGTATTTGGCTTCCTGGGACGGAGTGTCTGACGCCTTTGCTCCCGTAAAAAATTCAGCTCTTCTACCAATGTGTGTCCCCTTTTCTTATATTTTGTTATCCCTGATGTGCTTGGATTTGTTTCAGCTTCAGATTCAGTTTCAACTGAAGAGCTCAGATCTGATACTGATGATGCCGATTGTATCCCACTTTTAGATCCTGCTATGGGTCCTACATCAGCTCTATGACTCATGTTACCTTTCGCTGCTTTTGCTGCATCATATTTGTGCGAAAAAGTAAAGATTTGTCCCTGTTCATAATCGTTTTTATCGCGTTGAAACTTAAACGCTTTTCTTTTTTAATTACTTCCTCTTCTTTTTCAAACGCGATAACATTTCCTCTTTCAATTTATGCCCCACAGTGTCGCCTTCCAATGCCTCAATTTTTAAATTGATTTCATCAATTTGTTGTTGCAGATCTCTCCTATCAATATCCGCATATTTAATTAATATCTCCACTAGTTTTTTAGAAGATTCAAGGTTGCATTCACCCCACTCTTTCAACATGTTGGGGTTAGGAGTATCATAGCTCGGAGCGAGCATAATTCACAATCCTCTTGGGATCCTGCCCACTTCCAAGTATTTAGTTAATGACCTGTGTTCCCACCATTTTATTTGCTCTGATTTTGACAATTTCTCCAATTTTCTGTACAGTTCTTTTAGGCTAGTACAATTCACTTCAGTACCGTCCCTGCCTGTTTGTCCTGGGATCAATTCGCTTGATCTTTAAAAGTAATTAGTGAAATAATTGCCACGTGAAACTATGAGAACAGAGACAGCCCTCGTGCGCTTGAATGCCTACTAAGGAGAGATGGTGAGAAGGGGCATTCAGCCCAGCATGGTGGAAATGTGGAGAGACATCAGGGCTGTATATTAATATAACTTGATAATACTCTGTTTCATGGCGACTGAATTTACAATATGATGTGCGAGATCTAGTAGTCCTTCGCCATTGTTTACTAACTGAAATGCACCAATGAAAGAGTGACTATGTTTTTAAAGATCAAGCGAATTGATGTGTCCGTTATGTTTTAATCAAAGAAGCATTGAGAAAGGCATACGAGCTGAAACGCGTCTGCTTGGATTGAAATTAAGCATCTACTTACCCCGAGAATGCTCTGTAACCGTTGGAGCTGTTTATTAATCGTGAGTTCTACCCTCACGTCACAGGTTGCACCCGCTGTGAGTTTGGCACTACTGGTGGAGTCTGGAGCAGAATATATATATATATATATATATTATCTACTGGCGGTCGCCAGTAGATAGTTATAGTTAGGACCTATTTTCCATAGGAAATCCGCAACATTCTATTTGAAATAACTTTGGCGCCGGTTGACGAATCTTCGCGAAATTTTCAAAACTCGTGGCCCGCTCCGGTCCGCTCCTATCCTGAAAGTCTCGGGGTGATTCGTCAAGTGGGGGCCGAGAAAAAAGGGGGGTCCCAAAACATGTTTTCCCCATGCAATTTTCCATAGGAACTTTTAGTCGCAGCTACAGCCCGAACTGCTGAACGGAATTACACCAAATTTGGCAAAAAGGTAGCCCTTGGTTCAGAGTCGTGCCTTTTGGTTAAATGGTGTAAATCCGTTCAGTAGTTCCTGAGAAATTTGAAAAAGAAAACACATATATATCTGGGCGGAGCCTAACCACACATGTCATCGTGAGATCTGATTGGCTGTCAGCACTTCATCCTGGAATTGCTGGCAGCCATCTTGGGACCAATATAAATGATAGTACCCCATTGAAATGCATTGTAGTGAATCGAAGATTTTGAGGGTTACCAAAAGGAGAACTATAAAGGGTGATAACAGACTTTAGTTACATTAGAATTCATTTGTTGATGGTACCATACTAATTTCAGAAATTGTGGTGTCTTCTAAGGTGATTTTACCCTGTGAAAACCTTCTGCTGGGATATCATGAATCATGTTTGAGAGAAAACTATTTTCACATGCTTGTCCCATAGAGTTTTGGAAGGTGCTCCAGAAGCTAAAATGAGAGCATATTTTCTGTAAATTCACATTATCTTTCTCAGTCATGTGAGAATGAAGTCTGACATTCTCAGTAAAACATGTACATCCAACAAGGGCAGAGACTGTCAGTTGATTCCTTTGTGTTCTACTGCAGCTTCCCAGAGTGTTCTAAAGAACAACTAGAGTGCTAACAGCCTTACTTATGACAAAAGTATGGCACACCTGAAGCCATCTTGATTGGAATAAACTGGTAACACTTAAAACATTTAATTTAAAAAGGAACAAAATGATGGGGTTCATTTTGTCATAGAAATTATGGTTAGTGCTGTAGAAAGAAAAATTAGGACATGTTTCAAGTGTGATCTCAAATATCTTCCTGTTATATTTCAACAGGAGCAGCCTGTCAGTTGATGCCTTTGTGTTCTACTGCAGCTTCCCAGAGTGTTCTAAAGAACAACTAGAGCGCTAACAGTCTTACTTATGACAAAATTATGGCACACCTGAAGCCATCTTGATTGGAATAAACTGGTAACACTTAAAACATTTAATTTAAAAAGGAACAAAATGAGGGGGTTCATTTTGCCATAGAAATTATGGTTAGTGCTGCAGAAAGAAAATTTAGGGCATGTTTTAAGTGAGATCTCAAATCCTCTTCTATTTCATTAGAAAATTCTGACATGCAGACTGAAACAATCACTTTCAATTACAGCAGTAGACTTCCAGTTAACTCCCTGGTGAGCAGTAGCTTTACTACAGTGATCTAATGAACAACTAGAGTGCTAACATTCTGAATTTATGGCAAATGTGTGACACATCTGAATGCCTTCTTGATGGAATCAAAGTAAAAAACTGAAAGCATTTCCTACTGAGGAGACTGCAGTAAATGACGAAATTAGGAAACTTCATAACAAATAAGTCTCCCAAGATGGCCACCAGAGAAAAAAGAGCCCAAATGTAGCACAAATATCACCCAGATGTAGCCCACATATAGCCCAATGACAGAAGTGTGCAAAACACTTTTTATTTTTAGTTTTTCTGCAGTTTTATATAGTGCAAACTGGTCAGGTATTGGAGCGTTACATCTTACTTGGACCCCTTATTGCGTATTTTGCACGAAGTACTTGAGATTGATCTTGCGAAACAATGAACTTTACGATTCTGTTAACCTGAAGTTGCTCTGAACCGGGCTTTGTAACACCCGTTTTTACCTACTGGTTTTAATTAATTCTCACTGTATTGTATTAGGAAAGAGGATTTACTGTTTTTATGTACACTTTTATGATCTATGTTTCTAAATCAGATCAAATAAAGTTTAATGAATTCTATGGCAGGACGGAGGCGAGGATTATGCATATCTTTCCTCACTTTATTTGCATAGCAGTTCAAAGAAAACGTAACACAACAATCATTAAACAAAAGACTACACAACCCATGAACCATTAGGGGGTAGTCTCCAAGGCAACTATAGTCCAATCATATCACAGTCCATCGTACATAATATCGTGACGTCCCTTCCGCTTCCTCTTTCTTCACTGCTCGTCAGTTAAGTGCATTCCTTACATTCTTGGCTTAATCTGACGTTGTTGCTGTTTGTATAGCGGTTTCTTGTGCACGTTATTAGCATTATTGCCTTGGTATTGTTTCATATTCCCTGCGCAGCAGGCTCTTGCCCGAGCGTGTTCTCCCCCTTGCAGTTTCTCCCGCTGTGTGCTCTGCGCGCGGTGAGATCCTGTCAGGCGCGTCTGGTCCGAGCGAGGCAGCTCCGTCGAGCGCTCCCGCTGGTCTTTACGCGCGTTTGGGAATCCGGTCACTCCTTTAGTGTCCGCTTGATTCCCGACCAACCCTCGCCTAATTTTGACAGCGCTACGAGGTGATTTCCCCACACGGCCACGTTAGTGACCAGCGCCACCTGGTGGTGGTAATTGGTATTGCGCCTCAGTCTATTCTTATAACAGCTTCGGGGAAAGCCCAGCTGTTGGAGCACCGGCGAGGGGGCTGTCTTAAGGATTTTAAGGGCATTTGTTCTGTGCTCACACCCTCTGCTATCATGTCTTCTCCAGAAGACCATTTTTACTCCTCCTACCAGGAAGTGGAGGAGGAATGGCCCCCAACTTCTCCCTCCAGCAGTGGACCAAGCCCTCTCTCTGGCTATTTCTAGGGCGCTGGCTCCTCTTAGGGATCAGGTTGATAAGCTGGCGAAAAGCATCCCTGGGGTGTTAAGTGACCCAGATCTGGTGGTGGCGGGTCCAAGTAGCTCCCAGATGGGGAATAAAAGGGCCGTTAAGCATAACACGGGGCACTTGGAAGGATTTGATAAACTTACGGAGACCTTCCTCAAGAGTGCGCGAACGCTAAAACATGCACCCTGCTGGGAGGAGGAGGGGCCCGGAGAAAATTGCGACACTGTCACCACTATTGTAGACCCCGACGGCGGGTTTCCCTTAGAGGGAGAGGGTGTATCGGAGGACGATTTCTCCTCCGATGAGGATAAGGACTTGGGGCATCCCTGGCGTCCAGAGTCCCACTCCTCTCAGTCCCCGGTTGGGGACGGGGTCAACTCGGACATGTTGGAGCCTACCCAAATTTACCATCCTAGGTCGGCAGAGTGGACACCTGACGCCAAAGTGGCAGAGTATGTGGTGGGGAAAATCCATCAACCCCTTGAAAGGGAGGTCAGGAATAGGATGAGGGGAGAATGCCCCAGGCCCTCACTGAAGGGGAAGGTGGCACACACGCCTGAAATTGATGAGAATCTATGTACCTTTTTCTCCAAGTATATGAGGGATCCCAAGAAAGGAATTGATAGGTCTTGGACGTGGTAGGGCCCTTGACCCAAATTATTAAATTGACGGAGCGTTGCAAAGAGTCAGGATCCCCTTTGTCCACAGATATTGTGGCTGATTGGGCGCACTACCCTAAACCCTAAAACACTACCCCCTCCACTACCCAAACACCACTGCACTACCCTAAACCCTAAAACACTACCCCCAGCACGACACCCTACACTACCCAAACATAATTGCACTACCCTAAACCCTAAAACACTACCACCAGCATGACTCCCTACACTACCCAAACACCACTGCACTACCCTAAACCCTAAAACACTACCCCAGCACGACTCCCTACACTACCCAAATACCACTGCACTACACTAAACCCTAAATATACCCCCAGCATGACCTCCCACACTACACAAACACCACTGCACTACCCTAAACCCTAAAACACTACCCCAGCACGACCCAATACACTACCCAAACACCACTGCACTACCCTAAACCCTAAAAACACTAACCCCAGCATGACCCCCTACACTACCCAAACACCACTGCACTACCCTATACCCTAAAACAAGACCCCCTCCACTACACAAACACGACTGCACTACCCTAAAACCTAAAACACTACCCACAGCATGACCCCCTTCACTACACAAACACCACTGCACTGCCATAAACCCTACAACAGTACCCCAGCACTACCCCCTACACTACCCAAACACCACTGCACTAACATAAACCCTAAAACACTACCCCCAGCACAACCCCCTACACTACACAAACACCACTGCACTACCCTAAACCCTAAAACACTACCCCAGCACGACTCCCTACACTACCCAAACACCACTGCACTACCCTAAACCCTAAATCTATCCCCAGCATGACCCCTACACTACCCAAACACCACTGCACTACCCTAAACCATAAAACACTATCCCCAGCATGACCCCCTACACTACACAAACACCACTGCACTACCCTAAACCCTAAAACACTACCACCAGCATGACCCCCTACACTACTCAAACACCACTGCACTACCCTAAACCCTAAAACACTACCCCAGCACGATGCCCTACACTACCCATACACCACTGCACTACCCTGAACCCTAAAACACTACCCCCAGCACGACCCCCTACACTACTGCACTACCCTAAACCCTAAAACACTACCCCCAGCACGACCCCCTACACTACCCAAACACCACTGCACTACCCCAAACCCTAAAACACTACCCCCAGCACGACCCCCTACACGACCCAAACACCACTGCACTACCCTAAACCCTAGAAAAGAAACCCCCACCCCATGCCCAATCCCCCTTACCTCTCACTCCTCATGGTTCCTCTCTCCTCGTGGTTCCTGCTTCATGTCATCTCTGAGGGGCGATGCACGTCGTTGTGAGGAAACGGAACAGCCTCTGTTTCCTTACAACGACATGGATCGTCTACATGTTTTTAGAACGCATGGTCATTTACCATACATACCTTTACAACAAAATTTGTTGTAAAGGCATGCGTGGTAAATGACCATGCGTTCTAAAAATGCGTAGTAATGACTTTGTGATGTACAACGCATGCGTGGTAATGCATGCGTTGTAATGGTATCGCAAAGTAAAAAGTCATTGTAACGGCTGTTTACCGATCGAAGCTGGCCCCTGTTCTTCAGTGAGACGTTTATTTGATTAATTAGGAGGAAGGAATGTGGTTTTTTACCGAAAAGTGCATTCCCGGCTGTTGTATTGTGAAAGTGTCCGCGTGGCCTGGTTTCACTTCCGGTGAGAGAGTGGAAGAGTCTGTTTGGATCTAAAGGAGTTCTGTTGTTGAACGGGCCGGCGCGACATGTCATCAGAAAACATAGCTAATGGAAAGCGTCCTCCCTGAAGTGTGGAGCAGTGCCATGAGAGGTCAACGAGTGTGCGTCCCACCGCAGTATGACCGTACCGCGTGACCCATGTGCCGCCTCCAGGGTACGGGAGGCAGAAGCGGCATCGCAGGTCCTCTTGAAGACCGTTGTAGCACTAATTCTACAATTTGGTACTAGGGCATTTTAACTTCGTTGTTCCTGCCAGATACAAACAGAAGATCCTGTGTTATTCAGTGCCCTCGTTACCTTTTTTGTGGGTTGTGGTGCTTGTCACTTCGCTGCCCCGCTGGTGCACACGACTGGGCACCCCACCTCGTGTGCCATCTGCAGGGCTTCTGCCCTCGGATCACTGGTTTCGGTTTCTGGAGTGGCAACATAAACAGTTGCTCCCAAAGGACTAGCCTGAACACTTAGGTGAATATCCCCTGCACCAGCATTCCACGGAAATTCTTTCCTAGCTGTCCCACGTCAACGAGCACGGCTCCGCTCGCGACACCGTATGACATCATCGGAGCCATAAGAGGACCTCGTTGGCGTGCTGACGTCAGTTCCACCCATTTTTTCCGTGCCACCGAGGCAAACAGGGGACCGAGACATTTTCACATGTATACATAGTATAATAAATATATATATATTCACTGAAAAAACCATAGGTTTCAGGCACGTTATAGTTAGAA
The DNA here is from genome assembly GCA_963921515.1 of Calotriton arnoldi. Classification (NCBI taxonomy): domain Eukaryota; kingdom Metazoa; phylum Chordata; class Amphibia; order Caudata; family Salamandridae; genus Calotriton; species Calotriton arnoldi. Next base: position 137,906 of record CAWUFW010014511.1, on the reverse strand, counting down.
ATTAGCATTTAAAAAACCTTAGAAATTCACTGTAAAAGCCATAGGTTTCAGGCACGTTATAGTTAGAAATTAGCATTTAAAAAACCTTAGAAATTCACAGAAAAAACCATAGGTTTCAGGGGCGTTATAGTTAGTTGGACATTTCACTCGTACAAAACCATAGAAATTCACCCGTTATAGTTAGTTCAGCTAACTATAACTCGTGCGCTCCGCAATGCACTGCCGATGACGTCACATATTACATCACTCATGACATGGTCAGTGACATCACTCATGACATCACTGATGACATCTCAAATGACATCACTGATGACATCACTGATGACATCATCCAGTGAATGTGTGTTTTTCTGAAAATTAAATATGTTTTATATATGTATATCTCAAGGTCGATGGAAGAATAAATGGGTATATAAGTGTCTAAATGGATGATTTTTTTGTAAAATTGATTGTATAACTGACTAAGTGTATCTTAGTGAATACATGGGTTAGTGAGTAATGTTTAAATATGAAAATATCTGTATCAGTCTCTCACTTTGTGTATAAGTGGCTGCATGGGTTGGTGAGTAGCTACATGAGTGTCTATATGGGTTATTAGTTGGTTTTTTGAGTATCAGTATGAGTGTCTGAGTGTATGTATGGTTCGGTGGGGGGTATTACTTAGTGCATAGATGCATGAATGAGTGACTCACTGTTTGTATGTGTTGAAGACAGCATGTGTGCAGGACTGTATAGGTGGATGAGTATGTGTATGGGTGTGTTAGTGAGTGAATGACTGTCTCAATAGTGTCTTTATGAGTAACTACATATGTTTTAAACTAGTATATGTGAGTATTGTTGTATATAAGTGAGTATATGTGAGAGTGAGAGATTGGAAGAGTTCCTGTACAAATAAGTAGGTGTTTCTATAAGTGATTGTTTGAGAGTAAGTATGTGTAAGTTTCTGTAGAAGTAAGTGTGGTAGTGTGTGTATATAACTGTATATGCAAGTAAATGGATGTTTGATACTTTGTTTGCATGTGTGACTATGTGTGTGAGTAACTCTATGGATGATTGGCGGTGTGTAACAGGATGTATAGGTGTATGAGTACATATGATGAGTGAGTACATGTATGAGTGACTGTATAGGGACTGTTGGTGAATGAGTGGATGTGTGTGTAGATCTTGGAATTACTGAATAGGTGTGTTGTAACTGGTATTGGTATGTCCATTGTTTTGAAAATGTTAGTTTGTATTTTTGAGTGTGTGTATCAAAGGCTATATTAGGGTGAGAGGAGGTCTGCCACTCTATCACAAGGATGATGTCATCAGTGATGTCATTTGAGATGTCATCAGTGATGTCATGAGTGATGTCAGTGACCATGTCATGAGTGATGTAATATGTGACGTCATCAGCAGTGCATTGCGGGCGCGCAAGTTATAGTTAGCTGAACTAACTATAACGGGGGAATTTCTATGGTTTTGTACAAGTGAAATGTCCAACTAACTATAACGCCCCTGAAACCTATGGTTTTTTCAGTGAATATATTAACTGTGAACCTATTAACAAAGCAATCGAATTAGTAATGTACACATATATATATTTATATATATCTATTTAGGTTTCTTGTAGATTTGGTCTCAAAAATAAGTTTTTCTATAGCATAGCCAAAACCGTCTAACCCGCCCCAATTAAATATTTTTTTTAATTCTCTCTTTTTAATTATTTAGTTTAGGACAGTTGACACACAGTGAGTTGTATAGCACGTCACCCCTTTTTTTCACAGGTTTAGTATATAGTAACAAACAAAAGAATAGATAATACTAATTCAACAAGATATGTTGTGGTAGCCACATAAATGAATTAATTCCATTCTCAGGCCGCATTTTGGTCCAGTACATATACAGATGAGGGAGTTCAGGCAATTTTAACCAGGACCCATAGAAAATAAGACAACATTTTGTATTTAAGGAAATTTTTATAATGATGGGTATATTTATATATTTATATATTTATTATGTTTTTTATATATCTATATATGTTATGCGATTGGTTGTTTTAAAAAATGCATTTATGCAGGTACTAATGAGTATTATGTACTGTTTACTTTTTTACTCTTTTATGTATAATACCACAACGAATTACACTGGCAAATGGTGATCAATTGTTGCCAAAAGTTGTTTTATGTAATGTAATGGATGAGGGGTATATTTCCCTTTCATTTTGCAGTTCTCAGTTTGTTTTAAATGCACAGGGCACTTTAAGAAAAAGTCACATGGTATAAAAAAAGAAAAAAAGTGAAACGTATTTAAAACTGTCAAGGCTAATAGCGCGTCATGTGATCAAGTCCCTGGAGAGGGACGAAACGCGTCATGGCAGCTGCATCTGTTTGGGAGTTTCAATAAACATTGCAGTTTGACGAACTTAGGTGGTCCGCGCTCTTTCTTTGGGCCCTGGAAACTGGCTAATCGAGAGGGAGTTTGGTTGGATATATATATTATCTACTGGCGGTCGCCAGTAGATAGTTATAGTTAAAACCTATTATCCATAGGAAATCCGCGACATTCTATTTGAAATAACGTTGGCGCCGGTTAACGAATCTTCACGAAAGTTTCCAACTTGTTGGGGCGCTCCGGTCTGCTCCTATCCTGAAAGTCTCGGGGTGATACGTCAAGCGGGGGCCGAGAAAAAAGGGGGGTCCCAAAACGTGTTTTCCCCATTCATTTTTCCATAGGAACCTTTAGTCGCAGCTACAGCCTGAACTGCTGAACGGAATTACACCAAATTTGGCAAAGAGGTAGCCCTTGGTTCAGTGTCGTGCCTTTTGCTTAAATGGTGTAAATCCGTTCAGTAGTTCCTGAGAAAATCAAAAGTAAAGTCACATATATATCTGGGCGGAGCCTAACCACACATGTCATCGTGAGATCTGATTGGCTGTCAGCACTTCATCCTGGAATTTCTGGCAGCCATCTTGGGACCAATATAAATGATAGTACCTCATTGAAATGCATTGTAGTGAATAGAAGATTTTGAGGGTCACCAAAAGGAGAACTATAAAGGGTGATAACAGGCTTTAGTTACATTAGAATTTATTTGTTGACGGTACCATACTAATTTTAGGAATTGTGGTGTATTCCAAGGTGATTTTACCATGTGAAAAACCTTCTGCTGGGATATCATGAATCATGTTTGAGAGAACACTATTTTCTCATGCTTGTCCCATGGAGGTTTGGAAGGTGCTCCAGAAGCTAAAATGAGAGCATATTTTCTGTAAATTCACATTATCTTTCTCACTCATGTGAGAATGAAGTCTGACATTCTCAGTAAAACATGTACATCCAACAAGGGCAGAGACTGTCAGTTGATTCCTTTGTGTTCTACTGCAGCTTCCCAGAGTGTTCTAAAGAACAACTAGAGTGCTAACAGCCTTACTTATGACAAAAGTATGGCACACCTGAAGCCATCTTGATTGGAATAAACTGGTAACACTTAAAACATTTAATTTAAAAAGGAACAAAATGATGGGGTTCATTTTGTCATAGAAATTATGGTTAGTGCTGTAGAAAGAAAAATTAGGACATGTTTCAAGTGTGATCTCAAATATCTTCCTGTTATATTTCAACAGGAGCAGCCTGCCAGTTGATGCCTTTGTGTTCTACTGCAGCTTCCCAGAGTGTTCTAAAGAACAACTAGAGTGCTAACAGCCTTACTTATGACAAAAGTATGGCACACCTGAAGCCATCTTGATTGGAATAAACTGGTAACACTTAAAACATTTAATTTAAAAAGGAACAAAATGATGAGGTTCATTTTGTCATAGAAATTATGGTTAGTGCTGTAGAAAGAAAAATTAGGACATATTTCAAGTGTGATCTCAAATATCTTCCTGTTATATTTCAACAGGAGCAGCCTGCCAGTTGATGCCTTTGTGTTCTACTGCAGCTTCCCAGAGTGTTCTAAAGAACAACTAGAGCGCTAACAGCCTTACTTATGACAAAAGTATGGCACACCTGAAGCCATCTTGATTGGAATAAACCGGTAACACTTAAAACATTTAATTTAAAAAGGAACAAAATGAGGGTTCTTTTTTAAATAGAAATTATGGTTAGTGCTGCAGAAAGAAAAATTAGGGCATGTTTTAAGTGAGATCTCAAATCCTCTTCTATTTCATTAGAAAATTCTGACATGCAGACTGAAACAATCACTTTCAATACCAGCAGCAGACTACCAGTTAACTCCCTGGTGAGCAGTAGCTTTACTCCAGTGATCTAATGAGCAACTAGAGTGCTAACATTCTGAATTTATGGCAGATGTGAGACACATCTGAATGCCTTCTTGATGGAATCAAAGTAAAAAACTGAAAGCATTTCCTACTGAGGAGACTGCAGTAAATGAAGAAATTAGGAAACTTCATAACAAAGAAGTCTTCCAAGTTGGCCACCAGTGAAAAAGAGCCCAAATGTAGCACAAATATTACCCAGATGTAGCCCACATATAGCCCAATGACAAAAGTGTGTAAAACACTTTTTATTTTTAGTTTTTTGCAGTTTTATGTAGTGCAGACTGGTCAGGTATTGGAGCATTGCATCTTAAAACATGACCCCCTACACTACAAAAACACCACTGCACTATCCTAAACCCTAAAACACTACCCCCAGCACGACCCCCTACACTACCCAAACACCACTGCACTAACCTAAATCCTAAAACACTACCACCAGCACGACCCCTACACTACCCAAACACCACTGCACTACCCTAAAACATGACCCCCTACACTACACAAACACCACTGCACTACCCTAAACCCTAAAACACTACCCCCAGCACGACCCCCTACACTACACAAGCACCACTGCACTACCCTAAACCCTAAAACACTACCCCCAGCACGACCCCCTACACTACACAAACACCACTGCACTACCCTAAACCCTAAAACACTACCCCAGCACGACCCCTACACTACCCAAACACCACTGCACTAACCTAAATCCTAAAACACTACCCCCAGCATGACCCCCTACACTACCCAAACACCACTGTACTACCCTAAAACATGACCCCCTACACTACACAAACACCACTGCACTACCTAAACCTAAAACACTACCCCCAGCACGACCCCTACACTACACAAGCACCACTGCACTACCCTAAACACTAAAACACTACCCCCAGCATGACCCCCTACACTACACAAACACCACTGCACTACCCTAAACCCTAAAACACTACCCCCAGCACGACCCTCTACACTACCCAAACACCACTGCACTAACCTAAATCCTAAAACACTACCCCCAGCATGACCCCTACACTACCCAAACACCACTGCACTACCCTAAAACATGACCCCCTACACTACACAAACACCACTGCACTACCCTAAACCCTAAAACACTACCCCCAGCACGACCCCCTACACTACACAAGCACCACTGCACTACCCTAAACCCTAAAACACTACCCCAGCACGACCCCCTACACTGCCCGAACACCACTGCACTGCCCTAAACCCTGAAACACCACCCCCTTCACGACCCCCTACACTGCCCGAACACCACTGCACTGCCCTAAACCCTGAAACATCACCCCCAGCACAACCCCCTACACTGCCTGAGCACCATTGCTCTGCCCTAAACCCTGAAACACCAGCCCCAGCACGACCCCCTACACTGCCCGAACACCACTGCACTGCCCTAAACCTTGAAACACCAGCCCCAGCACGACCCCCTACACTGCCCGAACACCACTGCACTGCCCTAAACCCTGAAACACCAGCCCCAGCAAGACCCCTACACTGCCCGAACACCACTGCATTGCCCTAGACTCTGAAACACCAGCCCCAGCAAGACCCCTACACTGCCCGAACACCACTGCACTGCCTAAACCCTGAAACACCAGCCCCAGCACCACCCCCTACACTGCCCGAACACCACTGCACTGCCCTAAACCCTGAAACACCAGCCCCAGCACCACCCCCTACAATGCCCGAACACCACTGTACTGCCCTAAACCCTGAAACACCACCCCCTGCACCGCCCCCTACACTGCCCGAACACCACTGCACTGCCCTAAACTCTGAAACACCACCCCTGCACGACCCCCTACACTGCCCGAACACCACTGCACTGCCCTAAACCCTGAAACACCACCCCCTGCACCACCCCCTACACTGCCCGAACACCACTGCACTGCCCTAAACCCTGAAACACCACCCCCAGCATGACCCCTTTACTGCTCGAACACCACTGCACTGCCCCAAACCCTGAAACACCACCCCCAGCATGACCCCCTACACTGCCCGAACACCACTGCCCTAAACCCTAAAACACCACCCCTGCATGACCCCTACACTGCCCGAACACCACTGCACTGCCCTAAACCCTGAAACACCACCCCTGCACGACCCCCACACTGCCTGAACACCACTGCACTGCCCTAAACCCTGAAACACCACCCCAAGCACGACCCCTACACTGCCCGAACACCACTGCACTACCCTAAACCCTAAAACACCACCCCCAGCACGACCCCCTACACTGCCCGAACACCACTGCACTGCCCTAAACCCTAGAACACTACCCCCAGCATGACCCCCTACACTACCCGAACACCACTGCACTACCCTAAACCCTAAAATACTCCCCGCAGCACGACCCCCTACACTACCCGAACACGACTGCATTGCCCTAAACCCTAAAACACTCCCCCAGCACGACCCCCTACACTACCCGAACACCACTGCACTGCCCTAAACCCTAAAACACTCCCCCAGCACGACCCCTACACTACCCAAACACCACTGCACTGCCCTAAACCCTAAAACACTCCCCCAGCACGACCCCTACACTACCCAAACACCACTGCACTACCCTAAACCCTAAAACACTAACCCCAGCACGACCCCCTACACTACCCAAACACCACTGTACTACCCTAAACCCTAAAACACTCCCCCAGGACGACTCCCTACACTACCCAAACACCACTGCACTACCCTAAACCCTAAATCTACCCCCAGCATGACCCCCTACACTACACAAACACCACTGCACTACCCTAAACCCTAAATCTACCCCCAGCATGACCCCCTACACTACACAAACACCACTGCACTACCCTAAACCCTAAATCTAACCCCAGCATGACCCCCTACACTACACAAACACCACTGCACTACCCTAAACCCTAAAACACTACCCCCAGCACGACCCTCTTCACTACCTAAACACAACTGCACAATTTGTTACAGGCGTTGCAACGCAGGCCTGTGGTGCTTACTGGAAGTACCTGGTGGGCTGGTTGGGCCCCAGGGACTCTCAGGATTCAAGGTGACCTAATCCCCCAACTTAAAACGCGCCACGGGGCGCGTTTGCACAGTGGTGAAGGGAGGGGCGGGGCCTCAGGTGACATGTGCGCAAACACGCCCTGTGGTGCGTTTTAAGTTGGGGAGTTAATTCCCTTTGAATCCTGGGGGCCAACTAGCCCACCAGGTACCTTCAGTAAGCCCACAGAGTTGCGTTGCAGAGAGGTGAAAAAAGGTGCGTGGCCTCGGAACGCCTCTCTGCAACTCAGCTCTGTGGTCCTAACTGTAGGTACCTGGGGGCTAGTTGGGCCCCAGGGACCCTCAGGATTCAAGGGGACTTAATCCCGCAACTTAAAACGCGCCATGGGGCGCGTTTACACATGTCACCTCAGGCCCCCTCCCTTCACCACTGTGCAAGCACGCACTGGCTCTGGTTAGTCAGAGTCAGTTACCACCAGTACCCGTCTGAAAAAGTTGTGGGCACAGGATGATTTTGCAACAAGGCCTCTTTCTGCTCCTCTGTTGGTTCTTTCTGCACATCTTTTGCTTCTTTCTGTGCGTTTTTCTTCTTTCTTCACATGTCCTACCTCTGTTGGCATAGTTAGAAACTAGCATTTAAAAAACCTTTGAAATTCACTTAAAAAATCATAGGTTTCAGGCACGTTATAGTTAGAAATTAGCATTTAAAAAACCTTTGAAATTCACTGAAAAAACCATAGGTTTCAGGCACGTTATAGTTAGAAATTAGCATTTAAAAAACCTTTGAAATTCACTGAAAAAACCATAGGTTTCAGGCACGTTATAGTTAGAAATTAGCATTTAAAAAACCTTTGAAATTCACTGAAAAAACCATAGGTTTCAGACACGTTATAGTTAGAAATTAGCATTTAAAAAACCTTTGAAATTCACAGAAAAAACCATAGGTTTTAGGGACAGTTATAGTTAGTTGGACATTGCACTCGTACAAAACCCGTGAAATTCCCCTGTTATAGTTAGTTCAGCTAACTATAACTCGCGCCCATAATGCACTGCTGATGACGTCACATATTACATCACTCATGACATGGTCAGTGACATCACTGATGACATCACTGATGACATCTCAAATGACATCACTGATGACATCATCCATGTGATAATTTCATGCATCTTCTCACACCCTAATATAACTTTTGATACACCCACTCTAAATTACAGACTGCCATTCTCAAAACCATAGACACTCCAACACCAAAAACTACATACCCACTCACTGATTCTTAGGTCAACACACACATCCACTCACTCACCTGTACAGTCACTAATACTTACAGTCACTCAGTACAGGACTATCATATGCACTCATACACCTATATAAACACTCACACACCGCCACTCATCCATAGAGGTACTCACACACCTAGTCAGTCATGCAAAAAATTAATCACACACCCATTTACTCACCTATACAGTTATACACACACCAGCTCACTTACTCATACAAATACTAGCACATTCTTACGCTCTTATACAATAACTGATACAAGCACACACGCATCCATACAGCCACTCTCACAATAACACACTCTCACTTATAGCCATTTAAATACTCTAACACACATATATACTGCCTTTTACATATGTAGTTACTTGCACATGTACCACTGAGATATACATTCACTCACTAACACACCCATACACACACTCACCCACCCAAGCAGTCCATCACAGATGCACTCTTGAAATCATGCACCCAGTGAATCACCCACTCACACATCTATGTATAGAGTCACACACACCCCACCCACACAAACACTCAGGCAGCCATACAGATACTCAGAGAACCAATCAATAACCCATATAGACACTCATGTAGCTATTCGCAAATCCATGCATCCACTTACACACCAACAAACAGACGGATACAGACATTCACACAGTTTAGTCACTAACCCATGCATTCAGTAAGATACGTTTAATCACTCACTTGTAGAGTCAGTCACTCACGTACTAAATCATCCATTCAGACACTTATACACCCACTCATTCTTCAATACGCCTTTCCCTATATATATTAAACATATTTAAACTTTACAGAAACACACAGTCACTGGATGATGTCATCAGTGATGTCATCAGTGATGTCATTTGAGATGTCATCAGTGATGTCATCAGTGATGTCACTGACCATGTCATGAGTGATGTAATATGTGACGTCATCAGCAGTGCATTGCGGGGGCGCGAGTTATAGTTAGCTGAACTAACTATAACAGGGGAATTTCACGGGTTTTGTACGAGTGCAATGTCCAACTAACTATAACTGTCCCTAAAACCTATGGTTTTTTCAGTGAATATATATATACATTCAAATGTATTGCAACACAACCAAACCCTGATGATATTAAAGGATTTTTTATATAATTACAATTATATTTGTATTCTAATTTTAAATAGCGGTGGAGGAAGTTATGCAACAATGCGTAAGTTACACATTTTTTTACGGCTATTCAAAACACTTTGAGAAGTCACTTGCGAGCTTTCATGAATGGTAAACAACATAAAAAAACATAACATTAGCACTTTCACACTTACAACACTTTTAAGTCTTTTCTTTGGTTTAGTAAATTGGCCCATATATTTTTTTAGTTTGTATTTTGGTAGTAGATATTTTTTCTGTTTACTATATATTTGAATGACAATTTTTTTGTAGTAGATATATTTGTAATTTACATTATAGGTATAGAAAGTCTATATTTTGTATGCAGATAATTTGACCACGATATTTGTGTATTGAGATGTTTTTGTGGCCAATAATGTGACCTCTGACCTAGAGTGCCAAGACATCGTCCCAATGACATAGCTTCACTTTACAAATAGTAATGTTACCGGAAGTGACGTATCCATAACATTGGAAGTTCTTATGCTGCTCTTAATGAACAATGTGCCTTTGCATTATCTTTGCTGAGATATAAATGGTTTAGGTTTTAGAACTTGGGGCTTTGGTTCCTATTTTAAGTGGGGTGATAGGAGGCTGAACCGCCTGCGTGACTTAGTCGCCAAGTGGGGGTTATTTCTCGAAGTGAACTCCTGCCAGCGTTGCACCGGTGGTGGATAGCATCCCCAGAAAACAACAGAGGGGCTGACAATAGGGATGTACAAAGCTGCAAAGCTTATGTCTCCCAAACTTCATGCAATACTCTAAAAGGGATCTTCGGGGGACACTACATGTTAATTAGGGAAAAAGGACCCCGTCACCAGTTTCAATGTTCTAATCAAAACAGTTTCAAAGTTAACTTGTGAGTAAACTGCACTTCCATTTTCATCGTGAACTAGAAATCAAAAATAAATATTTTCACTTTTTGTGAAAAAACTCACTGTGATCTAAGGGTAGGCCAATAATTGGGTATCTATGCAAGACTTCGGTCATATAATATAATATGTGCAGGTGTCTAGCGGTCAGATGGCAATTGGCAGGCTATTCCATGCCACCTAGTGTCCTCCTCTTGAAGCACTGCAAACTGACTTTACCCCAATACCAGTGTCATGTGAGAGACAGGGGAAATTATTTCTGAGGTTCCACGAGCCTAGACAGGGTGAGAAATGGAGATTCCACTGACAGCCACAAGGTGGCAGTCTCCCTCTCCCTGAATCGCCCTGTTGGCCCTAAGTGTGATGCCTATGCCCAGACAATTGATCATGATACCCCCCGAATCCAGAAAGACCGTCACCCACGCACTCGTAACAAGCAGCCTGGACTACGGGAACGCCCTCTATGCCGGAATCAACAAATCCCTGATCCTCAAACTCCAGACCATCCAGAACACCGTGGCCAGACTCGTCCTCGGCATCCCACGACATGAACACATCCCCCAACACCTGCGAAACCTCCACTGGCTCCCCGTCGAGAAGAGAGTAACATTCAAGATACTCACCCAAGCCTACAAATCCCTCCACAACAGCACCAGGAGTCTGCCTTATACTAATGTGCAGCCCTGCGAGTCTGCCTTACACTAATGAGCTGCCCCCAAGAGTCTGCCTTACACTAATGCGCTGCCCACAGGGGTCTGCCTTGACTAATGCACAGCCCTGGAGTCTGCCTTACACTAATGCGCAGCCCCAGGAGTCTGCCTTGCACTAAAGCGCTGCCCCCAGGAGTCTGCCTTGCACTAATGCGCACCCCAAGGAGTCTGCCTTGCACTAATGCGCTGCCCCCAAGGAGTTTTCTTTGCACTGATGCGCTGCCGCCAGGAGACTTCCTTACACTAATGCGCAGCCCCTGGAGTCTGCCTTAAACTAATGCACTGCCCCTGAGTCTGCCTTACACTAAGGCACAGCCCCAAGAGTCTGCCTTATACTAATGCTCTGCCCCAGGAGTCTGCCTTACACTGATGCGCTGCCCCGGTAGTCTGCTTTACACTGATGCTAAGCCCCGGGAGTCTGCCTTACACTAATGTGCAGCCCCCGGGAGTTTCCCTTAGACTGATGTGTAGCCCTAGGGAGTCTGCCTTACACTAATGCGCTGCCCCCAGGAGTCTACCTTACACTAAAGTGCCGCCAGAGGAGCCTGCCTTACAGTAATGCGCAGCCTCGGGAATCTGCCTTACAGTAATGCACAGCCCTTGGGAGTCTGCCTTGTACTAATGCTCCACCCCAGCAGTCTGCCTTACACTGATGCGCCCCCTGGGAGTCTGCTTTACACTGATGCCAAGCCCCGGAGTCTGCCTTACACTAATGCGCAGCCCCGTGAGTTTGCCATAGACTGATGTTTGGCCCCCAGGAGTCTGCCTTACACTAATGCGCAGCCCCAGGAGTCTGCCTTAAACTAATGCACTGTCCCCAGGAGTATGCCTTACAGTAATGCGTAGCCCCAGGAGGCTGCCTTATACTAATGCGCTACCCCCAGGAGTTTGCCTTACAGTAATGGAATGCCCCCAGGAGTCTGCCTTACACTACTGCGCAGCCCCAGGAGCGTGCCTCACACTAATGCCAAGCCCCGGGAGTCTGCCTTACACTAATGCGCTGCCCCAAGGAGTCTGCCTTACACTAATGCGCAGCCCCAAGAGTCTGGCTTAGACAAATGTGCTGCCCCCAGGAGTCTGCCTTACACTAATGCGCTGCCCCAAGGAGTCTGCCTTACACTAATGCACAGCCTCAAGATCTGCAGTAGACAATTGCGCTGCCCCAAGGAGTCTGCCTTACACTAATGCGCAGCCCCAAGAGTCTGCCTTGAATGGCACAACTCATCCTAACATTTCATTTACCATTGATTATTACAACACAGATTATTACTAAAATTAACACACATAAGAATATATGCGGGTACGGACTATCCGTGAATATAATATACCCCTATAATTTCCAGAATATCACTGCGCTCTATCAATTCCATATAGGTACCATAATATAGGCCCAGGTAACTTCATAACCCTTCACCTATATTCTTCCCTACATTTCACTTATAACGGTTTACAGGGACTGACCTTTTACCTAGATACGACACTGCATTCAGAACGTGGGTTTTCCCTTGTTCGAAATCTCATACATTATGCATGAGGATTCTTGGAAGCACAGCAGGACTACCATCTCCTGTATAATATCTATGTCTAAAGTTCATGCCCGACGTCATCCTTAGTCCGACACAGTAATACAGCGAGGTAGGACACCTGGAAAGGTTCAGACAGGGAAGAGTGGCTACAAGCTCTGTTTAGGTCGGTTCTTTCTCCAGGGAGTTGTGATTTTGTGGATGACAATAGTCATCAGAGGGGGGGCTGATAGAGCGCAGTGATATTCTGGAAATTATAGGGGTACATTATATTCACGGATAGTCCGTACCCGCATATATTCTTATGTGTGTTAATTTTTGTAATAATCTGTGTTGTAATAATAAATGGTAAATGAAATGTTAGGATGAGTTGTGCCATTCAAGAAACGTACAATTTTACTTTTCGCTCAGTCACTCGTGCTTACTTAGTCTGTCTTAGAGAGATACACAGAATAAACAGTCTGGGCGTTTTCAATAAGTATTTATTGACGAGTTGTTATTCTGGTGTAAAATAGATGAGCTGCAACAACAGTTAGACAGTAGCAGAGATATAGGATTAGAAGCACTATGAAAGTAAACGGATGGTAAAGCTCTACCATCTTGCAGTAATCATGAATACATATAAGTACATAAAATACATGATAATGAAAAGATGCGTACTCCTTTGATGTCTCCCTAACTAGATATACCTAAGTGTACCTAGCATGTGTGTAGGTGTTAAGCCAAGAATCCCTCTAGGATAAAGTCAACCCCATTACCTGAAGTGAGAGACTGTGGGACCCCGTCTTGGTCTCGAGTTGGACACCCCGCGAATGATGTTAGACCACTGCGAGCTGGAGTGTCTGCATGCAGGAACCTCAGCGTCTCTTGTCAGTGTGTCGGCCGGGAAGTCCTGATCTCCTCTGTGTATCTTAGCAAGATGTGATGTATATATACCCATAGCTCTCCCCAGCAGCGTCCAGTTTAACAATATAATAGAACGCAATTGTGATTGCCCGTGTTGTAATATCGACAAATCTTGTTCTGATATATCTATTGCAGAAGATACAATGTTGCCCAGTGAATATATCCTGGATGTTAGTGTGGTTAAACCATTGTCAATCACGGCTAGAGCTTTCTCTAGGTTTAATCAATCTATTTCACGTAATCTCTCTGCGGCCTTTTGTTGGGATATTTTCCATATTTCATTATAGACAGCATAATAGAAACGTTTGTGACGTGGCTTTCTAGGTCCTAATAAAAAATCCCGTAGATCCACATCCTTTGTAAGTAAGGATAAGTGTTGTTTCACTTGTGACAGTGTTGAGGTTCTTAGCCAATCGAGGCATAACTTCCCAACTCTGTATGATGTCACTACCCCTGGATGTTCTCTCTGTACATAGCGTGGATCTGGCCTGTTGATATTAAACCCTTTGGTTTTATCCATCAATCTTTCCTGACATCTATTGGTGTCTATGGGCCAAATCTAACATCCCTTCCAATCGGGGTCTGATCTATTGTATTGCATGATCTCATCTAACGTAATCCCTTCTTGTGATGTTATGTTACCCTAGTATGGGCATCCGAGGTGTATTCAAGTCTTTGTTCTTGGCTATTCCAAGACAGGTAGTTTGTTGCACAGTTTCATTCAAAAACATGATTTGCTGAGGAATGAGGCATGCTCGAAGTAGCGCTTCAGTTCTCTGGACCTGCCAGTCTCTAGCACCCCAGACAGATTTTAAGTCTATAATGTCTTTCCATAAGTCGAAACCTTTGTTCAGACAACTGGGCAATAAAGGAAGTAGAATAAATCTGTTTGGTGTTTGTCAACATATTTTTCTGCGCTGGTGTTGGTGCAACTTATAATAATATGAGGCTGGGTCTGACATGTTAAACCCTGAAAATGTCTTTGAACTGCTTTTCGGCGGTGTAGGGCAATGTTCCCATTGGTGGTAGATAAAAACAGTTCTGGGATTAGCAGATTTATGCAAAAATTATGACCATAATGTTGATAGCAATACATTGTTTCAAAATCTGATGTGTCTTCCAACATTTCACTATTGGAAAAGGCCGCAGATTTTTCTAAATCAGACAACATATTATTTACAGTTTCATAATCCCAATCATCGGAAAATGTACTGGAGTTAATGATATCACTCAATGATATTTTAAATAAATGCGGAATTTTTAAAAGTTTGGTCGGACCAAATATATTGTAATCAGCCTTGTCCCACACTATACCATCAGGTATAGGAACTGCTGTAATGTTCACTGATGACAAGTCTCTTTGTTCACGATGTGATGATAGGTGAGGTTTCAGAATCAGATTCACTTTTTGTGCTGCAGAGCTTTTTCGAAGGTAAGTTCCATTTATAAGCATGCTAAAAACAACTATTAAGCCTATCCAGAAAAGAAAGAAAAGTATCCCGGTAATTACCCAGAGTTCTACCCAAGGTGATACCAGGTAAGTTTTCCTAAGAAAGTTAAGAAAATCTTTAAGTTGCTGGTTGCGTGTTTGTGGGCTGGCATAATTTCAGGTTCACTTGGATCCAATGAAAAGGTATCAAAGTCGATGAAATAGCCAGATGCAGTTCTGTCAATTTTCGGTATTTCCGCAGGTCTTGTGGAAACTGTAGCTTGCTCTTGTTGAGGCATGTTGATGTAGATATCTGTGTTTGGTCGAGTTGAAATTTGACTTTCATTTTGATTTTGATTCTGATTATGAACTTCAGTTTCGAGAGGAACGAGTTCCATGGCATTATTGCATAGTCCATCATTCCGTGCAGGGGACTCTTTAAACGCGATGAGTCTTTCTGTTTCAACTTCTTGTATCGTAGCGAGAGGAGGGCATTGTTTACTCAGGAGTCCACGAGGCCTACTATTCAGTATCGGCCACATAGTGTGGTTTGATTAAGTCAATTGAGACAAATCGTTTCTCCTTTTTTCCAGCAAGAGGCAATAGAAGTACAGTTCTTGTTCCTTCAACGGCCAGGACAGGTACAGGCTTTCTGTTTGATGGCACAAATTCTTTTTTGTCCGCAATTTTCTCTCTGACCAGATCCCCAACTTTAGGGACCCAGACTGGTCTTGCCGTAACTGACTTGACTTCCCCAGTGGCGGTCCGCTTTACCTGGACATTGCTTTGTAGTGCCCTGGATTCATTCAGATCCTGTAAAACAGCCAAACGTTTATGGATGTTAAAATGTTTTTCATCTGCCACTGTGCCTTCACAATCAAGATCAGGTACCCACATTCTCGGCCCAAATAGGACCTCATAAGGAGTGACACCTCTAGAGTACTTCTTGGCATGTTATTCAATGCTCGTTGAACTCCATACAAATGTTTTACCCAACTCTCACCCGAGCCTAATACTCTAGCTGTTAAAGACTGCTTTAAGTCCTGGTTTTTCCTTTCCACCACCAAATTTCCCTCAGGATGGTACGGAGAGGAGTACCGCAATGCTACACCCAAACCTCCCATGGCTTCCTTGTAAGCCCTAGAGCTAAACGCGGGGCCACGGTCAGAATGTAATGTGCCAATTGCGTATGGCCCTATAAAGACTCACAAATCATTTATAACAGTTCGAGCATCAGCCGAGCACTGGGGCCACACCCATAGGAATCTAGAGCAGGAATCCACTGCAACCATGATATACCTGTAAGCCCCATCTGTTTGTAAGGGGCTGCAGTGGTCCAAATAAACACACGCGAGTGGTTTGTCTGATATTAGCAATGGTGTCTGCGCTGGACGTGTTACGGTGGAGCCTTTCATCTGCTGACAGATGTTGCATTTCAAGACATAGTCCTTAGTCTGCTTTGTTAATCCTGGCCACCAGTAGCGTTGTTTCAGTAAGGAAACAGTCGCCGTAACTCCTGCGTGTGCAGAACCTATACCCTTGTGTGCTGCTAGAATTAAACCTAACCTGCGATCCATATTTGGTATTACTCTATCCCCCACTCCAGGAATCTGAGCAAATGGAACGTTATTCGCATCTAACTTGTAGGAGTACTTGAGAGGAAATCTTTTCGGTAGTGCCGTTTTATTGCATGTAGCAATAATTGCAACCATAATCTCACCGTTTATTCTCGTTTTTGAACGGGTTATTGCAGCTATGGAAGCCGTGCATACAGCCCCCTTTGCAGCTTCATCAGCCAATGAATTCCCTTAAACGTGAACGCCATCACGTTGATGACTCAGTGTGTGTATCACGTGAGCCCTTGGTAGTTTGTTTTTCAACTCAACTACCTGTTCCTATAGCGTTTTGTGCTTAATTGTGCCACCTTTTGCATCTTTGAACCCATTTTGTCCCCAGTGGTGTAATTATTCATTGTATGACTGTACACAGTAAAAGGAATCACACACGATTAGTGTGGGGAATTCTCGATCCGTATTTACCAGTGCCAGTAACAGAGCTTTTAATTCTGCCAACTGTGCGGTGCAGTCTCTTAGAGACTGGATTTTTGTACAACTCAGATGAAACTTTCCATCTTGCATGAGACCTTTAATGATTGCGCATGCGGCGCTTTATTGCTGTTTACTCCCAATGACCGGCTGAGCAGATCCGTCAGTGTAAATTATATATTCATACTGATCTAGAGGCAATATTTCATTAGGGAGAGGATATTCTTGTGCGTCTTGCAGGAATACTTGTGTTTTTAGACTTGGGTCGTACCTGTATTCTACATCTGTTGCAGTAAGAGAATTAGCCCATTGTATCCATCTCGGATGTAAGGCTTTAGCGTTCGGAACGCTAGTCTTTGTATCCGCCTCTAAGGCCGGTACTGGGGTTACGACAATTATTCGCTTTCCCTGAGCCAGTGCTCTTTCTCTCACTACAGCAGTCTGTACTGCTGTAAGAATCTTTTCTGTTGATGCAAAGCGCATCTCAGCATTTGTGTACAAATGTGATTTGTACGCTATTGGTACTGTTTCACCTTCATTATATGTTAGATATGTGTATCCTGATTGACCCGCAACTATACGGATCACTAGGTTGCGTACATTTACGCGTGTCTCTAAGTGTTTCGAAGCCATCATATCAGCGTGTAGGGAACAAAGGATATCTGTGTGTTCCTGTGTCCATTGTCTAACTGAAAAGTAAGGTTTTATTAAATCGTAGAAAGGTTTAACTCTTTCTGCGTAATCCAAAATGTATGTTCTGCCAAAGTTCAGGAATCCCAGTATTGATTGTAAATTTTTTAATGATTTTGGAGGTTGTAGCAGTGCACACTTTTCTAAAAAGTTAGCTGCTAAGCTTTTTCCTTCACTTGAAAGCTCATATCCCAGGAAAAGGACATTGAGGTGGGCTATCTTTGGTTTTTTTAAATTACATTTGTAGCCTTCAGAGGCAAATCCCAATATTATGGAATTTACACTGTTCAAGTGTTCCTCCAGGTCATCATCCGTTAGATAAATATCATCCATGTAGGACAATGCCTCTTCATCCAGATTTTGAAGTAATTCAATTTCTCTGGCCGAAAATAACCCCGGGCTGTTCTTATACCCCTGGGGGAGTCTATAAAATTGACGCTGGGAGCCTAACGTGGAAAATGCAGTTAAATACCTGCTTTCAGGCACTATATTTTGGCAAAAAACTCCATTTGACATATCTAGTGTCGTTTTGTATTTTTTCCGCACAATGTTATTCATTGGTGCAGCACTGTGTGCATTTTGTTGTGCAAATATCTTTGTGCAAGTGTTTAGATGTCTGTAATCTAAAACTAGACAATATGAGTTGTCAGGTTTCATTACGGGAAACAAAAGATTATTCATTTGAGAGGTGCAAGTTTCAGTCACCCCTTGGTATTCAAGTTGATCTAGGATCTCCCTGACCTGTTTTTTAGCTTCTTGCTTTATTGGATACTGCCTCTGTGGAGTCGAGTATTTTTTAATCGAATTATGTGGTGGGTTGAATCCTCATTCCACCCAACATGGTTTTTATATAATGCCGGGGCAAGGGCTACTGCCCACTCCCGTGCATGTGTATATTTTAGATATTTGGGGACAGGGTCGGAAAAGGCTGGTAAGATTACTGTTTCTCCCCTAGGGCAGTCCATGACGAATGCTGGCGGCCAATTTTGTTCAGCTAATAGAATGTCATAACCAAACGTCAGGATCTCCCAAAAGAGACCTCTAACTTTCCTGGGTTTGTCCCCCTCCATTTGGAGTGTTATTTCATATAACTTATGTGGGACACTTACCCTAGTATCAGGTGTTTCCACCGTGATATAATCATTCAAGTCCGCTGTCACCAGAAATTCCATCAGGTTCTGGTGAGCTATTGTTACTTCTGCCGCACTATCTAGCATCGTCAGAGCCCATTCCCCGTTCAGTAGTTGAGTCCTCAGAATTCTGGGCATGTCTAAACTTCAGACCTGCAACCACCTTCTTTTTGAACTGAGGTTTTGGTTTGGCTTTATCTTCTTTTTTGGAAGTATAGTCTTGTCTCTGGACTTTGTACGCTCTTCTTGTCTGTCTGACCGTCCTTCCCTCTCGGAGTTTTTCGTCGAACCCTGAAAGGAATGAGAGGAACCTGTATCAGTATCCTGATACCTGTCAGGTTTCCTAATATTGTCACTATTCCTAAGGTTATACCTCCTTTGAGAGGACTCCTGTGGAGGAGATCTACCTCTGGATTGAGATCTGTTTTCTTTATGTTTCTGTTTTTTGTTATTTTCCCACTTCTTTTTCGAAGAAGCAGGTGCCTGCTTACCTGTGTCCTTCTCGGGACTACCCATCAGTGGGGTTTTAATGCTTTCCCACCCAAACTGTCTCTGTCCAATTCTGCATACGTGGTCTCAATTATTTTTGGTAATTCATGTTCCTGTTGTAAAGGACTGAACTACCTTAGGCGTTGACGGATTGCCACTGATGCTGCTTCCCCTTTAATATTTGCTAATATTATGGCTGATACCTGGGCATAATTGCCTAGTAATTTCAACCCTAAGTTCAGAGCCGGTTCTGCTCTGTACTCATTTTGTATTTGTCTTAATACATCTGGTATTACTTAACGGTGGGCAGTGAACTCCGCTCCGCGGACAGAGTTCACGGAGATCTGAGCACTCTGCGCTCCGCTTGGAGCCGGAGTTCAGCAAAAAACTCTGCTACTGCTGCGTAGCGGAGTTTACCAGGGACAGCCGCCCACCCCTGTTACCAGTACACAAGCCAAGAAGCACCAAGGACCCTGCAGCAGCACCCTATATGCCATAGGCATATGTAAATGTTAACTTAAGAGGCTTCCTAATTGCTACAGGAATGGGACTGTCTGTAATGCCATACCTGTGTACAAAATCAATTCAGCGTGCAGAACGAGAAAGACCGGCTCACGTACGGCTGGGTAATGACTTCCAGAGCAGCAGATGGTCACATCCGGTGCAGAACCAATTATTCCTAAGGAAGGAGATGAGGAGGACGGTCTTTTGAGGGCGGGTCATTTGGTTTAGCCAATTACAGGATTTACATCGCCAAAACACACCTAGTGCCGTCCCTTTCCCAGAATAATTTATGTTTTATTTTTAAAAAGTCATCATGGTTGACGCCTCTCACCTACCCGCGACTCAGAAAATTGAAAGCAATTGGATATTTCTGATGGGAGGTAAGGTAAGTGTTCAAAACCTTCCCTTTGATTTGGGGGGTTGGCAGGTGAATGAATACGAGCTAGAATAGTACAAAATGAAAATATTTGATTTTGGTATTTGCCTGCATTGCTCAGTCACTTTATCACTTTAGAGGATGTTTAGGACTGCAGTGAGACTGAGGAACCAGTGTCTGCATTCTCGAATAAAAAATTGCTCGCTTGTTTGTTACGCCACTGACTGCTTAAGTTAAGTCACAGCTGGCAGTGAGAGGAAGCATTCTGTCAGCTGTCACAACTTGGGCATATTGTCATCTAGCCTTATCATTCTTAACAAAAGAAAATGCCTTCCGTGTTTCAACTATGCGCCGGTGCAGTTTGGTTCATAATCCTCCGAGTCCTAACATGATTGTGACAAGCAGATTGGATGTGGCATTCGACCAAGTCTGTCTAACAGCTACACTGTTTCTCTCTTGTTTTGCCATCTGCTCGCTCTGGGACTAGCCTTTCAGCACAGCACAGTGCTGTACTAGGAAGTTTTTAGATATTGCACAGCATATGTGCTCGTATATTGTGCTCATTTACCCAGATCTTCCAATACACTTTAGCTAGCTGATCCGACGGGACCACGGTGAGAGAGAAGCTTTAGTCTCTTTAAAGCAACATGTGTGCGATGTTCATATCTTCTTTGTAGGGCTGGCGTTGCAGCAGGTTTGCAGTATGTGTAAGGGTAACAATGAGGAGAATGTGCCTGGAACCGTTTTGACAGTGTATGAGACAAAGCCTGAGTGTGTTGAAGTGTAACTGCATCAAATTGGATTGGTAGTAATAATGCTGTACTATGCGTGCGGAGCTTCGCGGAATCTCACAGAGTTTTTCGGTAACTCCGCGGAATTCCACGAAGTGAAACTCTGCGAACTCCACCCAGGGTTAGTATTACTGCTAATGACGGGATACCATGTGTTTTGGTATATATGGCAGCAAAAACTATACCCCAAGAGGTACAATCCTCTATCTGTGGTGTTATCCCCATGGGCAAGCAGATTGTCAGCATCCTGTGTTTTTCATACTGGCTAGTATTCGGGAATACTGCCTCTAGCTGTGTTATTTTTTGAGCTACCCAGAATGGCATTTGTTCACGTTTTGTGGGCATTTTACCCATTACTGTGTGTAAAGTTTGTGGTGTGATTTTAGTTGCTGTATTTTGACCTGTATTTGTGTTTGTTGTAACCATTGCTGGCTGGAACGTAAGTGTCCTCATGACGAACTGTGTCATGTTTCTGTAACGTTTTATCAGTTCTTTGTGAAGTATAAGTAAGTCTCCTCCTGGCATTGTTTCAATGTCAGGATGTGGTGTGTAGGCTGATAATACTGGCCTTGTCGCTCCTTCTCTTCCAAGCGGACCGAGTCTTACTTTATTTCTTGTATGGGGGAGGGCGCCTTTAAACCAGTATAAATGTTTCTGGTAAGTTAGTGGAACTTCAATGTCCTCATAGGGGCAATATTCGTCCGGTATTCCACTTTCTGTGTAGAAGTGAAATGTTTTTGTCTTTGCATTTGCAACTGGGAATGTAACCCATGAATAGAATACCTCTGTTTTAAATGATTTGTGTGCCTCAATCACGAAAGCTACTGGTCCACCCCTGGATGTTAGACCGTGTGCACCTAGTGGTAACGGCATTCCTAACATTTTCTGCAATGGAAATTGCATCTGCGTCTTCTTCGTCTGCTGAGAGATGCAACTCTTGCACAACTCTATCCAGGTTTCCTATTTCTTCAGTCATTGTTTTAGAGAAGAAGAGCTTTTCAAGAGAACTAAGATAAGGTGTTTTGCACAGTTTTAGGAACAATGTGTCCTTCAAGCTTGATTAACCGACAGCCAATAAATAGGATTTTTGGCTACTCAGCTGTGGCAGAGTTTGCACCCACCCACTCCAGATGTCTCTTGGGAATTATGAGTAGGGGTCTCTGAGACTAGCACGACTGAACTACTCAGATTCTACTGTTAAATAAGTACCCAACCAACGTTGGGCGCCATGTCGTGTAGTTCCTATAAAACCTATACAGGATCTGCGCGTTCGGACAGCATACACTGTAGGATTGGTGTCGGACTGATTCTGAACACCCCCACCGGGTATGTTGGCCTTTTGTACCAGCTAGCTCACAGTGCCACTAGAATCTCCTCTTACCAAGGAGAGAATATTTCTTGGCAACCATCGAACATGACATCCCTGATCCCTCAGGACCGTGGAAACAATATACTACTTTTCGCTCAGTCACTCGTGCTTACTTAGTCTGTCTTAGAGAGATACACAGAATAAACAGGCTGGGCGTTTTCAATAAGTATTTATTGAACAGTTGTTATTCTGGTGTAAAATAGATGAGCTGCAACAACTGTTAGACAGTAGCAGATATATAGGATTAGAAGCACTATGAAAGTAAACGGATGGTAAAGCTCTACCATCTTGTAGTAATCATGAATACATACAAGTACATAAAATACATGATAATAAAAAGATGCGTACTCCTACGATGTCTCCCTAACTAGATATACCTAAGTGTACCTAGCATGTGTGTAGGTGTTAAGCCAAGAATCCCTCTAGGATAAAGTCAACCCCATTACCTGAAGTGAGAGACTGTGGGACCCCGTGTTGGTCTTGAGTTGGACACCCCGTGAGGGATGTTAGACCACTGCGAGCTGGAGTGTCTGCATGCAGGAACCTCAGCGTCTCTTGTCAGTGTGCCGGCCCTAAAGTCCTGATCTCCTCTGTCTATCTTAGCAAGATGTGATGTATATATACCCATAGGTCTCCCCAGGGGTCCTACCTCGCTGTATTACTGTGTCGGACTAAGGATGACGTCGGGCATGAACTTTATACATAGATATTATACAGGAGATGGTAGTCCTGCTGTGCTTTCAAGAATCCTCATGCATAATGTAGGAGATTTCGAACTAGGGAGAACCCGCGTTCTGAATGCAGTGTCGTAGCTAGGTAAAAGGTCAGTCCCTATAAACCATTATAAGTGCAATGTAGGGAAGAATATAGGTGAAGGGTTATGAAGTTACCTGGGCCTATATTATGGTACCTATATGGAATATAATAGAGTCTGCCTTATACTAATGCACTGCCCCCAGGAGTCTGCCTTTTACTAATACGCAGCCCCAGGAGTATGCCTTACAGTAATGCGCTGTCCCCAGGAGGCTGCCTTACACTAATGTGCAGCTCCAGGAGTCTGCTTTTAACTAATAAGTTGCCCCCAGGAGTCTTCCTTACAGTAATGCCAAGCCCCAGGAGTCTGCCTTATACTAATGCGCAGCCCCCAGAAACCTGCTTTACACTAACGTGTAGTCGCAGGAGTCTGCCTTACACTAATGCACTGCGCCAGGAGTCTGCCTTACACTAATGCGCAGCACCATGAGTCTGCCTTACACTACTGCGCAGCCCCTAGGAGTCTGTCTTACAGTAATGCGCTGCCCCAAAATTCTGCCTTATGCTAATGCGCTGCCCCCAGGAGTCTTCCTTACACTAATCCGCTGCCCCCAGGAGTCTACCTTACACTAATGCACTGCCCCAAAAGTCTGCCTTATACTAATGAACAGCACCAGGAGTCTGCCTTATACTAATGTACAGCCCCGGGAGTCTGCCTTACACTAATGCGCAGCCACAAGACTCTGCCTTCTACTAATGCGCAGCCCCAGGAGTCTGCCTTACAGTAATGCAATGTCCCCAGGAGTCTTCCTTACACTAATGCGCTGCCCCCAGGAGTCTGCCTTACTCTAAAGCGCTGCCCCAGGAGTCTGCCTTACACTAAGGCGCACCCCCAGGAGACTGCCTTACACTAATGTGCTGCCCCAAGAGTCTACCTTATATTAATGCACAGCCCCGAGAGTCTGCCTTACACTAATGTGCAGCCCCAGGAGTTTGCCTTACAGTAATGCACTGCCCGCAGGAGTCTGCCTTACAGTAATGCACTGTCCCCAGGATTCTGTCTTACACTAAAGTGCTACCCCCAGGAGTCTGCCTTGCACTAAAGTGCAGCCCCAGGAATCTGCCTTACACTAATGCACAGCACCAAAAGTCTGCCTTACACCAATGTGCTGCACCAGGAGTCTGCCTTCCAGTAATGCACAGCCCTGGGAGTCTGCCTTACACTAATGCACTGCCCCCAGGAGTCTGCCTTACACTAATGGGGTGACCCCAGGAGTCTGCCTTACACCAATGCCCAGCCCCAGGAGTCTGCCTTATACTAATGAGCAGCCCCAGGAGTCTGCCTTATACTAATGCACAGCTCTGGTAGTCTGCCTTCAACTAATGCGCAGCCCCAGGAGTCTACCTTCTACTAATGCGTAGCCTCCAGGAGTCTGCCTAACAGTAATGCACTGTCCCCAGGATTCTGTCTTACATTAAAATGCTGCCCCCAGGAGTCTGCCTTGCACTAATGCACTCCCCCCAGGAGTCTACCTTACAATAATGCTCATCCCCAGGAGTCTTCCTTACACTAATGGGCTGGCCCCAGGAGTCTGGACCGACCGGAAGGGGGATATCTTCTAATGACAACATATCAGTGGACATTTCTGTGATTAAATCAATCCACGTAACTCCTTGGCAGTGTATGTTCATAAGAAGAGACAAAAGTCTCCCCGAGGATTGTGTTGTGTGTGAGTGCTGTGAGGGCGTGAGTAAGTGGATGGTGAGAGAGACTGATGGATGTTTGTGTGGGGTTATATATAGGAAGTTACAATGTGGATTTTGTATATTTTTTGTAATGTCTGTCAGAAATAAAGCATGTTATCTGTAAATAAGAGCACTCTGTGCTTGCTAACTCAGATATGTGTTTCTAAATTATCTGATAAGTGAAATCAATTATATATGTTTGCACAGACGAAATGCTTAAAAAAGCAACAAAATAGATCTCGAAAAAAAGTGTTATTTGCACATGAAAAAATCTTTTAATAAAAAGTTATTAATTTTGTGTCTTTTGTGCTGGTAAGACTTTATATTGTGAAAATGCCCAGGTAAAGAGCCCTCTTTGGCCATTTTAAAAATTATTTAGGTCGAGCAAGAGTATCTTTACAGTTGTTACTGTCTCCTTCCCCCTTACTCTTGGACCTGAAAGCACTACTAGGGGGTACCTTTCTTCTTAACTGCCCCAGGAGTCTGCCTTACACTAATGCCCAGCCCCAGGA
The DNA here is from genome assembly GCA_963921515.1 of Calotriton arnoldi. NCBI lineage: Eukaryota > Metazoa > Chordata > Amphibia > Caudata > Salamandridae > Calotriton > Calotriton arnoldi. The sequence goes on along the minus strand of CAWUFW010014511.1, from coordinate 112,353 downwards.
GTTTGCTTTATACTAATGCGCTGCCTCCAGGAGTCTGCCTCACACTAATGCGCTGCCCCCAGGAATCTGCCTTACAGTAATGCGCAGCTCCAGGAGTCTGCCTTATCCTAATGCGTAGACCCCAGGAGTCTTTCTTACAATAATGCGCAGCCCCGGGACTCTGCCTTACACTAATGCTCTGACCCTAGGAGTCTTTCTTACATTAATGCGCTGTCCCCTGGAGTCTGCCTTACACTAATGCTCTGACCCTAGGAGTCTGCCTTACACTAACTTGCAGCCCCAGGAGGCTGCCTTATGCTAATGCACAGCCCCGAGTGTCTGCCTTTCAATGATGCGCGGCCCCGGGAGTCTGCCTTACACTAATGCTCTGCCCCCAGGAGTCTGCGTTACACTGATGCGCTGTCCCCAGGAGTCTGCCTTACACTGATGCGCTGCCTCCAGGAGTCTGCCTTACAGTAATGCGCTGTCCCCAGGAGTCTGCCCTACACTAACATGCAGTCCCAGGAGTCTGCATTACACTAATGCGCAACCCCCAGGAGTCTGCCTTACACTAATGCGCAACCCCCAGGAGTCTACCTTACACTAATGCTCTACTCCCAGGAGTCTGCCGTACACTAACATGCAGCCCCAAAGACTGCCTTATACTAATGCTCAGCCCCAAAGTCTGCCTTATACTAATACACAGCGATACCAAAGGGGGATGATGGACGGAGCGTTAGAGCAAATCAAACACTCACCCCCAGTCAACTGATCTGGGTTTAATCCATCATCATTCTTTAGCTCACTCCACCACCCCAGTTCAGACATGGCCAGATGCAAATCAGTCTGACCCTGTGCCTCATGGGAACAGTCCAGCCCGAACTGCCAAGCCATGTCTTCCCTGGACCGGAGAACAAGCATCCTGGGACCGGTTTCGGGTTCATAACCCTCATCAGCCAGGCTAGCTTGAATCCAGTGGCAAAGTGAGCAAGGGACCCACGTCTGGGCATACCCTGCCAACTTAGGGCAGGGTATGCCCAGACGTGGGTCCCTTGCTCACTTTGCCACTGGATTCAAGCTAGCCTGGCTGATGATGGCTGAATAGCCAGAAACCGGTCCCAGGATGCTTGTTTCCGGTCCAGGAAGACATGGCTTGGCAGTTCGGGCTGGACTGTTCCCATGAGGCACAGGGTCAGACTGATTTGCATCTGGCCATGTCTGAACTGGGGTGGTGGAGTGAGCTAAAGAATGATGATGGATTAAACCCAGATCATTTGACTGGGGGTGAGTGTTTGATTAGTTCAAGCGCTCCGTCCATCATCCCCTTTGGTATCGCTTTATACTAATACACAGCCCCAGAGTCTGCCTTATACTAATACACAGGCCTAAGCGTCTGCCTTACTCTAATGCGCTGCTCCCAGGAGTCTACCTTACACTAAGGTGCATCCCTAGGAGTCTGCCTTGCACTAATGCACAGCCCCGGGAGTCTGCCTTACACTAATGAGCAGCCCCAGGGTCTGCCTTACACTAATGCACAGCCCCAGGAGTCTGCCTTAAACTAATGTGCAGCCCTGGGAGTCTGCCTTACAGTAATGAGCAGCACCTGGAGTCTGCCTTACGTTGATGCGCTGTCCCCGGGAGTCTGCATTACACTAATATGCAGCCGCCGGAGCATGCCTTATACTAACACGTTGCCCCAGGGAGTCTGCCTTACACGAATGTGCACCCCAGATGTCTGCCTTACACTAATGCGCAGCCCCAGGAGTCTGCTTTGCACTAATGCGCTGCCCCCAGGAGTCTGCCTTACAGTAATGCACAACCCCAGGAGTCTGCCTTACACTAATGTGCTGCCCCCAGGAGTCTGCCTTACACTAATGTGCTGCCCCAGGAGTTTGGCTTACACAAATGCGCAGCCCCAGGAGTCTGCCTTAAACTAATGTGCTGCCCCCAGGAGTCTGCCTTACACTAATGCGCAGCCCCAGGAGTCTGCCTTAAACTAATGTGCTGCCCCCAGCACTCTGCCTTACACTAATACGCAGCCCCAGGAGTCTGCCTTACACTAATGTGCTGCCCCCAGGAGTCTGCCTTACACTAATGTGCAGCCCCAGGAGTTTGGCTTGCACTAATGCGCAGCCCCAGCAGTCTGCTTTACACTAATGCGCAGCTCCAGGAGTCTGCCTTACACTAATGTGCAACCCCCAGGTGTCTGCCTTACACTAATGCGCAGCCCCAGCAGTCTGCTTTACACTAATGTGCAGCCCCAGGAGTCTGCCTTACACTAATGTGCAGCCCCAGGAGTTTGGCTTGCACTAATGCGCAGCCCCAGCAGTCTGCCTTACACTAATGCGCAGCTCCAGGAGTCTGCCTTACACTAATGCGCAATCCCCAGGTGTCTGCCTTACACTAATGCGCAACCCCCAGGTGTCTGCCTTACACTAATGCGCAGCCCCAGGAGTCTGCTTTGCACTAATGCGCTGCCCCCAGGAGTCTGCCTTACACTAATGTGCTGCCCCCAGGAGTCTGCCTTACACTAATGCGCAGCTCCAGGAGTCTGCCTTACACTAAGGTGCAGCCCCAGGAGTCTGCCTTACACTAATGCGCAGCCCCCAGGAGTCTTCCTTACACTAATGCGCAGCCCCAGGAGTCTGCTTTGCACTAATGCGGTGGCCCCAGGAGTCTGCCTTACACTCATGTGCTGCCCCCAGGAGTCTGCCTTACACTAATGCGCAGCTCCAGGAGTCTGCCTTACACTAAGGTGCAGCCCCAGGAATCTGCCTTACACTAATGCGCAGCCCCCAGGAGTCTTCCTTACACTAATGCGCAGCCCCAGGAGTCTGCTTTGCACTAATGCGCAGCTCCAGGAGTCTGCCTTACACTAATGCGCAGCCCCCAGGCATCTAAACTTGTACAGGTAAATCTGGGATCCTAATTGAGCTGGTAACTTATTCCATTTCTGCGCCGCTTTGATTGAAAAGGCACGCCCTCCTTGACGCACCCCACTGAATCTGTATTCTTGAACAAGATTGGCTGTAGCTGAGCGTACCAGCCTTCCTGGAGTGTATTTCCGCAGTCTGGTCTGTCATTTGTCTACGTCAGGGTGGCTAACATGGGTCCAGGAGAGATTAATATACGCCATATTTTTAGAATAACCGCACTCTATGAAATAACGTTTTATTTATCTGTCATGGTGTCCAACGTGGGTCCAGGATAGCTGAATATATGCCGTATTTTTAGAATAACCACACTCTATGAAATGAAGTTTTATTTATCTAAAGCAGGGTGTCCAATGTGGGTCCAGGGTGGTAAAAATATATGACATGCTTGTTGAATAACTACTGACTTTGAAAATACTTGTTGTTTACATTTATTGTATGGCAATGTGTCTGCTGCGGATAGCCTGAAAACCTTTATTGAATCCGACCCTACTCGTCCTAAGCTGGACACCTCTGCCCATGTGTTCATCTTGTGTTTATAGAAGTGCTCTAAAAAAGCTTTTAGAATTATATCTCTTCACAAAAGACGCGAAAATGAAATCAGTGCTCACTTGCAGCTCAAGCATGGTTTAACAGTTTCCCGCCCTTTTCAGAAGTGTCTTTATATCCGAATGAAATTCTGAGTTTTTGTTGATTTATGGGCGTATGTTGGGGTATGAAAGGCAACTCCAAAAACGAAACAGGGGCAGGCAGTAACCACAGCGAGAGTGGTGACATTCAACGGCCCCACTGGGCAAGCCCGAGTCTGCCTGGTTCTGGGATCCGGGCCAGATGTTCGACAGGGCTTTGTCTGATAGGCGCGGTGCACCTTTAAATAGAACGCAGAGGTGGAGGGGGAGAGAGACAGAGGGAGTGGAGAGGAGGCAGCAGGCAGCAGCGACTGAGCGCTGCCGGGAGTGAGTGACCTCCAGAGCATACTACAGCAGCACTGCAGCACTGAAGAGTGGGGCAGAGCACCGAGCCACCCTGTGGGGCTCTCCGGGACCCTGCCAAGGACAGCGCCGGGGGACGTCTCTGCCTGCAAGCGGTGCATTTCTGCCCTCTCCTCTAGTGTCTCTGGAGAAGTATCGATTGGGTCTGCGCTCATCCGCGGGACAGGCGAATGAGGGGAGCCGCGACTGTCCTCGCTCAGATGGTAAGTCAAGTTCTTTCTCTAAGGGGCGAATGGGATGCAGGAGCCTGGATGGGGCTTCTAAGCACACATTGCACACATGTGATCTTCTGTACCACGGACACACATGATCCTCCTGCTATTGAGCTAGTAGTGTATGTCCCAGACTTGTCATGTTTAGCCAACTATCTATTATCCTCGATGGAATCGACATCAAGAGTGGTTTAATGGGACTGTAAAAAAAAATGTGCCTCGGCGTGGCGCCTAAGGTAACTTCTGCAGCAAGTTAAAAAGAGAAACGGCCGAGGTCTGCACTTCCAGGAACGAATGCTAATGAAGCGATGCGGCTACAATATGCAAATTCGAGCGGAACCAAAGAATGCTATCGGTGGAGGTGATTTATGTCGTATATTAACTGTAAAAAGTGTATTGTGCCTGGGAGGTGGGCGTATGTTTCGGATCACGCCTGAAACTCACTCACCCTCTCCAGGATGATGCATGGTGCAGTGTCTCCTGCAGGCTGCTGACTACCCCTGCCCTGAAAACAACCAGAGCCCAGAGAGTGGGGAATGAATCATAGGGCCAGCCATTACAATACAGATTTCAACTGAGTGAACCTGTGTGTCCTTACCCAGTGAGTGAGTCAGTCCGTTTCACATTGTGTGAATTAAAATGTGCAGTCGTGGCAGCGAGGAATTGTTAGCAAATTCAAATTTATACTAAGAAGTGTTTCTGAACATGCATATATGCTCGTTTCCGAATTAATATAGGAATACCCGAGACTCGTCAAATCAGTGTGTGCAGGTGGATGAATGTATTATTTAATAAGACCATGCCGCTGAGTGCATGTGGGTGAAAATGGGATATATGAATGAATGAGGAACAACTGAAGCCATTAAGTTAATATTATTCTGAATGTAAATTCATACAGCCATCAGTGTGTGTGTACTCATGTGGGTGAGTGTTACTGTGGGTATGGATAATTCACAACCTCGGACGGTTTAAACACCGCAGTATGACTGGCTCCGGGCACCTTAATAAAAGATGCTTTCCTCGCTCATCTTTTAACGAGCGCTGAGTGATGAAAGGCCGAGTCATTCCCACTGAGGTTCACACCTGTGACCTGGACGACAGAACGCGCTTTATCTTTCCGATGCGTTGACCCACAGAGCCATCCCTCTGACGTGATAATGCACACCTGGTAATGCATGCACGAGGGTGCTCGCTTTAATGAAACGTGAGGATGTGAATGAAGTAGAAATAAACACGGGAGAAGAACTTGACTGAATTTCTGTGTTGGGGGTTAGAAATCTATCTATGCCGAAGTGTACGCGTTGCAGGGGCGTGGCTATCATTGGGACAGCAGGTGCAGTGACACCGGGACTCAGAATCCCGAGGGGCCCTTTGAAGCCTGATAATTGCTATATTTTACTACCCCAAGGACAATCTAGGGGGCACTTTCTTTGCTTGAACCAGGACCCATAGTAACATCTTTGCCACCCTACTGGCACGCTAGTGACTACCAGATTGACTTGAGATTGCATTAAAGATGACGTGCAATGATCGGGCGTCGGTGAATGAATGAATGAATTGGAAAGAGCTAGTTCCTTAAGCAGGATGTTGTTGAATGAAAACACAAGCTGGTGTCTGCGAGTGTGTGTAGCAGCTCATGTGTCTTAAAGTGACTGGCGATGGTAAAGCGTCTACAAGTGGTTGATGACATGGACTACGACTTTTTGAATGAGACGCCCTATTTAGCTTAATACCATGAATTACAACCCTCTAGGCGCTTGCAGAGGTCTCTGTGTTTTGTTATAACAATCCATATTACTACTGTTGCAGTTCAAAACACGTTTCATTTTTTGCAAGAAGGAATGTGGCAACAGGGACATAAGGTGGTTTGTCCAGGATCACACAGTTTAGTCAAAAGGGAAAGATTTCAACTCAAGTCTTTTGGTTTCCCAGTCAAATACTTTACCCCAAGACACAATTTGTATGTGTAAAAATGAGTCACTTATGGTGGGTAACTAAATACATGAGTGATCGAGATCGGATAGTTACATTCGAATGTATACATGCATGGATGGCTGAGTTTTATTTGTTGTGGAAATAAATCTGTGTATGTCTGTGATTAAAAATGTATTTGAAATCTTTAAGAAACCTCAAAATGCATTTAAGTGTATACATGATTAGCAAACCTGTGAAATAATGCAATATATATGCAAGTAGCAATAAATAGCTATACGTTTTAACACACACACAGGCACACACACATGACATTTATGTTTAAATGGCATTTTCTTTTGTTCCGTGTGTGCGTGATGTCTGTGATTAAATACCAGTCTCGTTTGTGCATGTGTTGCTGCAAAAAATTATTTTGTCCATTGAAAGTGAGTCAGCGTCAACTTCAGTGACACAAATTCTTGCAACGTCATTTTTAAGGCTTCTGTTGGGAGAAAGCAAATACAGTGTGATGATTATAGATCCACGCAATGACATCCTGGATTCAGATTTGTGAATTGTTACCAGTTTATAACTGGATCCTCTGAAATTGACTTTTTTTTCTGTAAATGAAAGCATTTAGATAATGCTACATCTTTAGAGTGTTGAAGCACTAAGCTAGATGGAATGGAGAACGACAATAAAGTCTGAGGAGTCAAATGCGCGAGATTAGGATTCATGAGTCTCATAGAAGAGTGATTTTAGGCATTGGTTAAAAAAACATGGAGTCTTCAATTTCTTTTCAATTGAGGGACAGGTGTGCCATTTTCTTTTCTACTGTGGGAAGTCAGATTCCTTCCCCCAGCACTGATTGTCTTATTGTAGATTAATTGGAGAGGGTTTTTTGCTTTTACGCCATTTTGTTGGGCGTTTTGGTTAGTCTCTAACACAAAACTCTGAAACAAGAGTCATTTCGAAGGTGATGGTGAGAAGCTTGAATCCAGTTCACCGGGTGACTGGGGACAAAGGGTTCTCGCTGAAGACGAGAACTTACCTCCCAGCGAGTTGTGTACATTTTGAGGATACTCAGGGGCATATTTACAAGCCCCTATCGTCACAGGAACATCACTTTTTGTGACGTTTTCGTGGCGATAGGGGCCTCGCCTTATTTACAAGGCAGCGTTCAGCCACTTAATCTGCTAAGTGTAGCACCAGCGCAGGGGGAAACACAAGGCTGCACCATATCGTTGTAAATATGGTGCAGCCTTGCGTTTCTGAAGTGGCGGAGTGAGACATTAAGCCATGACAGCTAACGCTTCACTCCACTACTTCCTTGTACATATCCCCCTCAGTGTGCTCTGTAGGAGATCCCATGAATACGTCATTGAAAGAGTGACTCCCCATCTTTGTGCCATAACAGCCCTTCACTGAGGTAGAGCTTTCACTTACTATTTTCATTTTTCTCTAAGATTCGTAGAATGTGGCAGAAAATCACTTCGTTGTTCCAGATTATCCAGTTTCTGCACCACAACACACCATTATGGTATCAAAATATCCCTTAATTGCATTAGAAATATTGCATATCTACAGACAACATCCTTCTCCATTCCAGAATATAAGATCACTCTACCAGAATGTTTCATCATTGTGCCCGAATGTTCAGTCATTGTGGTATAATCGAATCATTTTGTACTAGTATATGCCACATTTTTGCCAGAATATCAGTAATTGTGGTATATTATCTCATCATTGTGTTAAAATAGTGCAGAAATATTGGGTCATTATGATTAAATAGTCAATGATCTAAAGAATTTCCAAGCATGGGCTGGAATATAATAATATTGTGCAATAGTACCTCATTATTTAATGATACAATACCACTATGCCAGACCATTTCAACTCTGTGGCAGAATACCCCACTTATGTGTCACTCTATCGCATAATGTTGCAGAATAGCCATAACAGTGGCAGTATATCCCATTCATGGGACAAAATCAGCTGATACTGCTCCAAATTGTACACCCGCACCAGCATCGCTGGAGGAATTGTGCTGGGACAGAAGTTAGACATTTTTGTATCGGAATACACATTTTTAGAAAAGTAAGAGCAATTTGCTGCCTCCTATTTGTTGATAATATTCTTGGGAACAAAATAGAAACAGAGAGTTCAAAGCCTTAATCACCTGCCCACCACTGACCCTAACCCACTGAGGCGTAATCCTTATTGGATGTCCAAGAAGAGAACTGCGCATTGCTATTGGCTGGGGAGTGGCGGGTAAGAAACAAGGGGGCAGGAAAAGAAAAACAAGGAATTTTGATAGGATGCATGACATTATAAGCTTGCAACCACAATAGTAATGTGATTTCGTTTATTTGATTGATTTTATTGCTATGTCAATTATTTATTTATTTGCATTTTTTGCAATGTATTTAATTAAATGCGTGGCGTGCTGCCGGCTCGGCAGATGCCACTTCGCAGCACTAGTTTAGTCATTTCAGCAGATACAGGATGCGTGAGGAGGATGACTGAGTCCTACAGGTATTCAGACCTGCGAAGCAAGGCCGCACAACTAAGGGTATTTTCAACAAATGCCCGCACAGAGCTTTGTTCACCATCTTTGAAAGACAGGGCTCATTACAGAGATGCTCCCTGCCGTGGAGAAGAGAAAACACTGCACAGACCACAGCACATCTCTTTCGGTAGTAAACAATTTGTTTTGCAGCCAGGCAGGTTATTACTGTCACTCAGCAAACGCTTCCTGCAGTCAGAAGAAGGATTATTACAGGGAAGGGGGACAGGAGATTCTGCCTTCTCAATCTAAATGTTTCCTGAAGAAGACAAAACACACTTAAAGATAGAAGGGCAAATGCTGCGTGCTCTACTCTGCTTCATATATTTCTAGGACTGGCTGATATTTAAATTACGCTGGCGAAATTCACATAATTTCGGGAGGTTTATGTTACGCTTGTTATGTGAAATTCCCGAAATTACTCCACGTTGCAGAATTATGCGCTATTCGTGTTAAAAATTTCCCACATGCAATTTGCAGTATAAACTTACTGCGAATGCACGGGACGAACAGAATATGCAACACTGTTTTTCACTAGGCAAAAAGGTGGCACTCCGAAAAGGATTTCAACACAATAAAAATGTAACACAATAACACAATGACACATTTCGACTTCGCAGTCTTGATCACATATGCGAGAAACCATTTTCTTCTGCTATTTATAGCGTCCTTTTACTCTTTCATTACTCATGCAGTGTATTCTGGTGTATGTAGATGATTATCGAAAAAAAATCACAAAATTTCAATTCAATCAATCAATCAATCAAACGCACTTTATTCTGTTTCTACATAAAACCATAAAAGTATTCTAAAAACCATACATAGTATAAAAAGAGGACCGGTACAGTGTGTTTATACAAGGATCACAAGAAAAACAGATCTTATCCAAAAATCTCACACAATGCATAAAATATATTATAAAGTGCATATACCATAAATCATTGGAAGTAAAAAGCAGCAAGGAGAATAAGCCCGAGGTCCTTATCTAGACTATATAAGTCATCGAGGTACCTAATATAAGACTATGCATTAATTTAAAAGCCACTATCAATTAATAGCGACAGGCGCTAAGCTTCACTGCTGAGTTCAAAAAGTTAAGAAGAAATAAAATAGAATCACCATACAGCAGTTGTAAATAAATAAGAGCTGGTCGCACCTGCTTAAACTCCAACCTCTTTAAAATAGGAATAATAAAAGTTTTCCGGGGCGTCGCATAATGCTTACAAAATATTAAAAAATTAAGCATGTCCTGTGGAGACTCACCGTCGCAGCCGCAGGGCTATAAAATCTGGCCTCTGCTACACCCCCGTGGCTGTGCCAACAGGAGGTGGAAAAGATTAAAACGGCACCTGGACAATAAAAAGCGTTCATAGGTGCTAAAAGGCCCCAGGAGATATGGCTCTATCGATTGCGTTGTTTTCAGTATTAAAAATTTATGAACACTGGGTTTCCTCAGCTCAAGCTCTTCCCTCTCTAGTCTCGTCTGGCCACAAAAAGACTCCCTAGCCCACCCCAAATCCTTCTTGGTCACTGATTCTGGATTTGTGAATAATTCAGCTCTTCCCAGTCTTTCAAAGCTACTCTTTATAAAGCTGAGCCAAGGAATGTGATGAGCAAAATCAAGAGCCATACACTCCTTCAAGATCATTCTACTGAAGGATGATCCTTCGTTCAGCCAGGTCTTCAGCCAAAACATTAAAGGACGAAGGGCCAACAGGTCAGAGAGATAGGACGCCCCCAGTTCTTCATGTACCACCATATTAGACATTCCCTGGGGCACACCTAAAAGACGTTTCAAGAAGGTATTCTCAGCCACTTGTAACTCATCCATAGTGACATGACCCCATATTCCGCTACCATAGGAGGCTTTAGCGACACATTTAGCCTGATATAGCTGCAAGAGTGCCGCAATCGGTCTCCTATCCAATCTGGGGGCAAAATTAAAAACAGCCGTGTTTGCACGCACTAAGTCTCCCCTCATTCTCTATTTTAATGGTCCCCATTTCATCTTCTCATCTATTAGGACTCTTAGGAAAGAAAAGGCGTCTGTGCGGGGAACCTGAGCAGATCCAACCATGAATTGATAGTGCTTTTTAGGGCGAGGTCCCACCTGCATCACATAGGATTTGTAATCATTTATTGACAAGTCCAAATCCACCATAAAAGAGGAAAAGGAATTAAGCAATGTTTGCAACCCTCTAGTGGTCCTAGACATGAGGACCGCATCATCCGCATATAATAAAACTGGCAGGCCACGCCGACCTACCTGGGGGTAATCTACCTTAGTCTTCAATAAAACTTTTTCCAAATTATTGATATACAAATTAATCAAAAAAGGGGCTAAAATACACCCTTGACGTATTCCTCTTTTTATAGAAAAATGGCGGGAAACCCTGAGATCTTGAGAAAATCTGACCTGAGCCTTTGTTGCTTGGTGGAGGTCTTCCAGAAAGTAAACAATATTGCCATCCACCCCGATGGCCAACATGGTCTGCCAAAGTTTAGCTCTATTCACGCGATCAAACGCGGATGACAGATCCATGAAGGCCAGATAGATAGTACTGGGGTGGGCGACTGTATATTTATTGAGAATCATAAATAGGTTAAGGCACAGGGCTCCGGTGGACATCCCAGGGCGGAACCCGTACTGGACGTCCGATAAAATGTCATGTTCCTCTGCCCAGCTAGTCAACCTGTCTAGAAGAACTCGACCCACCACCTTTTTTTCTTTTTTCTTTATTGAGCAGAATTATAACAGAGCAAGAAAATCATTCACAGTACATATAGTTGTTAATTAAAAGCTTCTTCTTAACTTATTGCTGGAACCATGCATTTCCCACATCTTCATCTCAAACAGGCGCAACTCCCGCGCCAATCCCATATACAGATAGTAAAATGCAGTGCAAAGCAGTTTGATCAGGTTATTAAGTTCGGCTTACTAAAGACACAAGTTTCCCTCTTACAGAAACTAAAGTGCGGTGCATAGCAGCTTTTACAGAATTAAGCCATTCACAATACTCCATTCCAAGCAGGCGCAACTCCGGCGCCCATCCCAAATGCAGATAGTAAAGTGCAGTGCGGTACAGTTTAATCAAGTTATTAAATTCAGCTTACTAGAGACACAAGTCTCCCTCTTATCCTAAATTCAGAAACTAAAGTGCGGTGCATAGCAGCTTTGACATAATTAAACCATTCACAAAACATCAAATGTTAGTAGCTTATAAAGTTGACTTATGGCTAGAGTCAAGCATTTCCCACAACTTTGTCTCATACCGGCACAAGCCCAGCACCCATCCAAAATGCAGCTAGTAAAGTGCAGTGCTAAGCTACTTGACCTGATCAGATTATTACATTCAGCTTATTAACAGCACAAATCTCCTACCTATCCTAAATACTAAAGCTAAAGTGCAGTGCATAGCAGCTTTTACATAATTAAACCAATAATTTCATCATTACAGATAAAAATTCATTAAATAACATTTTAAATCCTTTCTTCCTTAAATAATAGACATATCTTGTCCACCAAGAGTTAACCATCCTGTCTCAGTCTAAAGTGCTATATATTTTACTTTCTTGTTTCATCCATAAATTTCCAAACTACCCAGAATTTCTTAATAGCCCCTGCCCTCTTTGCATAGGCTTCCTCAAAGGTTTTAATACGTAACATTTTTGTATGCCAATTTAGGAAGGTTGGAGATTTAATTGTCCTCCAATTCTGAAGGATCAAGGACCGTGCTACTAAAGCGGAAATCGCTATAAATTCTTTTCCCCCTTGGGAGATTGGAGCATTAGAGCTCTGCCTTACAAACCCAAACAATGCTATCTCTGGTTCAGGTTTTAATTTTCTCTGTAAGCCCTTGTTGAGGGCGGAAAACACTTCCTCCCAGAACTGGGTTAAAAGCGGGCAGGTAAAAAAAATATGTAGCCAACCCCCCTGACCCATTTGTTGGCAGCGAAAGCACTTGTCCTCTACTTCTGAATACATCTTATGTAAAACTCTTGGTGTATAATAAGACATCCAGCGTGATAAAAATGCCATTCTTTTGAAATTTGCTGCTCTTAGTGCTTTATTGCCATGTATCGCAATCTCCTGCCACTCTAGTTCTGAAAAAGTGCACTGTGTTTCTTGGGAGATCTTATCTAAAAAGCTTGTTACTAGAGAACTTTCCCTTTGATTCCGTAAAAGTCTGTACCAGTTTCCAACTCCCCTTAGTTTAGCTCTATAAAGGGCTGTCAATAAGGGTGCCGGGACATTGCTTAATGGAGAGCAAAATTTTTTCACAAATTGAGTAATCTGAGAAAACCCTAAGAAATACGGCTTACAGCTAGCTTCACACCTAGCCTGGATCTCCTGCCATTTTAAACATCTCCCCCTTACTATAAAGTGGCCTAGTTCCCTAAACCCGTTATTGTCCCAGAATCTTATCGGGTTACTCTGTATATGAAGGCCCAGCATTTTGCATTCCGAGAGTTTCAAAAACTTATATCCCGCTGTTTGAGCCTTCATATGATAGAATGCCCGTATTCTATCCCCAAATTCCTGTAATGTCTTATATCGAGTCTTTTTTTGGGAGTTTTGCTGTTTTGATAAAAACTGAAGTCTGAGATTCTGCTTCCTGCACCATCTTATCCACAAAAAAACTATCCAATGATTCCTTGCCATCTAGTATTCGAGCCAATATGTCTACAAAAGTAGCTTCATAATAGGTTCGCACCTGGGGAAGTGCCAACCCCCCTTGGCTTATGTCGAGTTGAAGCACTGGAAGTCTTACTCGTGAGGCCTTTTTCTTTCAAATAAATTGACGAAACATAACTTCCAATTGCTTAAAATACAACATGTTAATTTTAATCGGCACGCTTGAAAATAAGAATATTAATAATGGTAAAATGGACATTTTTTTAAGGGCAACCCTACCGATTAATGTAAGTGGAAGAAGGGTCCATCTATCTAATAGATTTCTAATCTTTGTAATCATCGCTAAGTAATTCAATTAAAAAAGTTCCTCATAGCTGTTAGTAATGTAGATCCCTAAATATCGAATAGGGTCTAGAGATTGGGCTTGCTGTTGCAAAAAATTTGGAAGAATTTGACTACTTGCGTTGAGTAGCAGGATTTCAGTTTTATTATGATTAATTTTATATCCCCCAATAGATTCAAACCGCATAAATTCTGTCAATGTAGTCCTGATGTTCAGCTCCTCTGGCCTAAGGTAAAGAATAATGTCGTCTTCAAACAGTTTCAATTTAGACATACCTGCCAGAGGTGCTTTTATCTGCAGATTGTCCCTAATCTTGACAGCGAGTGGTTCTATAAAAAACGCAAACAGAGCTGGGGATAAAGGACATCCCTGGCGAGTCCTTCGCCTTATGTCCACACTTCCTGCTAACCGAGAATTTATAAAAACTTGGGCCTGAGCCCCTTGATATAGGTTTCCCAACATTTGTGTTATCTGTTTTGGAAATCCCAACTTTGTAAGGACGGCAAAGAAGGCGTCCCAGTTAACTAGATCAAATGCTTTTGAGCATCAACCGTCATGAATAAAACAGGCAGTTTGTTAGTGTTAAAAAAATCAATCGCTTGAACTAAAAAAACAGTGTTAGATGACATGTATCTTCCTGAGACAAACCCCGTCTGGTCTTTATGTATTGCCTTCTGTGCTATCGGAGAAAATCGATTTGCCCAGATTTTCATTAGTATTTTATAATCAACATTCAGCAGACTAATTGGTCTATACGAGTTGACATTTTTAGGGCTCTTGTCCTTTTTTACAAAACTAACTATGGTGGACTTCTTAAAAGTAGAAGGAACCTCCCCTCCTATTCTCACAAAGTTAAAGAGCTCTACCAAAAACGGTGCTAGTTCCTCTGAGAATACCTTATAGAACTCAGTTGGTAGGCCATCATTTCCTGAGGCCTTTCCACCCGGCATTGAGGGGAGAGCACTCTTAATTTCAGTTAAGGTAATTTCGGCACTTATTTCCTCTGCCTGGTCAGTTGTCAGCTGTGGGAGATTGATGCCCTCAAAATATTGATTTATCGCCTCCTTTGACACCGTATATTTAGTTGTATATAACTTGTAATATTGGTCCACAAAGATTTTTGCAATTTTTACCTTGTCGGAAGTCAATACCTCTGTCTCTGGTTCTTTCAATTCTGTAATTAATGTGGCTTCCTGCTTAACTCTGCTTGACCAGGCGAGCAATTTCCCCACCATCTGACTCTCCTCATATATACGCAGCTGATACATCCGGGAACTAGCTATTTCTTCAGAAATAAAAAATTCTCTTGGCTCCTGTTTAGCTTTAGTTAATTTTTCCTCCACTTCCGAGCGCCGCCCCCTACCGCTATTCCTCTGTATTAAAGCAGTAACAACGGCGCATTGCAATTTAGTTATTTGTTGCCTCTGCATCTTAGATTGCGCTACTGAGAATGCCAACATCTGGCCCCGTAATGTAGCCTTAAAGGCCCCCCAGACCGAGAAGAGAGCTGCTATGCCCTAATTATCCTGAAAGAATGTCTTAATCCATTCTTTCATGTCCTCTACCCAATTAGGGTTCGAAAGGAGGAGCCGATCCATCTGCCACCTGGATCTCTCCTGCCTTTCAGCCTCTACTTTAATCTCAATTATAACTAGTGAGTGATCTGAGAATGAGTTGGCCCTGATTTCAGCGCTTAGACAATTAACATAGCGAGGGATAAGAAAGAAATCAATATGGGAAGCTGTCTGAAATCGGTGGGAGTAGCAAGTAAATTGTGTATCTCCTTGATGCACCTCACGCCATGGATCTATGAGTAGATAATCCTGTTTCATGAAGTTTAATATTTTTTTTGTCCTTGGCTTTAGTTGTTTTTTTGCTTTATTAGAGGTGTCCATTTTTAAGTCCTGAATGAAATTAAAATCACTTCCTAATATTATAGGTCCTTCTACGCCTCTGACCAATTCATTAATCTTTATGAGAGCTATAGGATCATCATCAATTGGGGCATAATAGTTTACAAAATTAAAAGGTGTCCCGTCTACCATGGCAATGATCCAAATCCACCTCCCTTGGGGGTCTCTCGTAACTTGATCGATCTCACAATTAATCCCTTGCCCAAAATAAATAGCTACTCCCCTAACCGCTAGCCCTGCAGAGGCAAAAAAAGCCTTTGAATAGTATTTAGGAATAAAAAGTTTAGGTGTGTTTGTTTTTAAATGGGTCTCCTGGAAATATAAAACTTGAGGAGAAAAAGAGGTTAGCCATCAAATCAACCCACCATATTTTTTCTTATTGGACACACCATTAACATTCATCGATATTATCCTTATTTTAAGATCCATTTTACATCAAACATAAGCCCAGTAGCAAAAACCATACAATTTTATACACCTTCCATGTGTTCCTGTGAACTGTTCTGTTCTCTTACCTAATCTCATAATTACTCTTTCTTCTATAATTCTGCTCTTTTTTCACTTTTACTCCCCTTACCCCTTCCTCCCTACCTATCCCTCCCTCTTCCCTATACCCCACCCTACCCCTCACCAGCCCCCCGTGCCTCTTCCCACCCCTGGCAGTTGGGGAACAGCACACCATACCCGCTGCCTACCCTCCCTGGAAACCCCCTAAACCGGGTGCCATGGTATTGCACCATAATGTGACCTACTACCCTGCCCCCCTTAATGAAGAAAAATTAAATCATTTTAAAAACCAATTAGAACAACAAAAAGTGATACACGTCAGTCATCTTGACTCTCTACTTTTCGGTAGTGATTTTCTGTAGTAGTTCCTGTGCTTCGTCGAGATTGGTGAACATGTAAAATTTCCCCTGGACCAGAACTCGCAGCTTTGATTGTTGAGCTATGGCCGCCTGAGCCCCCTGAGCCTTAAACAAATATAGAAGCTTAACAAATTCTTTCCGACGACGAGCCGCTGCAGCTGACATATCCGAGAAGATGCGGCAGCTAGGGACTTCCCGAGTTGAGAATTGCTTCTTTTGAATGGCTCTAGACAATATCTGTTCTTTCACCCGGTAATCCGCGAAGTTGACTAATATTGTTCGAGGTAGCTTTGCTCGACCCACCACCTTGACCACAGAGCCCAGCAAAGATATTGGTCTGTAGCAATGAGTGCTATCTCGGTTGCCCTTTTTAAAAACAGGCACTATGGTGGAAGCGGCCCATGATTCAGGACACCCGGTTTTTGCTGCCGCGTTCATAACTGCTGTGAGGACAGGTGCTCAAAAGGTTGGGTCAGATTTATAAAGATCCGACGGAATACCATCAGGACCCAGGGCTTTATTACTTGACAACTCAACAATACCTTTCTTAACCTCTTCTGCATTAAAAACCAGTCCAGAAAATTCATGCTTTGCGACTAGAGGAACTGTTTAAGTCAGGGGGACACTGGAACATAGCTTCAAAGTGAAGCACCCATTCCTCCTCTGTAATATGGGCACCCACCGCGTTTCCTTCCTCTTGGTTCAGGAAAGGGCTATTTATTATACTCCAAAACCTAGAGCTGTTCCTCAAAGTGCTCTCCTCAATTAACTCCCTTCAGACTTCCTCCTTTAGCATTGCCCTAGGTCTGGCCAGTTCTGTCTTATACTCCATACAACATGTTCTAACTAATGTGGGGTCTCTTGGGCTCTTATTTAATGCTTCCTTCAATTTCCTGGCCGCCCACGAACAATGGGAATCAAACCATTAGGAACCTGAATTGCGGGTCGCTGTGCCGGGGCACTGAACTCTCTCTCGCTTCCAAGAAGCAAAGCAGTATTGCTTTTGGGGAAGGGGAGCTGCATGTTAGCAGCTCCCCTTGCCCAAAAGCAATGCCGGCTCCCGCAGGAGGCGGGGAGCCGGCAGGGACCGTGGGGGCATTGGGGCTCCCCCCACGGTCCCCAACGTATGGCCAGGCCCCGGGGGATGGGGTCCCCGGGGCCAGAAGTGGCCTGGGAGGGGGGCCACTTGGCCCCTCTCCCCTTTTTTATTTCAAAAAATAAATAACTAAGGCCGGCCCCGGGGGATGGGGTCCCCGGGGCCATAATTGGCCTGAGGAGGGGGACCACGCGGCCCCCCTCTAAAATAAAAAATAAAGGATGGCCAGGACCTGGGGGATGGGGTCCCCAGGGCCAATAGTGGCCCAGGGAAGGGGGACCACGCGGCCCCACTTCCCTGTTTATAATTAATTTAAAAAATTAAAAACGAGGCCATGCCCGGGGGATTTTTTTTTTTTAATGGGTCAGGCCCTGGGGGATGGGGTTCCCAGGGCCCACAAAACATTAAGAGAAGGGGGCAGCACAGCCCCACTTCCAACAAAAAAAGAAAAGCAGCATCTCCCAGAGGCCCTGCCCCCTCCCTGTACCACTCTGCAAACGCGCCTCCTGGCGCGTTCTAAGTTTGGGGATTAAGTCCAGTTGAATCCTGAGGATCCCTGGGGGCCAACTAGCCCACCAGGTACCTCCAGTAAGCCCCACACAGTGGGATTGCTGAGAGGTGGTCCGAGGCCACGCCCTTTTTTACACCACTCTGCAAACGTGCCTCTTGGCGCATTGCTGGTGGGGTGAAGAGGTCCTCTTGTGTCCTGAGGACCTCAGGACTAATGTGGACTTCATCCACCGGGCAGCAGTGTGCCAGGAGGTGCGTTTGCAGAGTGGTGTAAAAAGGGGGCGTGGCCTCCTACCACTCTCAGCAAACCAGCTGTGTGGGGCTTACTGGAGGTACCTGGTGGGCTAGTTGGCCCCAAGGGACCCTCAGGAGGCAAGGAGACGTAATCCCCCAACCCAGAACGCGCCAGGAGGCGCGTTTGCAGAGTGGTGGAGAAAGGGGGCGTGGCCTGTGTCCACCTCTCAGCAATCCCACTGTGTGGGGCTTACTGGAGGTAAGAGGTAGGCTAGTTGGCCCCTAAGGACCCCCAGCAGCGAAGGGGACTTCAATCCCCATCCAAGAACACGCTAGGGAGCGCGTTTGCAGAGTGGTGGGCAAAGGGGGCGTGGCCTGCTATGAGAATTTAGCAATCCTGCTGTGTGGGACTGATTGGAGGTAATAGGAGGGGTAGTTGGCCCCCAAGGATGTCTTTGGTGGCCAACTACCCCTCTTGTTACCTCCAGTAACTCCCACACAGTGGGATTGCTAAGACGGCTTTGGAGGCAACGCCCCCTTTCTCCACCACTCTGCAAACGCACCTCCTGGCAGACTACGGGATGGGGGATGAAGTCCACTTTACTCCTGAGGGACTTTGGGGGCCAAGAAGCCCTCCTGGTTCCTCCTGTAAGTCCTACGCAGTGGAATTCCTGAGCACTGGTAGGAGGCCCAGCCCCCTTTCTCCACCACTCTGCAAACACGACTACTAGTTAAAAAAGCATTTGCAATGTAATAGGTTTCGCATTTGCGAGAATTAGAGCTATT
This sequence comes from Calotriton arnoldi, assembly GCA_963921515.1. Classification (NCBI taxonomy): domain Eukaryota; kingdom Metazoa; phylum Chordata; class Amphibia; order Caudata; family Salamandridae; genus Calotriton; species Calotriton arnoldi. The sequence continues at coordinate 93,376 of CAWUFW010014511.1, read as the reverse complement.
GGTGTTGTAAATGTAAAAGTTTTTTACTAATGTTTTTTGGAGTGGAGTGGATGTACATTGTTTGTAGTGGAATTATGTGGTATGTTGTGCAGTGAAATTATGTGGATAGAAAGTATGTGGTATTTAGTGTATAGGAATATGTAGAGTGGGATTATGTGTTATGGAGAGTAATTATGTGTTATGGTAGTCTGTGTTGTGGAGTGGTAACCTCAGGTTTAGTCTTCCTCGTTTCCATAGAAGCTCAACTATGAACTCAGTGAGACAAAAAAAGAAGGAATCACTGAGGAGCACTTGTGGACCTAGTCAGAGGTATGAGCAGGGCCACTGGAATTATGCGACTGTTTGACTGCACCGACTTTCGCACAATTATAAATTTTCCGCATTAGCCACATAATCCATCATCCGCTCCCTAATCTGCAGATTTGAACAAAAAAAGCCTTGTTTCTAGCTCAAACGGCTCAAGCGTTACCAAAAATGCAGCGACAAGTGGTACAGCGTGGTGGAAGGCCCTTTGCAAACCTAGAATGGTCACCTGTTACTTATTACTAAATGTGGGTGTTAAATTGGCACTAATGGTGTGCAAGCCACTCTTGCTTCTTTCTGCGCATCTCTTCTACTTTCTGCCCCTCTCTTGCCTCTTTCTGCAGCTCTGTTGCCTCTTTCTGCACCTCACTTGCTTCTTTCTGTACCCCTCTTGCCTCTTTCTGCACCCTTCTTTCCTCTTTCTGCACCTCTCTTGCATCTTTCTGCACCCCTCTTACCTCTTTCTGCACCCCTTTTGCCTCTTTCTGCACCTGTGTTCCTTCTTTCTGCACTTCTTTTATTTCTTTCTGCACCTCTCTTGCTTCTTTCTGCACCCCTCTTGCCTCTCTCTCCACCCCTCTTCCCCCTTTCTGCATGTCTGTTGCTTCTTTCTGCACTTCTCTTGCCTCTTTCTATACCTCTCTTGCTTCTTTCTGCACCCCACTTGCCTGTTTCTGCACCCTTCTTCCCTCTTTCTGCACCTCTCTTGCCTCTTTCTGCACCTCTCATGCCTCTTTCTGCACCACTCTTGCCTCTTTCTGCATCTCTTTTGCTTGTTTATGCACTTCTTTTGCCTGTTTCTGTACCCCTCTTGCCTCCTTCTGCACCTCTGTTGTTTCTTACTGCACTGCTCTTGCTTCTTTCTGCACCTCTCTTGCAAATTTCTATACCCCTCTTGCCTCTTTCTACACCCCTCTTGCCTCCTACACCTCTGTTGGTTCTTTCTGCACTGCTCTTGCTTCTTTCTGCACCTCTTTTGCCTGTTTCTGCAACTCTCTTGCCTGTTTCTGCACTTCTCTTGCCTCCTTCTGCACCTCTGTTGCTTCTTTTTTGCACTTCTCTTCCTCTTTTGGCACCCCTCTTGCCTCTTTCTGCGCCTCTGTTGCTTCTATCTGTACTTCTCTTGCTTCTTTCTGCACTTCTCTTGCTTCTTTCTGCACCCATCTTGCCTCTTTCTGCACCCCTCTTCCCTCTGTGCAACTCTCTTGCCTCTTTCTACACCTTTCTTCCTTCTTTCTACACAACTCTTGCCTCTTTCTGTACCTCTGTTGCTTCTTTCTGCACTTCTCTTGCCTCTTTCTGCACCCTTTGTGCCTCTTTCAGCACCTCTGTTGCTTCTTTCTGCACTTCTCTTCCTTCTTTCTGCACCCCTCATGCCTCCTTCTGCACCGCTGTTGCTTCTTTCTGCACTTCTCTTGGTTCTTTCTGCACTGCTCTTGCCTCTTTCTGCATCCCTCTTGCCTCTTTTAGCACCTCTTTTGCTTCTTTCTGCACTTCTCTCTCCACTTTCTGCACCCCTCTTGCCTCTTCCTGCACCTCTGTTGCTTCTTTCTGCACCTCACTTGCCTCTTTCAGCACTTCTGTTGCTTTTTTCTGCAGATCTCTTGCCTCTTTCTGTACCTCACTTGCCTTTTTCAGCACCTCTGTTGCTTTTTTCTGCAGATCTCTTGCCTCTTTCTTCACCCCTCTTTTCTCTTTCTGCACCTCTCTTGCCTCTTTCTGCACCCCTGTTCCCTCTTTGTGCACCTTTCCTGCCTGTTTCTGTACCTCTCTTGCCTCTTTCTGTACCTCTGTTGCCTCTTTCTGCACTTCTCTTGCCTTTTTCTGCACCCCTCTTGACTCTTTCTGCACCTCTGTTGCTTCTTTCTGCACTTCTATTGCCTCTTTCTGCACCTCTCTTGCTTCTTTTTGCACCTCACTTGCCTCTTTCAGCACCTCTGTTGCTTTTCATGCAGATCTCTTGCCCCTTTCTGCACCTCACTTGCCTCTTTCAGCACCTCTGTTGCTTTTTTCTGCAGATCTCTTGCCTCTTTCTGCACCCCTCTTTTCTCTTTCTGCACTTCTCTTGCCTCTTTCTGCACCCCTGTTCCCTCTTTCTGTACCTTTCCTGCCTGTTTCTGTACCTCTCTTGCCTCTTTCTGTACCTCAGTTGCCTCTTTCTGCACTTCTCTTGCTCTTTCTGCACCCTTTGCGCCTCTGTTACTTCTTTCTGCACTTCTCTTTCTTCTTTCTGCACCTCTCTTGCTTCTTTATGCACCTCACTTGCCTCTTTCAGCACCTCTGTTGCTTTTTTCTACAGATCTCTTGCCTCTTTCTGCACCTCACTTGCCTCTTTCAGCACCTTTGTTGCTTTTTTCTGCAGATCTCTTGCCTCTTTCTGCACCCCTCTTTTAACTTTCTGCCCCTCTCATGCCTCTTTCTGCAACCCTGTTCCCTCTATCTGCATCTTTCCTGCCTCTTTCTGCACCTCTGTTGCCTCTTTCTGTACCTCTGTTGCCTCTTTCTGCACTTCTATTGCCTCTTTCTGCACCTCTCTTGCTTCTTTCTGCACCTCACTTGCCTCTTTATGCACCTCTGTTGCTTTTTTCTGCAGTTCTCTTGCCCTTTCTGCAACTCACTTGCCTCTTTCAGCACCTCTGTTGCTTTTTTCTGCAGATCTCTTGCCTCTTTCTGCACCCCTCTTTTCTCTTTCTGCACCTCTCTTGCCTCTTTCTGCACCCCTGTTCCCTCTTTCCGCACATTTCCTGCCTGTTTCTGCACCTCTCTTGCCTCTTTCTGTACCTTTGTTTGCTCTTTCTGCACTTCTCTTGGTCTTTCTGCAACCTTCGCGCCTCTTTCAGCACCCCTGTTACTTCTTTCTGCACTTCTCTTCCTTCTTTCTGCACCCCTCCTGCCTCTTTCTGTACCTCTCTTGCCTCTTTGTGCACCCATCCTACCTTTTTCTGCACCCCTCTTGCCTCTTTTTGCACCTCTGTTGGTTATTTCTGCACTGCCCTGGCTTCTTTCTGCACCTCACTTGCCTCTTTCTGCACTTCTCTTGCATCTTTCTACACCTCTGTTGTTTCTTTCAGCAATTCTCTTGCCTGCTTCTGCACTTCTCTTCCTTCTTTCTGCACCACTCCTGCCTCTTTCTGTACCTCTGTTGCCTCTTTCTGCACTTCACTTGCTTCTTTCTACACCTCTCTTCCCTCTTTCTGCACCACTCTTGCCTCTTTCTGTACCTCTGTTGCCTCTTTTTGCACCCCTCTTGCCTCTTTCTGCACCCCTCTTCCCTCTTTGTGCAACTCTCTTGCCTCTTTCTACACCTCTCTTCCCTCTCTCTGCACCACTCTTGCCTCTTTCTTTACCTCTGTTGCCTCTTTCTGCACTTCACTTGCTTCTTTCTACACCTCTCTTCCCTCTTTCTGCACCACTCTTGCCTCTTTCTGTACCTCTGTTGCCTCTTTCTGCACTTCACTTGCTAATTTCTGCACCTCACTTGCCTCTTTCTGCACTTCTCTTGCTTCTTTCTACACCTCTGTTGCTTCTTTCAGCAATTCTCTTGCCTCTTTCTGCACTTCTCTTGCTTGTTTCTGCACCTCTCTTGCATCTTACTGCACCTCTGTTGCCTCTTTCTGCACTTCACTTGCTTCTTTCTGCACCTCTCTTGCCTCTTTCGGCACCTCTGTTGCTTCTTTCTGCACCCCTCTTGCCTCTTTCTACACCTCTCTTCCCTCTTTCTGCACCACTCTTGCCTCTTTCTGTACCTATGTTGCTTCTTTCTGCACTTCTCTTGCCTCTTTCTGCACCCTTTGTGCCTCTTTCAGCACCTCTGTTGCTTCTTTCTGCACTTCTCTTCCTTCTTTCTGCACCCCTCGTGCCTCCTTCTGCACTTCTGTTGCTTCTTTCTGCACTTCTCTTGGTTCTTTCTGCACTGCTCTTGCCTCTTTCTGCATCCCTCTTGCCTCTTTGAGCACCTCTTTTGCTTCTTTCTGTACTTCTCTCTCCTATTTCTGCATCCCTCTTGCCTCTTTCTGCACCTCTGTTGCCTCTTTCTGCACTTCTATTGCCTCTTTCCGCACCTCTCTTGCTTCTTTCTGCACCTCACTTGCCTCTTCCAGCACCTCTGTTGCTTTATTCTGCAGATCTCTTGCCTCTTTCTGCACCTCACTTGCCTCTTTCAGAACCTCTGTTGCATTTTACTGCAGATCGCTTGCCTCTTTCTGCACCCCTCTTTTCTCTTTCTGCACCTCTCTTGCCTCTTTCTGCACCCCTGTTCCCCTCTTTCCTGCACCTCTCTTGCCTCTTTCTGCACCCCTCTTGCCTCTTTCTGCACCTCTGTTGCTTCTGTCTGCATTTCTATTGCCTCTTTCTGCACCTCTCTTGCTTCTTTCTGCACCTCACTTGCCTCTTTCAGCACCTCTGTTGCTTTTTTCTGCAGATCTCTTGCCTCTTTCTGCACCTCACTTGCCTCTTTCAGCACCTCTGTTGCTTTTTACTGTAGATCTCTTGCCTCTTTCTGCACCCCTGTTCCCTCTTTCCGCACATTTCCTGCCTGTTTCTGCACCTCTCTTGCCTCTTTCTGTACCTTTGTTTGCTCTTTCTGCACTTCTCTTGGTCTTTCTGCAACCTTCGCGCCTCTTTCAGCACCCCTGTTACTTCTTTCTGCACTTCTCTTCCTTCTTTCTGCACCCCTCCTGCCTCTTTCTGTACCTCTCTTGCCTCTTTGTGCACCCATCCTACCTTTTTCTGCACCCCTCTTGCCTCTTTTTGCACCTCTGTTGGTTATTTCTGCACTGCCCTGGCTTCTTTCTGCACCTCACTTGCCTCTTTCTGCACTTCTCTTGCATCTTTCTACACCTCTGTTGTTTCTTTCAGCAATTCTCTTGCCTGCTTCTGCACTTCTCTTCCTTCTTTCTGCACCACTCCTGCCTCTTTCTGTACCTCTGTTGCCTCTTTCTGCACTTCACTTGCTTCTTTCTACACCTCTCTTCCCTCTTTCTGCACCACTCTTGCCTCTTTCTGTACCTCTGTTGCCTCTTTTTGCACCCCTCTTGCCTCTTTCTGCACCCCTCTTCCCTCTTTGTGCAACTCTCTTGCCTCTTTCTACACCTCTCTTCCCTCTCTCTGCACCACTCTTGCCTCTTTCTTTACCTCTGTTGCCTCTTTCTGCACTTCACTTGCTTCTTTCTACACCTCTCTTCCCTCTTTCTGCACCACTCTTGCCTCTTTCTGTACCTCTGTTGCCTCTTTCTGCACTTCACTTGCTAATTTCTGCACCTCACTTGCCTCTTTCTGCACTTCTCTTGCTTCTTTCTACACCTCTGTTGCTTCTTTCAGCAATTCTCTTGCCTCTTTCTGCACTTCTCTTGCTTGTTTCTGCACCTCTCTTGCATCTTACTGCACCTCTGTTGCCTCTTTCTGCACTTCACTTGCTTCTTTCTGCACCTCTCTTGCCTCTTTCGGCACCTCTGTTGCTTCTTTCTGCACCCCTCTTGCCTCTTTCTACACCTCTCTTCCCTCTTTCTGCACCACTCTTGCCTCTTTCTGTACCTATGTTGCTTCTTTCTGCACTTCTCTTGCCTCTTTCTGCACCCTTTGTGCCTCTTTCAGCACCTCTGTTGCTTCTTTCTGCACTTCTCTTCCTTCTTTCTGCACCCCTCGTGCCTCCTTCTGCACTTCTGTTGCTTCTTTCTGCACTTCTCTTGGTTCTTTCTGCACTGCTCTTGCCTCTTTCTGCATCCCTCTTGCCTCTTTGAGCACCTCTTTTGCTTCTTTCTGTACTTCTCTCTCCTATTTCTGCATCCCTCTTGCCTCTTTCTGCACCTCTGTTGCCTCTTTCTGCACTTCTATTGCCTCTTTCCGCACCTCTCTTGCTTCTTTCTGCACCTCACTTGCCTCTTCCAGCACCTCTGTTGCTTTATTCTGCAGATCTCTTGCCTCTTTCTGCACCTCACTTGCCTCTTTCAGAACCTCTGTTGCATTTTACTGCAGATCGCTTGCCTCTTTCTGCACCCCTCTTTTCTCTTTCTGCACCTCTCTTGCCTCTTTCTGCACCCCTGTTCCCCTCTTTCCTTACCTCTCTTGCCTCTTTCTGCACCCCTCTTGCCTCTTTCTGCACCTCTGTTGCTTCTGTCTGCATTTCTATTGCCTCTTTCTGCACCTCTCTTGCTTCTTTCTGCACCTCACTTGCCTCTTTCAGCACCTCTGTTGCTTTTTTCTGCAGATCTCTTGCCTCTTTCTGCACCTCACTTGCCTCTTTCAGCACCTCTGTTGCTTTTTACTGTAGATCTCTTGCCTCTTTCTGCACCCCTCCTTTCTCTTTCTGCACCTCTCTTGCCTCTTTCTGCACCTTTCCTGCCTGTTTCTACACCTCTCTTGCCTCTTTCTGTACCTCTTTTGCCTCTTTCTGCACTTCTCTTGCTCTTTCTGCACCCTTTGCGCCTCTTTCAGCACCTCTGTTACTTCTTTCTGCACTTCTCTTCCTTCTTTCTGCACCTCTCTTGCTTCGTTCTGCACCTCACTTGCCTCTTTCAGCACCTCTGTTGCTTTTTTCTGCAGATCCCTTGCCTCTTTCTGCACCCCTCTTTTCTCTTTCTGCACCTCTCTTGCCTCTTTCTGCACCTCTGTTCCCTCTTTCTGTACCTTTCCTGCCTGTTTCTGCACCTCTGTTGCCTCTTTCTGTACCTCTGTTGCCTCTTTCTGCACTTCTCTTGCTCTTTCTGCACCCTTTGCGCCTCTTTCAGCACCTCTGTTACTTCTTTCTGCACTTCTCTTCCTTCTTTCTGCACCCCTCCTGTCTCTTTATGTACCTATCTTGCCTCTTTGTGCACCCCTCCTACTTTTTTCTGCACCCCTCCTGCCTCTTTTTGCACCTCTGCTGGTTCTTTCTGCACTGCTCTTGTTTCTTTCTGCACCTCACCTGCCTCTTTCTGCACTTCTCTTGCTTCGTTCTACACCTCTGTTGCTTGTTTCAGCAAGTCTCTTGCCTCTTTTTGCACTTCTCTTCCTTCTTTCTGCACCCCTCCTGCCTCTTTCTGTACCTCTCTTGCCTCTTTGTGCACCTCTCCCACCTCTTTCTGCACCCCTCTTGCCTCTTTTTGCACCTCTGTTTGTTCTTTCTGCACTGCTCTTGTTTATTTCTGCACCTCACTTGCCTCTTTCTGCACTTCTCTTGCTTCTTTCTACACCTCTGTTGCTTCTTTCAGCAATTCCCTTGCCTCTTTCTGCTATTCTCTTGCTTGTTTCTGCACCTCTCTTGCGTCTTTCTGCACCTCTGTTGCCTCTTTCTGCACCTCTGTTGCCTCTTTCTGCACTTCACTTGCTTCTTTCTGTACCTCTTTTGGCACCTCTGGTGCTTCTTTCTGCACTTCTCTTTCCTCTTTCTGCACCTCTGACTTAGAGGTAGTTTTAATCCCCCTGCCCTATTATGTACTAGGGCCTTACAGGGGAGTTCATGCCAATCACAGGGGTACCCCAACCCATAGTGTACCCTAGTGTATGTAGGTGTTTTCACTGTATTCTAAGTGTCTTTCAGGATAGCACTGGCTCCGGGCCTGGTTAGTCAGAGTCAATTACCACCAGTACCTGTCAGCAAAAAGTTGGGGGCACAGGATGACTTTGCAACAAGGCCTCTTTCTGCACCTCTGTTGGTTCTTTCTGCATATTTCTTGCTTCTTTCTGCACCTTTCTTCGTCTTTCTGGACTTCTGTTGCCTCTTTCTCCATTTCTCTTGCTTCTTTCTGCGCTTGTCCTACCTCTGTGGGAATAGTTAGAAATTGGCATTTAAAAAACCTTTGAAATTCACCGAAAAAACCATAGGTTTCAGGGGCGTTATAGTTAGGAATTAGCATTTAAAAAACCTTAGAAATTCACTGAAAAAACCATAGGTTTCAGGGACGTTATAGTTAGAAATTAGCTTTTAAAAAACCTTTGAAATTCACTGAAAAAACCATAGGTTTGAGGGATGTTATAGTTAGAAATTAGCATTTAAAGAACCTTAGAAATTCACTGAAAAAACCATAGGTTTCAGGGACGTTATAGTTAGTTGGACATTTCACTCGTACAAAACCAGAGAAATTCGGCCGTTATAGTTAGTTGAGCTAACTATAACTCGCGCCCCCGCAATGCACTGCTGATGACGTCACATATTACATCATTCATGACATGGTCAGTGACATCACTGATGACATCACTGATGACATCTTGACATCACTGATGACATCACTGATGACATCATCCAGTGCCTGTGTGTTTCTGTAAAGTTTAAATATGTTTTATATATATAAATGCCAAGGTGTATTGAAGAATTTGTGGGTGTATGAGTGTCTGAATGGATGATTTAGTCGGTGCGTGACTGTCTGTATAAGTGAGTGATTAAACGTGTCTTACTGAATGCATAGGTTAGTGACTAAACTGTGTGAATGTCTGTATCAGTCTGTTAGTTGGTGTGTAAGCGGCTGCATGGGTTGGTGAGTAGCTACATGAGTGTCTATATGGGTTATTGATTGGTTGTCTGAGTATCTGTATGGGTGCCTGAGTGTCTGTGTGGGGACTGTGCGACTCTGTGCATAGATGTGTGAGTGGGTGATTCACTGGGTGTATGGGTTCAAGACTGCATGTGGGAAGGGCTGTATGGGGGGGTGAGTGTGTGTATGGGTGTGTTGGTGAGTGAATAGATGTCTCAGTAGTACATGTGTGAGTAACTACATATGTGAAAGGCAGTATATGTGAGTGTTGGAGTATATAAATGACTTTATGTGAGAGTGAGTGATTGTGAGAGTGGCTGTATGGATGAGTGTGTGCTTGTATCAGTGATTGTATAAGAGAGTAAGTATGTGTTAGTATCTGTATGAATAAGTGAGATGGTGTGTGTATAACTGTATAGGTGAGTAAATGGGAGTGTGATTTATTCTTTGCATGACTGACTAGGTGTGTGAGTAACTCTATGGATGAGTGGCGGTGTGTGAGTGTCTGTATAGGTGTATGAGTGTATACGATAGTGCTGTATTGATGAGTGACTGCATGTATGAGTGACTGTAGGGTGAATGAGTGGATGTGTGTGTAGACCTAGGAATCAGTGAGTGGGTATGTAGTAACTGGTATTGGTGTGTATATGGTTTCGAAAATGGTAGTCTGTACTTTAGAGTGGGTGTATCAAAGGTTATATTAGGGTATGAGGAGGTGCATCAGATTATCACGTGGATGATGTCATCAGTGATGTCATTTGAGATATCATCAGTGATGTAATCAGTGATGTCACTGACCATGTCATGAATGATGTAATATGTGACGTCATCAGCAGTGCATTGTGGGTGCACGAGTTATAGTTAGCTCAACTAACTATAACGGCCGAATTTCTCTGGTTTTGTACGAGTGAAATGTCCAACTAACTATAACGTCCCTGAAACCTGTGGTTTTTTCAGTGAATATATATATATATATATATTCACTGAAAAAACCATAGGTTTTAGGGACAGTTATAATTACTTGGACATTGCACTCGTACAAAACCCGTGAAATTCCCCGTTATAGTTAGTTCAGCTAACTATAACTCGCGCCCCGCAATGCACTGCTGATGACGTCACATATTACATCACTCATGACATGGTCAGTGACATCACTGATGACATCACTGATGACATCTCAAATGACATCACTGATGACATCATCCAGTGACTGTGTGTTTCTGTAAAGTTTAAATATTTTTAAAATATATAGGAAAAGACGTATTGAAGAATGAGTGGGTGTGTAAGTGTCTGTATGGATGATTTAGTAGGTGCGTGACTGACTCTATAAGTGAGTGATTTAACGTATCTTACTGAATGCATGGGTTAGTGACTAAACTGGGTGAATGTCTGTATCCGTCTGTCTGTTGCTGTGTAAGTGGCTGCATGTGTTTGTGAATAGCTAAATGAGTGTCTATATGAGTTATTGAATGCTTGTCTGAGTATCTGTATGGGTGCCTGAGTGTTTGTGTGGGAGGGTGTGTGCAACTCTGTGCATAGATGTGTGAGTGGGTGATTCACTGGGTGGATGGTTTCAAGAGTGCATCTGTGATAGACTGTATGGGTGGGTAAGTGTGTGTAAGAGTGTGTTAGTGAGTGAATGTATGTCCCAGTGGTACATGTGTGAGTAACTACATATGTGAAAGCCAGTATATATGTGTGTTGGAGTATATAAATAGCTATAAGCAAGAGTGAGTGATTGTGATAGTGGCTGTATGGATGATTGTGTGCTTGTATCAGTGATTGTATAAGAGCGTAACAATGTGCTACTATTTGTATGAGTAAGTGAGCTGGTGTGTGTATAACTGTATAGGTGAGTAAATGGCAGTGTGTTTAATTATTTGCATGACTGACTAGGTGTGTGAGTATCTCTATGGATGAGTGGCGTTGTTTGAGTGTCTATATAGGAGTAAGAGTGCATATGATAGTCCTAGTACTGAGTGACCGTAAGTATGAGTGACTGTACGGGTGAGTGAGTGGATGTGTGTGTGTAGACCTAAGAATCAGTGAGTGGGTATGTAGTTATTGGTGTTGGAGTGTCTATGGTTTTGCGAATGGCAGTCTGTAATTTAGAGTGGGTGTATCAAAGGTTATATTAGGGTGTGAGGAGGTGCATCAGATTATCACGTGGATGATGTCATCAGTGATGTCATTTGAGATGTCATCAGTGATGTCATCAGTGATGTCACTGACCATGTCATGAGTGATGTAATATGTGACGTCATCAGCAGTGCATTGCGGGGCGCGAGTTATAGTTAGCTGAACTAACTATAACGGGGAATTTCACGGGTTTTGTACGAGTGCAATGTCCAAGTAACTATAACTGTCCCTAAAACCTATGGTTTTTTCAGTGAATTTCAAAGGTTTTTTAAATGCTAATTTGTAACTATAACGTGTCTGAAACCTATGGTTTTTTCAGTGAATTTCAAAGGTTTTTTAAATGCTAATTTGTAACTATAACGTGTCTGAAACCTATGGTTTTTTCAGTGAATTTCAAAGGTTTTTTAAATGCTAATTTCTAACTATAACGTGCCTGAAACCTACGTTTTTTTCAGTGAATTTCAAAGGTTTTGTAAATGACAATTTTTAAATGTATTAATTGTTATATTAATTTTTTTCATACTAATTTACTACATTTTTAGAAACAATTTTTTTTACATATTTTATTTTTTAAATTACATTGTAATTACATTATACATTACATTACAAAAAATACTTTCTCAGAATGAATTACTTTAGTTTAAATACTTTGCAGATAGGCAATAGACTTTTAAGTACAGTAGTTACAGTTGTTGCAATGGGCAACACATTTTCAAACACAATGCAACATTCAGCTCAATGTGAATTTCTAGTTAAATGCAATTAGTTACTTTATGGATTACTTTTGTAACCACAGGACTGGATCCTAGATTCAGTCCTGGTACATCTCCTGTAAACAGTTGAGTAAAAGCGTTTTGGTTACAGTCGTGATTTTTAAGGAATATTATTGTATTTTAAAAGTTGACACTTAGAAACTTTTTCTCATAGAATCACCAATGTTATCCTATGGAAGGAAATTCACTTAGCAGGTAAAAACTGTTATCGTTACTTTTTCTTACTCAGTGTTGGATCCTGGATCCAGCACTGGTGCATCTCCTGTAAACAGTTGAAAGAATGCGTTTAAGTCATACAGGCGATTTTTAAGGAATATTTGTAGTTTGTGAAAATCAACACTTTGAAACTTTTTTGCTGAAAACCAGTCAATCTTAGCCTATGAAGGAAATTCAAGTTACCGGTAAGTACGGTTAAAATTACTTTTGAGGATCAGTACTGGGCTGAAAGATGCAGCACTGAGGTCTCTCCTGATAACAGGTGAGTAAATCGGAATTCGTATTTCAGGCTGATTTTAGAGGAATATTTTAAAGTTCCAAAACTCCACACTTAGAAGAATTTCCAAGTGAAACCAGTCAATGTTAGCCTATGGAAGGAAATACAAGTTACTGGTAAGTATGGTTAGAATTACTTTTCAGGGTCAGTGCTGGGCTAAAAGATGCAGCACTGGGTTCTCTCCTGATAACAGGTGAGTAAATCGGAATTACGTAGTTCGGATGATTTTAGAGGAATATTATAAAGTTCCAAAACTCCACACTTAGAAGAATTTCCAAGTGAAACCAGTCAATGTTAGCCTATGGAAGGAAATTCAAGTTACTGGTAAGTACGGTTAGAATTACTTTTCAGGATCTGTACTGGGCTCAAAGATGCAGCACTGAGGTCTCTCCTGATAACAGGTGAGTAAATTGGAATTTGTAGTTCGGCTGATTTTAGAGGATTATTATAAAGTTACAAAACTCCACACTTAGAAGAATTTCCAAGTGAAACCAGTCAATGTTAGCCTATGGAAGGAAATTCAAGTTACTGGTAAGTACGGTTAGAATTACTTTTCAGGATCAGTACTGGGCTCAAAGATGCAGCACTGAGGTCTCTCCTGATAACAGGTGAGTAAATCAGAATTCGTAGTTCTGCTGATTTTAGAGCGCATTTGCAGACTGCTGCAGAGAGGGGGCGGGGCCTCCGGCACGATGCCGGTCTTTTTTATTTAATTTTTTGTATGGGAGGGGGGCTGCGTGGCCCCCCTTCCCTTGGCCACTTTTGGCCCCGGGGACCCCATCCCCCGGGGCCTGATGATTTTCTTTTTTTAAACAAAACGGGAAGGGGGCCGCGTGGCCCCCCTTCCCTGGGCCTCTATTGGCCCCGGGGACCCCATCCCCCGGGGCATGCCCTCTTTTAAAAAAAAAATATATATTTGGAGGGGGGCTGCATGGCCCCCCTCCTCAGGCCATTTAAGGCCCCGGGGACCCCATTCCCCGGGACCGGCCTTAACCTTTTTTTTTCCACATTTTTTTATTTTTGGGGAGGGTGGCTGCGTGGCCCCCCTCCCAGGCCACTAATAGCCCCGGTGACCCCATCCCCCGGGGCCTGGCCACTAGTTGGGGACCGTGGGGGGTCCCCAATCCCCGCACGTTCCCGCCGGCTCCCCGCGTCCTGCGGGAGCCGGCATTGCTTTGCCATAAGGGGAGCTGCTGACATGCAGCTCCCCTTATGGAAAAGCAATCTGCTTTGCTTCATTGCCTGCTCTCGCTTCAATGAAGCAAAGCAAGTTTGCAATGACAGGGCGGGCCTGGGGGGTGGCGGTCCCCAGGGCCACCACAGGCTCAAGGAGGGGGGCCGCGCGGCCCCCCTCCCTTCAGTTGCACAGCCCCGGGGAGGTGGTGGTCCCCGGGGCTTCGGGGTCCGAAACGGACCCCCACATTTCTTTCTAAGTGCCCCGGGAGGTGGTGGTCCCCGGGCGTGTGGGGGCTGGAGCCCCCACACAGGTTATTAAAAATAAAAAAGAAGCCCGGGGGGTGGCGGTCCCTGGGGCTGCGTGAGGGCGGAGAGCCCTCCCGCATCATTTTTTATTTAAAGCCCCGGGGGTGGCGGTCCCCGGGGCTTGGGGAGCCTTAGAGGCCCCCCATAAAATCTAAACCCACCCCCGCATGCCCTCGGTACTTGGGCCACCTGGGGGCCACTAATAGCCCCGGTGACCCCATCCCCCGGGGCCTGGCCACTAGTTGGGGACCGTGGGGGTCCCCAATCCCGCACGTTCCCACCGGCTCCCGCGTCCTGCGGGAGCCGGCAGTGCTTGCCATAAGGGGAGCTGCTGACATGCAGCTCCCCTTATGGAAGAGCAATCTGCTTGCTTCATTGCCTGCTCTCGCTTCAATGAAGCAAAGCAAGTTTGCAATGACAGGGCGGGCCTGGGGGGTGGCGGTCCCCAGGGCCACCACAGGCTCAAGGAGGGGGGCCGCGCGGCCCCCCTCCCTTCAATTGCACAGCCCCGGGGAGGTGGTGGTCCCCGGGGCTTCGGGGGTCCGAAACGGACCCCCACATTTCTTTTCTAAGTGCCCCGGGGAGGTGGTGGTCCCCGGGGCGTGTGGGGGGGCTGGAGCCCCCCACACAGGTTATTAAAAATAAAAAAAGAAGCCCGGGGGGGTGGCGGTCCCTGGGGCTGCGGGAGGGCGGAGAGCCCTCCCGCATCATTTTTTATTTAAAGCCCCGGGGGGTGGCGGTCCCCGGGGCTTGGGGGGGCCTTAGAGGCCCCCCCATAAAATCTAAACCCACCCCGCATGCCCTCGGTACTTGGTCCACCTGGGGGCAAATTATTAATATCGGCGGAATCCGCGCACCCTAAGCGCATACCGCCGATTTATTTTTAAAAAAAATGCTTTTTTCTGCCCAGGGGGTTCTTGTGGGACCCCCTGAGCAGACCTAGGGGGTCAGGGTGTTTCTACCCTGCCCCCTTTGTGCTTTTGCGCACTTGTTTCTTGTGTTTTTTTTAATCTGCGGGATCCGTGCACCCTAAGCGCATCCCGCCATTTAAAAAAAAATGCTTTTTCTGCCCAGGGGTCCTTGTGGGACCCCTGAGCAGACCTAGAGGTCAGGGTGTTTCTACCTTGCCCCCTTTTTGCGCTTTGCGCACTTGTTTCTGTCCCTCGGTTCTACCGAGGACAAAATGGCTGCCAACACTTCCTGATTTGGAGTGTTGACAGCCACTTGACAACCAATTAGCATGCAGCTCGTGATCGGGAGGGTACGCGGACCCTACTCGGCCATAGATATATATGTGACTTTACTTTTGATTTTCTCAGGAACTACTGAACGGATTTACACCATTTAAGCAAAAGGCACGACACTGAACCAAGGGCTACCTCTTTGCCAAATTTGGTGTAATTCCGTTCAGCAGTTCGGGCTGTAGCTGCGACTAAAGGTTCCTATGGAAAAATGAATGGGGAAAACGCGTTTTGGGACCCCCCTTTTTTCTCGGCCCCCGCTTCACGAATCACCCCGAGACTTTCAGGATAGGAGCGGACCGGAGCGCCCCAACAAGTTGGAAACTTTCGCGAAGATTCGTCAACCGGCGCCGAAGTTATTTCAAATAGAATGTTGCGGATTTCCTATGGAAAATAGGTCCTAACTATAACTATCTACTGGCGACCGCCAGTAGATAATATATATATTGCAATTGCCACCAATACTCTGGATTGATCCAAAAACACGGACACGGACCACAGTTTCAATTTCCTTCAGATGTTTATTCGGATGCCGCCATTACGCGTTCCAACTCACAAGGAGCCTTGATCACATGACAGCATTATGGTAAGTTTTTTTCTTTTTAAATGTGCTTTACGTGAACTAATCAAAGGTGAGACAGTCAAGGTAATGAAAAAAATACTTATTTCTGTAGTTTGTAGTTTCTTAGGGAGCGAAAGAAGTAAAAGCAACATGGTAAAATGCTACATAGTTAAAAATGGTTTTAAAATTCATGGCAATCATCCTAATGGTTTAAATTTAACCCCTTATATCAGATGTCAATCAATATTAAAAATTAGGTACATAAATGTAAATTTGATCATATTGCTCACGCGGACATTCTGTTCACACAAGATACATGCCTTTAAATGTGCTGTATCCTAGAAGAGGCCATATTGCACATCCTCCAATGATTATCTGAATTACCATCTTAAAGCAATACACATTTCATTGTGATAATTCATTACCTATGTGCAAATCGCAGTAAACCAAGTCATGCAAGCTCATCACCTAAAAGTAAATTTTTACAAATGTATCAATACTCACGACTGTCAAAAGTGCTCTATGTGCTCTATGTGCAAAAAATGTTAAGAGAATTTGTATCATTTGACTGAGCGCGGAAGCAATTGGCCAAATTGGCCTATGTTGATAATTTTCAGCTTATCGGCAAGGGTAAAATCTCAAATTAATATCTTTTGAAATTCAAACAACCTTGTGTTCTAAATTGTAGTTTTCTATTTACTGAGTTCAGCTTTGAAATTTTATATTATATATATATATGCAAAGTATATGCTATTTATTACTATTGTTGAGTGTTTAGTGGGGACAAGATGCATGAGAGGGGAAGCCTTATTTTAAGAAAATGTTTGTCACCAAAACCGATATTTCAGCAGTTACATTTTTGGAGAAAGTTAAAATTACACTGAAGAGATTTTGTGACAATTAGGAGAGCTGTTATCCCATGTAGTCTAATTGTTACATGCAATCTCTGAGGATGTAAAAAGTGCTTTTCACATATCACATTTACTGTACCGTTGTAATAAACGCAAACCTTATTGTTGCACTGCAATGATAAATGTGTGAATAGATGTTTACAAGTCTACTTGCTCAAAATATATATTTCAGAGAATCATCTGTGCCTCTTTTTACGATTTTCCTTGGAGCCCACTCACACCTGGGAGCATGGCTGCTCCTAGAACTCCCTGTAGCTGTAATCAGCTCTCCTAACAAAAGACAGCCAGGAACAAAGAAAAACAAGTCACGACTCACCCATCTCTGCGGGGGTGAAGTAATTAAATATTGTGCCCCCCTAGGAGGCGCTGCTCCCAAAGTCTTAAGACCGGAAACAAAACAGGCACCTGCTTCAGAATGTGAAAAAGAAGTCTAAAAAAAACCATTCTACCCCTACGCACTATCCTTCCTTGAACCCTGCAAACTCTTGCTACCCCTTAATGCTACCCTTCCTTGAGCGCTAAACCTCCCTTACTACCCCTTAAGACTACCCATCTATGAACACCAAAAATTGCTTACTACCCATTAATGCTACAGTCTCCGGAACCCTTAAGCACCTTCTTACCTCTTAATGCTACCAATCCACTCACCCTAAAAACCCTAGCAACAGATTAATGATACCATTACCTCAAAACTAAGAACACCTTACTCCTTAATGCCAACCATCCACAAACCCTAAAAACCCCTTGCTCCCTTTTTATGCTACACTTACATGAACTATAAAGCCTTACTACCCCTTAATACCCATCCCAGAAAAAAATATTACTACAATTTACAGTTACCCATCCCTTAACCTTCAAAAACCCTTACTTCTCCTTAACACTACTCATCCCTCTACTTGAAACCCTTACTGCCCCCTAATGCTACCTATCCCTGAACCCTAAAAACCCTTTCTACTCCTTAGCACAATCCTTCACTGAACCCTAAAATCCATTACTGCCACCCTTTCTGAACCCTAAAATCCCTTACTATACCTTACAGCTACCCATCTTGAAGCAAAAAAACCTTACTAGTCCTTAACTCCACATACCCCTTAAACCCATTTAATACCTTTTAACGCTACCCTTCCATGAAGCCTACAAAATTCTTTTTACTGCTTAGCACTATTCATCTATGATCTAAAAAAAACATAATACCCTTCAACACTACACTTACGTGAACTCCAAAAGCCCCACACTATCCCCCAACGCTACCCATCCATCAACCGGTGAAAACCCCTCAGTACTTCCTACAGCCACTAAACCCTGAACCTTAAAACCCCTAAACCCCTTACTACCCCTTAATGCTACCCTTCCCTGAAAACATTTCTACCACTTAACTATAACTGACCCTGAACCCTAATAAACCCTTCATTCTCCTTAAGACTACCTTTCCCAGATACCTAAAAGTGCATTACTGCCCCTTCGTGCTACGCTTCTTTGCATTCTAAATCCCCTTACTACTGCTTAAAAGCCCCTTACTAAACACTAATGTTTCCCTTACTCTAAAACCCCTTACTATCTTTTAACTCTACATCACTGAACCTGAAAAAACCTTTAGTATCATCACTCTTTCACGAACCCTAAAAAACACCTATCACCCCATAACCCTACCCTTCCTTTATCCCTAAAAGCCCTTACTACCCCTTCATGCTACATACCCTTGAACTCTAAAAACACTTACTACCCTTTAATACTACCTATCCCAGAACTCTAAAAACTCCTTACTAACCATTTACCCTACCCTTCCTTGATGCCTAAAAACTTCTTACTACCTGTCAATTTTACCCTTCCCAGAACTTTACAACTCCTTACTACTCCTCAAAGTTCACTTGGGAACTCTCCCTGCTGGAAGCAAGTGGAGCCTATCTTTGAAATACTGGGAAAATGGGGAACCAAATTACTGATTCTCCCCTATAATCCCTCATTTCTAAAGAGATTCTCAGGGTTCCATTTTCTTTTTTTGCAGATTTATATAGCACGAACTCGACCCGAAGGTAGTGGAGCACTTTACATGAGCACCAGTTACATTACACAAGGACACATTAATTATTTGGCAGGCGCGGGGAGATTAAGTAATTTGCCCAGAATCACAGGATGTTGAGCCGACGCCGAGGCTCGATCCCAGTTCCCCCACTCCAAAGTCGGCAGCTCTAGCTGTAAGGCTACATCCTCTCCCCATTTGTCACCATCTACATCGCTGCAGTTATCAGTGCACCTGGTATAGGTAAGTCTGGGGAGGAGTTGCCAGGTGATATCTGGGACATCATTATAAGGCTACTGGTAGTGCCGAGCAACATGGAAAAATGTACCTCTTTAAAGAGTTAGAATAATGTTTTCAGAGCATTTTCAGGACTCTGATGGAATTTGTTCCGCTGTTCATGAACATCGGAGCTGTGCTGCTTTGCCGTTTAGGTGACATGACCACCGCCAATACTAATGGAGTCATTTATATAATGTCAGATTTGTTCTATTATACCACGATTCAGTTATAGCGGTTCCACAACCAGTGATCATTGCCTTACAGCAAACATGTAATTGTTTCTATTTTTCCTGCTATTAGTGTAATATTGGCTCAAGAGTTTTTCTTGTATTCTGGTACTAATAGGTATAAACTGCAGTACTTTTCTCTAAATGCCAAAGTAATGTTATATGCACTGAAAACCACTTTCTACACATTTGACTGTTTTCTTACAGCTCCCACATGCTGTAAATGATTGTAAAGTAGTATGTCCATGAATAACAAAGCACACCAAATATTAATGCCGGACTACATAGAGTGGACTTTGTCTTGGACTTTACCCTGTATAAGAAATTGGTTTAATGGTTTAGGGGGGGTGAAACCCTACTCAGACAGCATCCTCGAGTCTCTGTTAGGGTGAACTCACAAGTAAACCCCAAATGAACCTGTACTCAGTCCTCTGGAGGCAATGTGTAAAGTATTTATGCAGCACTTCAAACAGTAATAAAGGGAAAACACTACACAAAAAATCCTACACCAATTTAGAAAAATAGAGTAAAATTTAATAAATAGTTTGCCACAAAAATGACAAAAATCTAATCAGTCGAACCGGAGATACGCAGTTTTAAAGATTTCAGTGAATATAGCTCCAAAAGCACAAAATGCCAACTGTGGTTATCTGGTTGCCCCAGACTGGGATAAAGTCAGAAGTTCAGGCCGACTGCAATCGAGTACAGGCCAGCTACAGGGACCTAGTTAGGCCCACTTAATAAGACTACCTTAAATCCTGGTTGAGCACCGATTGAAAATCCTCATGTTGAGTTGCGCTGGCCGGCGTCCTTCTTCCTGGCAGAGTCAACAGGCCCAGAAGTGATCTGAAGAGTTGGGGGTCTGAGGTCCAATAGTTATACCTGGTGCCCATTTGGAAGTAGGAGAAACTTCCAGAGGTTTCCACCCCCTTCAGAGGTGCTTGGAAATTCTTGCCTCCCTGCCCTGGCCCCAGATTGTCTGGGGTCACAATAGACTGGGGTCAAACCGTTTTGGGAGTATGCTCAGGCCGAACCTTTGTGATGTGCAAGTGTATTAGATGACAGTTCCTCCCGCTTGTTAAGTCAGAGTGGCCTATCCTGCCAACACCTATCTTTCCTTTGTCTCACTGTCTGTTAGCAAAACATAAAGACCAACTGCCAACTACGCCTAATTATGTGGTGACCCAGGATCAGGCTGAAGGCACCAAATGGTTAGGACAAGAAAATGCCAACTTTCTAACAGTGGTATTTGCAAATTGTGATTAAAAATCCAACATTACCATTAAAGAGGACTTTTAAATTCTTTAGATACCAAACTAGAGCTGTTACTTTACCTGCTCTCAATTGAAAGTTATCTCTTATTTAATTTAATATGGTTATCCAATGTTATCATATGGGAGAGATAGGTCTTGCAGAAGTGAAAAACAAATATAAGAGCTTTTCACTACGAGGACATGTAAGTCTTAAAAGTGATTGTCCCACTTTTTAAATACACTGCACCTTGCCCTCTGGGCTGACCAGGGCCTACCGTAGAGGTGATTTATATGTATGAAAAAGGAAGGTTTGGACCTGGCAAAAGTTTTTTTTTTGCCAGGGTGAAATAGCAGTTTAAAACTGCACACACAAGCTGCAATGACAGGCCTGAGACATGTTTAAAGGACTGCTTAAGTGGGTTGCACAATAAGTGCTGCAGGCCCACTAGCAGCATTTAATTTAGAGGCCCTGGGTACATATAATACCACTTTACTAGGGTTTACAACTAAATTAAATGTGCCAATTGGGTATGAGCAAATCTAACATGTTTAGAGGAGAGAGCATATGCACTATAGCACTGATTAGCAGCAAGAAAGTGCACATAGTTCCAAGGCCAGCAAAACAAAATCAGCAAAAATGGAGGAGAAAGGTAAAAAGCTTAGGAAAAGACGACCCTAAGGCTGACAGGTCTCACACCCTCTCAAATCATGCTATCGGCTGGCGATGTATCATTCTGCCTTCCAGGAGGTACCACCATTAGCATACATGATGAACTCTTCTAAATATGAAAATTACACACAGCCCTGCTGTTTCTCACATACACTTATTTTTCTCCTATATGTGTTCTACACAGAAATCTATATTTTTTCTACTTTTCCCAGCAAAGCCAGTAGGACAGGCTTTATTGCGATAAAAAACATAAACACCATTCAAATGAGGTATGGGGACAAGCCAGGGCACGACCATCTTCCTCGCCTCCCTGATCAAGATTTGCAAAGAGAAAAGATGTTTGCTTAAGAATTTCTATTAAAAATAAAACATAACAAGAAACAATGTATACAAACACGAATGCCTGTGTTTGCATTTGTTGATACCTTAAAGCCTGACCTGTTGGCATTGCCAGTGCTTGTTAGGACTTTACCAGTTATGACGGGACATGGGGATGATGCAAGGTTTCAAAGAGAGGAAAAAGGCATTGGGTGGAATTCTTTAAAATAAAAATAGAACAAGAAATTGAAAAAAACCGTAGCTAATTATTAGATTATATGTTTTTTTTCTTTGCATTGTGGGTCCTGTCGTCCTGAGGTTTATAAACCGAAGAATTTAAAGCAATAGGAAATCACAAGTTTTCCATAAAAAATTCTGTTGTTTCTTTAAAATAATTGGCAGTTGCATCTTATGAAATTTTAATGCTAGGACACGGCACATTCCAAATTCACCAAAATTCTGTCAAGAGACTGGTTGGAGAATACATTGTCGAACGCAAAATAAAATTGGGAAACTTTTGCACTCACAAAATGGTGGTAAACTTGAGCAAAAGATTCACCAGAGCTCTTCACATATCAAGCACAGGGCAAGGTGGCAATTGTCCAGGTCCCCCAACCTTCCAAGGGACCCACAGGAAAGTAAACTTTCTCTCTATCTTACTTCTTTGTATTTCTCCATCTTAACCTTTAACGTATAAGGCAATATTTTTCGGCAAAAAAGGGCTTACATTAGCAAAAAAAAAAATAGGAAACAAAATTCACATTTCTCCTAAACAGTTGCCCCGGACCCTCAAAATATATCTTGCCTGGGGCCCCTAAAATGCTTAAGATGACACTGATCGAACAAGATGACACTGATCGAACAGGGACACTTGATCTCTCAGTGCTCGTGTGTCTTGTGAGAGTGAACTACAGTCCTCTTGTCTATCTGGTCTGTAGAAAGATGTCTTACTGAGACGCAGAATGATTAATTATTTCATCAGCATATGTAACTAATCTACTGGTATTGAACGCAGCATGCTAATTTATTTCTGGAAAGATAGCTATACACAGATCGGTTTTCTACCTCGTAAAACAAGTCACAAGATGATAAAAACATTTGTGTCTGAATCTCAGACTCCGAGGCCAGGAAGCTTGCTCTCAAATCCTTTTCTCCCCACTTTTTAAATTGTGTGATCCTGTTTAAATCATTTTATCTCATACTGGCTCATTTTCTTTTGCTGTCATTTGTGGCTGCACCTTGCGTGATTTAGTTCAGAGAGTGAGCAATTCGAACAAGCACTGGCAAAGGCAACAGTTCGAGCCTTTTAGACCAATTGGCTTTGCCAAATCTGTTTATCGAAGCTGTGCAGCACCTTTGCCAATGCTGTGTACCATCAGCTAAAATAAAAAGGGATGAAAAGGTCAGGTCGTGCTGCAACTGGTGGCGGCCGAGTCATTTTGTCGCAGCACGTCTGCGCGATGACACTTGCATACACCTACCAAAGACCAAATGATACGTATGCTACTTTTTTATTTAATGATCCAAGATGGCCGACACCAGTAGGCTCACTATAAATAGAAATATTACATCTAACCTGCTTTTTGTAAGGCAGAGCTACCTGCTAGCAAATGATAGCCATCCAAAAAATGTAAATTTAAAAAAAATGTGAACGATCACGTGGAAGCAATGGAGGCAGCCGTGGCCCGTGCAGGTAAGAGCGGTGGGGCCGGGTGGGAGCCATTTTGACAGACCACAACGAGGGAAAATTAATTATTTATTTAATTTTCCCTCATGGTCGTCTGTCAAATCCCCCTCCAATCTGGCCCCGCCGCTCTTACTTGCACAGGCCGCTGCTGAATGGAGGAGCTGGTTATGGCTTTCAACAGGGACTGTGTGAGGGATGAAGGAACAATGGACGTGCTTGAGGCTGGGCCTGATGGGAAGGAACAAGTATGAGCTTGTGACGGGGGAGATGAGGGAGCAACACAAGCGTGAGCGAGTGTCAGTGTTTGGTATTAGGCAGCAGCACACTTGGAAGAAAGAGCTAGAAAATAAGTGCACGCTAATGAAGTGCTGAAAGAAAAAGATAAAAGTAGTTCCCTCAATGTGAGCAGTGGAAGAATACAAGTCACCTACTGAAAATAATGGTAAAGAGGTTATGCTGCATGGGAGGGAGAAACACAAAAAGTGGCAGGCAACCCATTGAATAAAGAAGCAACCAAATCAGAGGGATAATACTGCCATCCAATGGCCCCCTTTAAGATTTTGGTATGGTCCATAAGAGGCTCTATCTTGTGCTGTTTAACATGCAATATACGAAGCAGCACGGAAGTGGAGAATACACATCTACCTTAAATTATATATTTATACAAAGAAAGGCTTAAGCCATGTGACTGACTCTGTCTCATCTCTAAGTACCAATCTAATGAGGTATGGGGACAAGCCAGGGCACCACCATCTTCCTCATCTCCCTGATCATGAATTGCAAGGAGAAAAGATGTTTGCTTAAGAATTTCTATTGAAAATAAGACAAAACAAGAAATCGAAAAATACCTAGCTTGTAACAAGAGACAGTGTTCCATGGAACTTGTGTGAATTTGCTTGCCTTGAAACTCTACTCTGTAGCATCTATTTGGGTATAGGGTTTTTATGATAAACTTTGTTTGTTAAGTCATTTGAAGTCGATCATATTAACATTTAATGAGGTGCTGTGCCTCCTTTAATTTATCTATGTACTTTGTGAAACAAAACAAATGAATGTATTAATATTCATAGTTTCATGCATCTATATAATCATTCTGCATATAATTATTGTCTGTTTGCTCACAAAGCTCTCCGTTTCCCAGGTGCATGAGTGAGTAGCTCAGTGCTGCTTTTTTGTTTACATTCTGGGTAAATGGAATTATAAATCACTGAATGCAAAAGAAAAAACTAATGGTGTATAAAAACAATTTTTTTTCTAAGAAGTTAGAGAAATTCTTCAATTTCTCTTGCTGTTATCCCCTGTGACATTGTAATGCTAGGACATACCACACACTGAAAAGTCAATTAAATTACTATAATATAAAGAGACTCGTTGGAGGAGAAAACCACTCCATAAAGACATCTTTGGGTAACTCATTCTCCTCTATAGTAAAATTATAGAAGATTTTGCATGCTCAAACTTTTTCCTAAAGCGAAATAAAAAAAAGATTCACCCTGGCTTATAAGAATGCTGACTGGAAGAGCTATTCAGATATCAAATTGGGAACCGTGATCACGCTGTGCTTTTTAAATAAATTCCAATAAATGGAAAATGAAAGGCAAAAGTTTGAAGCAATAGATAATTTTATGAAAATATTATTAAATCAAAATTCATACTGAAATAGAACAAAACTGGAATAACTAATATTCTTTTCTATACTTAAAAATAAGAAAGTACATAAAATCGGTAATTGAATATACGTTAACAATGGGAAACAGTAGCATACCAGCCCAGCAAGAGAAAAACTTTTTAAGCCCTCCACGGCTGGTCCAGCCGTGGAGGACTGCATCGCCCATAAGGAAGGGTCTGCGAGGTCTGGAATCGTGCCGAGCCTCCCTGCAGTACGGAAGATGGAAGACATTAAAATCGGCCCTTTGCTCTGAAGCCCACTGGAGGGCTTTGTAAATATAATTTTGAAAGAATTGCCAGACTGCGGACCCCACCGAAGGGGAAGAATTGTTAAGCACTACAACTCCCAGTATGCACTTACAATTTACTCACCTGTGAGAACTAATTAACAAACTGATTTAAAGATCGTTGTGGTGCTTTTTCGTATTCTGCTGGTTTCCCTATGAATAAGGAGCAGCCAGCTCCGAAACGCGTCAGGGTGAAAGAATTGGAACAGGGGTGCTGATTTTGTCAATAAACTTTCAGTTGAAAGCATCTTCAGTGGAGTGCGTCCTTAAGATCTGGGCATGTTGGAAGCATATATATATATATATATATATATATATATTCACTGAAAAAACCATAGGTTTTAGGAACAGTTATAGTTAGTTGGACATTGCACTCGTACAAAACCCGTGAAATTCCCCCGTTATAGTTAGTTCAGCTAACTATAACTCGCGCCCCCGCAATGCACTGCTGATGACGTCACATATTACATCACTCATGACATGGTCAGTGACATCACTCATGACATCACTGATGACATCTCAAATGACATCACTGATGACATCATGCAGTGACTGTGTGTTTCTGTAAAGTTTAAATATGTTTAATATATATAGGGAAAGGCGTATTGAAGAATGAGTGGGTGTATAAGTGTCTGTATGGATGATTTAGTAGGTGCGTGACTAACTCTATAAGTGAGTGATTAAACGTATCTTACTGAATGCATGGGTTAGTGACTAAACTGGGTGAATGTCTGAATCCGTCTGTCTGTTGCTGTGTAAGTGGCTGCATGGGTTTGTGAATAGCTACATGAGTGTCTATATGAGTTATTGATTGGTTGTCTGAGTATCTGTATGGGTGCCTGAGTGTTTGTGTGGGTGGGGTGTGTGCGACTCTGTGCATAGATGTGTGAGTGGGTGATTCACTGGGTGGATGGTTTCAAGAGTGCATCTGTGATAGACTGTATGGGTGGGTAAGTGTGTGTAAGAGTGTGTTAGTGCGTGAATGTATGTCCCAGTGGTACATGTGTGAGTAACTACATATGTGAAAGGCAGTATATATGTGTGTTGGAGTATATAAATAGCTATAAGCGAGAGTGTGTGATTGTGAGAGTGACTGTATGGATGAGTGTGTGCTTGTATCAGTGATTGTATAAGAGCGTAAGAATGTGCTAGTATTTGTATGAGTAAGTGAGTTGGTGTGTGCATAACTGTATAGGTGAGTAAATGGCAGTGTGTTTAATTATTTGCATGACTGACTAGGTGTGTGAGTACCTCTATGGATGAGTGGCGGTGTTTGAGTGTCTATATAGGAATATGAGTGCATATGATAGTCCTGTACTGAGTGACCGTAAGTATGAGTGACTGTACGGGTGAGTGAGTGGATGTGTGTGTAGACCTAAGAATCAGTGAGTGGGTATGTAGTTATTGGTGTTGGAGTGTCTATGGTTTTGCGAATGGCAGTCTGTAATTTAGAGTGGGTGTATCAAAGGTTATTAGGGTGTGAGGAGGTGCATCAGATTATCACGTGGATGATGTCATCAGTGATGTCATCAGTGATGTCATTTGAGATGTCATCAGTGATGTCACTGACCATGTCATGAGTGATGTAATATGTGACGTCATCAGCAGTGCATTGCGGGGGCGCGAGTTATAGTTAGCAGAACTAACTATAATGGGGGAGTTTCACGGGTTTTGTACGAGTGCAATGTCCAACTAACTATAACTGTCCCTAAAACCTATGGTTTTTTCAGTGAATTTGTAAGGTTTTTTAAATGCTAATTTCTAACTATAACGTGCCTGAAACCTATGGTTTTTTCAGTGAATTTCAAAGGTTTTTAAATGCTAATTCCTAACTATAACATGTCTGAAACCTATGGTTTTTTCAGTGAATTTCAAAGGTTTTGTAAATGACAATTTTTAAATGTATTAATTGTTATTTTTAATTTTTTGATACTGATTTACTACATTTTTTTAAACTATTTATTTTTACATATTTTATTTTTTAAATTACATTGTAATTACATTATACATTACATTACAAAATATACTTTCTCAGAATGAATTACTTTAGTTGAAATACTTTGCAAATAGGCAATAGACTTTTAAGTACAGTAGTTACAGTTGTTGCAATGGGCAACACAATTTCAAACACAATGCAACATTGAGCTCAATGTGAATTTCTAGTTAAATGCAATTAGTTACTTTATGGATTACTTTTCTAACTACAGGACTGGATCCTAGATTCAGTCCTGGGACATCTCCTGTAAACAGTTGAGTAAAAGCGTTTTGGTTACAGTAGTGATTTTTAAGGAATATTATTGTATTTTAAAAGTTGACAGAAACTTTTTCACATAGAATCACCAATGTTATCCTATGGGAGGAAATTCACTTAGCAGGTAAGTAGTGTTATCGTTACTTTTCTTACTCAGTGGTGGATCCTGGATCCAGCACTGGTGCATCTCCTGTAAACAGTTGAAAGAATGGGTTTAAGTCATACAGGCGATTTTTAAGGAATATTTGTAGTTTGTGAAAATCGACACTGAAACTTTTCTGCTGAAAACCAGACAATGGATTCCTATGGAAGGAAATACAAGTTACTGGTAAGTACGGTTAGAATTACTTTTCAGGGTCAGTGCTGGGCTAAAAGATGCAGCACTGGGTTCTCTCCTGATAACAGGTGAGTAAATCGGAATTCGTAGTTCGGCTGATTTTAGAGGAATATTATAAAGTTCCAAAACTCCACACACAGAAGAATTTCCAAGTGAAACCAGTCAATGTTAGCCTTTGGAAGGAAATTCAAGTTACTGGTAAGTACGGTTAGAATTACTTTTCAGGATCTGTACTGGGCTCAAAGATGCAGCACTGAGGTCTCTCCTGATAACAGGTGAGTAAATTGGAATTCGTAGTTCAGCTGATTTTAGAGGAATATTATAAAGTTCCAAAACTCCACACTTAGAATGATTTCCAAGTGAAACCAGTCAATGTTAGCCTATGGAAGGAAATTCAAGTTACTGGTAAGTACAGTTAGAATTACTTTTCAGGATCAGTACTGGGCTCAAAGATGCAGCACTGAGGTCTCTCCTGATAACAGGTGAGTAAATCGGAATTCGTAGTTCTGCTGATTTTAGAGGAATATTTGTATGTTTCAAAAATCGACAAAAACTTTTTCAGCAAAAAGCAGGCAATGATATCCTATGGAAGGAAATTCAAGTTACTGGTAAGTACGGTTAAAATTACTTTTCAGGATCAGTACTGGGCTCAAAGATGCATCACTGAGGTCTCTCCTGATAACAGGTGAGTAAATCGGAATTCGTAGGTCGGCTGATTTTAGAGGAATATTATAAAGTTCCAAAACTCCACACTTAGAAGAATTTCCAAGTGAAACCAGTCAATGTTAGCCTATGGAAGGAAATTCAAGTTACTGGTAAGTACGGTTAAAATTACTTTTCAGGATCAGTACTGGGTTCAAAGATGCAGCACTGAGGTCTCTCCTGATAACAGGTGAGTAAATCGGAATTCGTAGTTCGGCTGATTTTAGAGTAATATTTGCACAATGGTGAAGGAAGGGGGTGGGGCCTGAGGTGCCATGTCTGCAAACACGCCCTGTGGCGCGTTTTAAGTTGGAGAATTAATTCCTCCTCAATCCTGAGGGTCCCTAGGGGCCAACTAGCCCACCAGATACCTCCAGTATGCGCCAAAGAGCTGCGTTGCAGAGAGGTGTTCAGAGGCAACGCCCCTTTTTACAACACTCTGCAACGCAGCTCCGTGGCGCTTACTGGAGGTACCTGGTGGGCTAGTTGGCCCCAGGAACCTCAGGATTGAAGAGATTTAATTCCCCATCTTAAAACGCGCCACGAGGCCTGTTTGCACACAAGTCACCTGAAGCCCCGCCCCTCCCTTCACCACTGTGCAAACGCGCCCCGTGGCGCATTTTAAGTTGGGGGATTAAGTCCTCTTGAATCCTGAGGGTCCCTGGAGTCCAACTAGCCCACCAAGTACCTCCAAAAAGCACCACAGAGCTGCGTTGCAGAGAGGTGTAAAAAGGGGCGTGGCCTCTGTACACCTCTCTGCAACGCAGCCTGCTGGTGCATACTGGAGATTCCTGGTGGGCTAGTTGGCCCCCAGGGACCCTCAGTATTCAAGGGGAATTACTTCCCCTTCTTAAAACGCGCCAGGGAGTGCGTTTGCAGACTGCTGCAGGGAGGGGGCGGGGCCTCCGGCAAGATGCCGGTCTTTTTTTTTTTGTATGGGAGGGGGGCTGCGTGGCCCCACTTCCCTCGGCCACTTTTGGCCCCGGGGACCCCATCCCCCGGGGCCTGAGGATTTTCTTTTTTTTTTAAATAAAAAAAAACGGGAAGGGGGCCGCGTGGCCCCCCTTCCCTGGGCCTCTATTGGCCCTGGGGACCCCATCCCCCGGGGCATGCCCTCTTTTTTTTTTAATCAAAATATTTGGAGGGGGGCTGCATGGCCCCCCTCCTCAGGCCATTTAAGGCCCCGGGGACCCCATCCCCCGGGGCCGGCCTTGCCCTTTTTTAAAAAAAAAAAAATTATTTTTGGGGAGGGGGGCTGCGTGGACCCCTCCCGGGCCACTAATGGCCCCGGGGACCCCATCCCCTGGGGCCTGGCCACTCGTTGGGGTCCGTGGGGGGGTCCCCAATCCCCGCACGGTCCCGCCGGCTCCCCGCGTCCTGCGGGAGCTGGCATTGCTTTTCCATAAGGGGAGCTGCTGACATGCAGCTCCCCTTATGGAAAAGCAATCTGCTTTGCTTCATTGAAGCGACAGCAGGTTTCCCTGCTCTCGCTTCAATGAAGCAAAGCAAGTTTGCAATGACAGGACGGGAGCCGCAAGGCTCCCATCCTGCCATTGCAAACAGCAGTGTCCCGGGGGTAGGCACCCCGGGACACTGCAGGAGCCGGCCCTGGGGGGTGGCGGTTCCCAGGGCCATCAAGGGCTCCAGCAGGGGGGCCGCGCGGCCCCCCTCCCATCCTATGCACAGCCCTGGGTAGGTGGTGGTCCCCGGGGCTCGAGGGTCCTAAACGGACCCCCACATTTTATTATTTAGTGCCCCGGGGAGGTGGCGGTCCCCGAGGCGTGTGGGGGGGCTCGAGCCCCCCCACACAGGTTATTTTAAAAAAAATAAAAAGAAGCCCCGGGGGTTGGCAGTCCCTGGGGCTTGGGGGGGTCTTAGAGGCCCCCCACATAAATTTACATTAGGGACTTGGGCCACCCGGGGGCAAAATAGCATCGAAGCGCAGGAGACCGCGCTTCGATTTTTTTTTTATCGGCGGGATCCGCGCACCCTAAGCGCATCCCGCTGATTTTTTTAAAAAAAAATGCTTTTTTCTGCCCAGGGGGTCCTTGTGGGACCCCCTGAGCAGACCTAGGGGGTCAGGGTGTTTCTACCCTGCCCCCTTTGTGCATTTTGTGCACTTGTTTCTTGTGCCTCGGTTCTACCGAGGGACAAAATGGCTGCCAACACTTCCTGATTTGGAGTGTTGACAGCCACTTGACAGCCAATTAGCATGCAGCTCGTGATCGGGACGGTGCGCGCAGGGTGCGCTCAGGGTGCACGGATCCGACGCGGCCATAGGTATATATGTGATTTTACTTGTGATTTTCTCAGGAACTACTGAACGGATTTACACCATTTAAGCAAAAGGTACAACTCTGAACCAAGGGCTACCTTTTTGCCAAATTTGGTGTAATTCCGTTCAGCAGTTCGGGATGTAGCTGCGACTAACGGTTCCTATGGAAAAACGAACGGGGAAAACACTTTTTGGGACCCCCCTTTTTTCTCAGCCCCCGCTTGACGAATCACCCCGAGACTTTCAGGATAGGAGCGGACCGGAGCGCCCCAACAAGTTTGAAAATTTCGCGAAGATTCGTCAACCGGCGCCAAAGTTATTTCAAATAGAATGTTGCAGATTTCCTATGGAAAATAGGTCCTAACTATAACTATCTACTGGCGACCGCCAGTAGATAATATATATATTCACTGAAAAAACCATAGGTTTCAGGGACGTTATAGTTAGAAATTAGCATTTAAAAAACCTTAGAAATTCACTGAAAAAACCACAGGTTTCAGGGAGGTTATAGTTAGTTGGACATTTCACTCGTACAAAACCAGAGAAATGTCATCAGTGATGTCATTTGAGATGTCATCAGTGATGTCATCAGTGATGTCACTGACCATGTCATGAATGATGTAATATGTGACGTCATCAGCAGTGCATTGCGGGGGCGCGAGTTATAGTTAGCTGAACTAACTATAATGGGGAATTTCTCTGGTTTTGTACGAGTCAAATGTCCAACTAACTATAACCTCCCTGAAACCTGTGGTTTTTTCAGTGAATTTCTAAGGTTTTAAATGCTAATTTCTAACTATAACGTCCCTGAAACCTATGGTTTTTTCAGTGAATTTCAAAGATTTTTTAAATGCTAATTTCTAACTATAACGTCCCTGAAACCTATGGTTTTTTCAGTGAATTTCAAAGGTTTTTTAAATGCTAATTTCTAACTATGCCTACAAAGGTAGGACATGTGAAGAAAGAGGAAGAAAAGCGCACAAAGAAGCAAGACATGCAGAAAGAGGCAACAGAAGTCCAGAAAGACGAAGAAAAGTGCAAGAAGAAGCAAGAGATGTGCAGAAAGAACCAACAGAGGAGCAGAAAGTCCTCCTGTGCCCCCAACTTTTTGCTGACGGGTACTGGTGGTAACTGACTCTGACTAACCGGCCCTAGAGCCAGTGCTATGCTAAAAGACACTTAGAATACAGTGAAAACACCTACATACACTAGGGAACACTATGCGTTGGGGTACCCCTGTGATTAGCATGACCTCCTCTGTATTTGCCATGAGTTAGTGCCTGGGTCATTGGATGAGTACATGGGTACTGACTGGATGATTAGAGTACTGCAAGGAGAGTGGATGGTGAATTTATAAACGCTTGTGTTTTGGTGGAGTGATTGGATAAGGACATGGAACTGGTTGGGTGATTGGAGGAGTGCATGGGTAGTGACAAGGAGATGGCTGAACTGCATCAGTAGTCCTCAGGGGATTGTAGCAGTGTATGTGTTAGTGCCTGCGTCATTGCATGAGTACGTGGGTAGTGACTGGATGATTAGAGCATTGCAAGGAGAGTGCATGGTGAATTTATAAGTGCTTGTGTTTTGGCGGAGTGATTGGATAAGTACATGGTGCTCGCTGGGTGATTGGAGGAGTGCATGGGTAGTGTTAGGGCGATGGCTGGACTGCATCAGTAGTGCTCAGGGTATTGTAGCAGTGCATGAGTTAGTGCATGGGTCATTGCATGAGTGCATGGGTACTGACTGGATGATTAGAGTAATGCAAGGAGAGTGCATGGTGAATTTATAAGTGCTTGGGTTTTGGCGGAGTGATTGGATAAGTACATGGTGCTCGCTGGGTGATAGGAGGAGTGCATGGGTAGTGACAGGGCGATGGCTGGACTGCATCAGTAGTGCTCAGAGTATTGTAGCAGTGCATGAGTTAGTGCCTGGGTCATTGGATGAGTACATGGGTACTGACTGGATGATTAGAGTACTGCAAGGAGAGTGGATGGTGAATTTATAATCGCTTGTGTTTTGGCGGAGTGATTGGATAAGGACATGGAACTGGTTGGGTGATTGGAGGAGTGCATGGGTAGTGACAAGGAGATGGCTGGACTGCATCAGTAGTCCTCAGGGGATTGTAGCAGTGCATGTGTTAGTGCCTGCGTCATTGCATGAGTACGTGGGTAGTGACTGGATGATTAGAGCACTGCAAGGAGAGTGCATGGTGTATTTATAAGTGCTTGTGTTTTGGCGGAGTGATTGGATAAGTACATGGTGCTCGCTGGGTGATTGGAGGAGTGCGTGGGTAGTGACAGGGCGATGGCTGGACTGCATCAGTAGTGCTCAGGGTATTGTAGCAGTGCATTAGTTAGTGCATGGGTCATTGCATGAGTGCATGGAACTGGTTGGGTGATTGGAGGAGTGCATGGGTAGTGACAAGGAGATGGCTGGACTGCATCAGTAGTCCTCAGGGGATTGTAGCAGTGCATGTGTTAGTGCCTGCGTCATTGCATGAGTACGTGGGTAGTGACTGGATGATTAGAGCACTGCAAGGAGAGTGCATGGTGTATTTATAAGTGCTTGTGTTTTGGCGGAGTGATTGGATAAGTACATGGTGCTCGCTGGGTGATTGGAGGAGTGCGTGGGTAGTGACAGGGCGATGGCTGGACTGCATCAGTAGTGCTCCGGGTATTGTAGCAGTGCATTAGTTAGTGCATGGGTCATTGCATGAGTGCATGGCCCACCGGCGGAACTCATACGTATATATAGGGCTAAATGCGTGGCTATAGCTACCTATGGAGCAGGTATATGGGGTTACGCAGACGTGAAAACTCTGCAGACTGCGGAAAATATTTTTCTCAAGTCTCTTCTGGCCCTACCGGAAAGTACCTCAAACTATATTTGTCACCTGGAATTGGGTATGCCATATTTGGAGGATACGATCAAGATTCAGCCTGTCCATCTCTGGCATAGAATTTGGACGTCAGATGAAACCGGTTTTAATCGTTACATATTGGCGGATGTGCTGGGGTCTGATGGTGTCAAACATATAAGATGGTTGGAATACGTGAAAATGTTGTTTTCAAAATTAGGACATCAGGAATATTTCACAGAGCCTTGTTCTATGCGCAGGGTATCTAGAAAAGCCCTTAAAACCAGTTGTATGGGTCTTCTGGGCGAAATTAGAACCACTAATGAAATGAGAAAGCCTACGGTACAAGCCCATCATTTAACCTTGTTGACTCCAACAATCCAGCCGTATATACTATTAATAGATGGAGACTTTGACCGTTTTCTGCTGTCACGTTTTAGATTGGATATTTTATATAGATCCCTAAGTTTTCCTGCAGTAAATGATTGGTCAAGAGATTTGTGTAAGTGCCCATGTGACGATGTCTCGGTACAATCAACTATCCATATTATGTTTTTGTAAATTTTATGATACACCAAGAAAGAGATGGATTATTCCTGTTTTAAAGAATCTCGGACTGAGACATTGCCAACCCGCATTTTTAGTATTGCAACTTTTAGAAAATGAATTTGTCATTGCATCTGTTATTGCGTTTCTTAAAAATGTTTTTAATTTTCGGAAATCTATGATAATGTGATATGTAATTGTGTACTTCGGTGGCTCAGAAACTATTTTTAACTATGTATTTTAATGTGCTTTTATGGTTATTGTTATTATAACCGAATAAAGATATTTGATTGATTGAGTGCATGGGTACTGACTGGATGATTAGAGTAATGCAAGGAGAGTGCACAGTGAATTTATAAGTGCTTCGGTTTTGGCGGAGTGATTGCATAAGTACATGGTGCTCGCTGGGTGATCGGAGGAGTGCATGGGTAGTGACAGGGCGATGGCTGGACTGCATCAGTAGTGCTCAGAGTATTGTAGAAGTGCATGAGTTAGTTGCTGGGTCATTGCATGAGTGCATGTGTACTGACTGGATGATTAGAGTACTGCAAGGAGAGTGCATGGTGAATCTATAAGTGCTTGGGTTTTGGCGGAGTGATTGGATAAGTACATGGTTCTGGCTGGGTGATTGGAGGAGTGCATGGGTAGTGACAAAGAGATGGCTGGGCTGCATCAGTAGTGCTCAGGGGATTGTAGCAGTGCATGTGTTAGTGCCTGGGTCATTGCATGAGTACATGGGTAGTGACTGGATGATTAGAGTACTGCAAGGAGAGTGCATGGTGAATTTATAAGTGCTAGTGTTTTGGCGGAGTGATTGGATAAGGACATGTTACTGGTTGGGTGATTAGAAGAGTGCATGGGTAGTGACAAAGAGATGGCTGGGCTGCATCAGTAGTGCTCAGGGTATTGTAGCAGTGCATGAGTTAGTGCATGGGTCATCGCATGAGTGCATGGGTACTGACTGGATGATTAGAGTAATGCAAGGAGAATGCATGGTGAATTTATAAGTGCTTGGGTTTTGGCGGAGTGATTGGATAAGTACATGGTGCTCGATGGGTGATAGGAGGAGTGCATGGGTAGTGACAGGGCGATGGCTGGACTGCATCAGTAGTGCTCAGAGTATTGTAGCAGTGCATGAGTTAGTGCATGTGTCATTGCATGAGTGCATGGGTACTGACTGGATGATTAGAATACTGCAAGGAGAGTGCATGGTGAATTTATAAGTGCTTGGGTTTTGGCGGAGTGATTGGATAAGTACACACATGTCACATCAGGCCCGCCCCCTCCCTCCACCACTGTGCAAACGCGCCTCCTGGCGGGTTTTACATTGGGGGATTAATTCCCCTTGAATCCTGAGGGTCCCTGGGGCCAACTAGCCCACCAGGTACCTCCAGTAAGCACCACAGAGCTGCGTTGCAGAGAGGTGGTCCAAGGCCACTCCCCTTTTAACACCTCTCTGCAACGCAGCTCTGTGGCGCTTACTGGAGGTACCTAGTGGGCTAGTTGGACGCAAGGGACCCTCAGGATTGAAGGGGACTTAATCCCCCAACTTCCAACGCAGCAGAGGGCCTGTTTGCACAGTGGTGAAGGAAGCG
This sequence comes from Calotriton arnoldi, assembly GCA_963921515.1. NCBI lineage: Eukaryota > Metazoa > Chordata > Amphibia > Caudata > Salamandridae > Calotriton > Calotriton arnoldi. The sequence goes on along the minus strand of CAWUFW010014511.1, from coordinate 58,053 downwards.
GGTGGGGCCTGATGTGACAAGTGTGCAAACGCGCCCCGTGGCGCGTTTTAAGTTGGGAGATTTACTCCCCTTGAATCCTGAGGGTCCCTAAGGCCCAAATAGCCCACCAGGTACCTCCAGTAAGCACCACAGAGCTGCGTTGCAGAGAGGCGGTCTGAGACCACGCCCCTTTTTACACCTCTCTGCAACGCAACTCTGTTGAACTTACTGAAGGTACCTGGTGGGCTAGTTGGCCCCCAGGGACCCTCAGGATACAAGGGGACTTAATCCCCCAACTTAAAACGCACCACGGAGCACGTTTGCACACTTGTCACATCAGGCCCCGCCCCCTCCCTTCACCACTGTGCAAACACGCCCCGTGGTGAGTTTTAAGTTGGGGTATTAAATCCCCTTGAATCCTGAGGGTCCCTGGAGTCCAACTAGCCCACCAGGTACCTCCAGTAAGCGCCACAGAGCTGCGTTGCAGGGAGGTGTAAAAAGGGGCGTGGCCTCGGACCACCTCTCTGCAAGGCAGGGCTGTGGCGCTTACTGGAGGTACCTGGTGGGCTAGTTGGCCCCCAGGGACCCTCAGGATTGAAGGGGAATTAATTCCCCAACTTAAAACGCGCCACAGGGCATGTTTGCACACATGTCACCTCAGGCCCGCCCCCTCCCTTCACCACTGAGCAAACGCACCCCGTGGCGCGTTTTAAGTTGGGGGATAAAGTCCCCTTGAATCCTGAGGGTCCCTGGGGTCCAACTAGCCCACCAGGTACCTCCAGTAAGCGCCACAGAGCTGCGTTGCAGAGAGGTGTAAAAAGGGCGTGGCCTGGACCACCTCTCTGCAACGCAGGCCTGTGGCGCTTACTGGAGGTACCTGGTGGGCTAGTTGGCCCCAGGGACCCCAGGATTGAAGGGGAATTCATTTCCCAACTTAAAACGCGCCACAGGGCCCGTTTGCAGCGTGTTGCTGGGAGGGGGCGGGGCCTCCTGCACGATCGCGTGTTTTTTTATTTTTTTTGGAAGGGTGGCTGTGTGGCCCCCCTTCTTTTTACTTTTTTTGGGCCCTGGGGACCCCATCCCCCAAAGCCTGACCCCTTTTTTAATTTAAAAAAAAAAAATGAACGGGAAGGCGGCCGCATGGGCCCCCTCCCGTGGCCAATTCCGGCCCCGGGGACCCCATCCCCGGGGCATGGCCAGATTTTCTTTTCTTTTTTATGGAGGGGGGCTGAGTGGCCCCACTCCTGAGGCCTCTACTGGCTCCGGGGACCCATCCCCCGGGGCCGGCCTTTATTTAATTATTATTTTTTAATCATGGGGGAGGGGGGCTGCGTGGCCCCCCTCCCGGGCCACTTCTAGCCCCAGGGACCCCATCCCCCAGGACTGGCCCTCTCCGTTGGGGACCGTGGGGGAGCCCCAATGCCCCCACGGTCCCGCCGGCTCCCCGCGTCCTGCGGGAGCCGGCATTGCTTTTCCACATGGGGAGCTGCTAACATGCAGCTCCCCATGTGGAAAAGCAATCTGCTTTGCTTCAATGAAGCGAGAGCAGATTTCCCTGCTCTCGCTTCAATGAAGCAAAGCAAGTTTGCAATGACAGGACGGGAGCCGCGCGGCTCCCGTCCTGTCATTGCAAACAGCAGTGTCCCGGGGGTGGGCACACCGGGACACTGCAGGAGCCGGCCCTGGGGGGTGGCGGTCCCCAGGGCCATGGAGGGCTCCAGGAGGGGGGCCGCGCGGCCATCCTCCCACCTATTGCACAGCCCCGGGGAGGTGGTGGTCCCCGGGGCTCGGTGGTCCGTTTCGGACCCCCAAATTAGCATTTTTAGTGCCCCGGGGAGGTGGCGGTCCCCCCCACACAGGTATATTATTAAAAAAAAAGAAGCCCCGGGGGGTGGCGGTCCCCGGGGCTGCGGGGGGGCAGTGTGCCCTCCGCAAATATTATTAATGAGAGCCCCGGGGGTGGCGGTCCCCGGGGCTTGGGGGGGCCTTAGAGCCCCCCCAAACTTTAATAAAACAAGCCCCGGGGGGTGGCGGTCCCCGGGGATGCGGGGGGGCCGTGTGCCCCCCGCAAATATTAATGCAAAGCCCCGGGGGTGGCGGTCCCTGGGGCAGTGTGGGGGGTATTGGGGCCCCCACAAACATTTTTTTACTGCCCCCGGGACTTGGCCCACCCGGGGGCTTTTTGAATACGAAGCGCAAGAGCCCGGGCTTCGGTTTTTTAAAATTTTCGGCCGAAATACGCGCTGGTTGCGCGAATCTCGCCGATTTTTAAGAAACAAAAATGCTTTTTTTGGCCCTGGAGGTCCTTGTGGGACCCCCTGAGCAGGCCTAGGTGGTCAGGGTGTTTCTACCCTGCCCCCTTTTCTTGTTTTGCGCCTTAGGTTTTCTCTTTTCTTGTGCCTCGGTTCTACCGAGGCACAAGATGGCTGCCAACACTTCCTGGTTTGGAGTGTTGACAGCCAATTAGCTATGCAGCTCGTGATCGGGAGGGTGCGCGGATCCTCCGCGGCCATAGATATATATGTGTTTTTACTTTTGATTTTCTCAGCAACTACTGAGCGGATTTACACCATTTAACAAAAAGGGTTCTTTCTGAACCAAGAACTACCTCTTTGCCAAATTTGGTGTAATTCCGTTCAGCAGTTCGGGCAGTAGCCGTGTCTAAAGTTTCCTATGAGAAATTGCATGGGGAAAACATGTTTTGGGACCCCCCTTTTTTCTCGGCCCCTGCTTGCCGAATCACCTTGAAACTTTCAAGATAGGAGCGGACCGGAGCGCCCCACAAGTTTTGAAAATTTTGCGAAGATTCATCAACCGGCACCAAAGTTATTGGAAATAGAATGTTGTGAATTTCCTATGGAAAATAGGTCCTAACTATAACTATCTACTGGCGACCGCCAGTAGATAATATATATATATATATATTCACTGAAAAAACCATAGGTTTCAGACACGTTATAGTTAAAAATTAGCATTTAAAAAACCTTTGAAATTCACTGAAAAAACCATAGGTTTTAGGGACAGTTATAGTTAGTTGGACATTGCACTCGTACAAAACCCGTGAAATTCCCCCGTTATAGTTAGTTTAGGTAACTATAACTCGCGCCCCGCAATGCACTGCTGATGACGTCACATATTACATCACTCATGACATGGTCAGTGACATCACTGATGACATCACTGAAGAATGTGCTAGTATTTGTATGAGTAAGTGAGTTGGTGTGTGTATAACTGTATAGGTGAGTAAATGGGTGTGTGCTTAATTTTTTGCATGACTGACTAGGTGTGTGAGTACCTCTATGGATGAGTGGCGGTGAGTGAGTGTTTATATAGGTGTATGAGTGCATATAATAGTCCTGTACTGAGTGACTATAAGTATGAGTGACTGTACGGGTGAGTGAGTAGATGTGTGTGTGTAGACCTAAGAATCAGTGAGTGTGTATATAGTAATTGGTGTTGGAGTGTCTATGGTTTTGACAATGGCAGTCTGTAATTTACAGTGGGTGTATCAAAAGTTATATTAGGGTGTGAGAAGATGCATGAAATTATCACACGGATGATGTCATTTGAGATGTCATCAGTGATGTCATCAGTGATGTCACTGACCATGTCATGAGTGATGTAATATGTGACGTCATCAGCAGTGCATTGCGGGGGCGCGAGTTATAGTTATCTGAACTAACTATAACGGGGGAATTTCACGGGTTTTGTACGAGTGCAATGTCCAACTAACTATAACTGTCCCTAAAACCTATGGTTTTTTCAGTGAATTTCAAATGTTTTTTAAATGCTAATTTCTAACTATAACGTGTCTGAAACCTATGGTTTTTTCAGTGAATTTCAAAGGTTTTTTAAATGCTAATTTCTAACAATAACATGCCCCGCCCCCTCCCTTCACCACTGTGCAAACGCGCCCCATGGCGCGTTTTAAGTTTGGGGATTAAGTTCCCTTGAATCATGAGGGTCCCTGGGGTCCAACTAGCCCAGCCTGTACCTCCAGTATGCGCCAGGGAGCTGCGTTGCAGAGAGGTGTTCAGAGGCCATGCCCCTTTTTACACCTCTCTGCAACGCAGCTCTGTGGCGCTTTCTGGACGTACCTGGTGGGCTAGTTGGCCCCCAGGGACCCTCAGGATTGAAGAGGATTTAATTCCCCATCTTAAAACACGCCACTGGGCCTGTTTGCACACATGTCACCTGAAGCCCCTCCCCCACCCTTCCCCACTGTGCAAACGCGCCCCGTGGCGCGTTTTAAGTTGGGGGATTAAGTCCCCTTGAATCCTGAGGGTCCCTGGAGTCCAACTCGCCCACCTTGTACCTCCAAAAAGCGCCACAGAGCTGCGTTGCAGAGAGGTGTAAAAAGGGGCGTGGCCTCTGTACACCTCTCTGCAACGCAGCTCCCTGGTGCATACTAGAGGTTCCTGGTGGGCTAGTTGGCCCCCAGGGATCCCCAGTATTCAAGGGGAATTACTTCCCCTTCTTAAAACGCACCAGGGGGTGCGTTTGCAGACTGCTGCAGGGTGGGGGCGGGGCCTCCGGCACGATGCCGGTCTTTTTTTTCTTTTTCTTTTGTATGGGAGGGGGGCTGCGTGGCCCCCCTTCCCTTGGCCTCTTTTGGCCCCGGGGACCCCATCCCCCGGGGCATGAGGACTTTCATTTAAAAATGTTTTAAAAAACGGGAAGGGGCCGCGTGGCCCCCTTCCCTGGGCCTCTATTGGCCCGGGGACCCCATCCCCGGGGCATGCCCTCTTTTTTAAAATAAAAATATTTGGAGGGGGGCTGCGTGGCCGCCCTCCTCAGGCCACTTAAGGCCCCGGGGACCCCATCCCCCGGGCCGGCCTTTACCTTTTTTTTTTTTTTTTAAATTATTGGGGAGGGGGGCTGCGTGGCCCCCCTCCCAGGCCACTAATAGCCCCGGGGACCCCATCCCCCGGGGCCTGGCCACTCGTTGGGGACCGTGTGGGGGGCCCCAATCCCCGCACGGTCCCGCCGGCTCCCCGCGTCCTGCGGGAGCCGGCATTGCTTTTCCATAAGGGGAGCTGCTGACATGCAGCTCCCTTATGGAAAAGCAATCTGCTTTGCTTCATTGAAGCGAGAGCAGGTTTCCTGCTCTCGCTTCAATGAAGCAAAGCTAGTTTGCAATGACAGGACGGGAGCCACGAGGCTCCCGTCCTGCCATTGTAAACAGCAGTGTCCCGGGGGTAGGCACCCGGGACACTGCAGGAGCCAGCCCTGGGGGGTGGCGGTCCCCAGGGCCATGGAGGGCTCCAGGAGGGGGCCGCGCGGCCCCCTCCCAACATCAACTGAGCCCCGGGAGGTGGTGGTCCCCGGGGCTTCGGGGTCCGAAACGGACCCCACATTTCTTTCTAAGTGCCCGGGGAGGTGGCGGTCCCGGGGCATGTGGGGGCTGGAGCCCCCACACAGAGTTACTTAAATTTAAAAAGAAGCCCCGGGGGTGGCGGTCCCCGGGGCTGCGGGAGGGCGGAGAGCCCTCCCGCACCATTTTGTTTTTTAAAGCCCTGGGGGGTGGCGGTCCCCGGGGCTTGGGGGCCTTAGAGGCCCCCCCCTATAAAACCTAAATAAACCCCACCATGCCCCCGGGACTTGGCCCACCCGGGGGCCAATTAACAAGGAAGCGCGGAGACCACGCTTCGTTTTTTTTTTTTCTCGGCGGGATCTGCGCACCCTAAGCGCATCCCGCCGATTTTTTTTAATGCTTTTTTCTGCCCAGGGGTCCTTGTGGGACCCCTGAGCAGACCTAGAGGTCAGGGTGTTTCTACCCTGCCCCCTTTGTGCGTTTTGCGCACTTGTTTCTTTTTTCTCTCGGCGGGATCCGCGCACCCTAAGCGCATCCCGCCGATTTGTAAAAAATAAATGCTTTTTCTGCCCAGGGGGTCCTTGTGGGACCCCTGAGCAGACCTAGAGGTCAGGGTGTTTCTACCCTGCCCCCTTTTGCACTTGCGCACTTGTTTCTGTCCCTCGGTTCTACCGAGGACAAAATAACTGCCAACACTTCCTGATTTGTAGTGTTGACAGCCACTTGACAGCCAATTAGCATGCAGCTCGTGATCGGGAGGGTACGCGGACCCTACTCGGCCATAGATATATATGTGACTTTACTTTTGATTTTCTCAGGAACTACTGAGCAGATTTACACCATTTAAGCAAAAGGCATGACACTGAACCAAGGGATACCTATTTGCCAAATTTGGTGTAATTCCGTTCAGCAGTTCGGGCTGTAGCTGCGACTAAAGGTTCCTATGGAAAAATGAATGGGGAAAACATGTTTTGGGACCCCCTTTTTTCTCGGCCCCCGCTTGACGAATCACCCCGAGACTTTCAGGATAGGAGCGGACCAGAGCGCCCCAACAAGTTGGAAACTTTCGCGAAGATTCGTCAACCGGCGCCAACGTTATTTCAAATAGAATGTTGCGGATTTCCTATGGAAAATAGGTCCTAACTATAACTGTCTACTGGCGACCGCCAGTAGATAATATATAGCTATACATCTATATATCTATTACCTACTGGCGGTCGCCAGTAGGTAGTTATAATTAGGACCTATTTTCCATAGGAAATTCACAACATTCTATTCCCAATAACTTTGGCGCCGGTCGGCGAATCTTCGCGAAATTTTCAAAACTCATGGGGCGCTCCAGTCCGCTCCTATCTTGAAAGTTTCGGGGTGATTCAGCAAGCGAGGCCGAGAAAAAGGGTGGTCCCAAAGCGTGTTTTCTCCAAGTTATTTTCCATAGGAAACTTTAGACAAAGCTACAGCCTGAACTGCTGAACGGAATTACACCAAATTTTGCAAAAGGTAGCCCTTGGTTCAGAAAGAGCCCTTTTGTTAAATGGTGTAAATCCGTTCAGTAGTTGCTGAGAAATTAAAAATAAGAGTCAAAAAATCAATTTCCCATAGGGAACTTTGTGCAAGGCTACAGCAGAAACTACTGAACGGATTTACCCCAAATTTGGCATAAAGGTACTGCTTGGCTCAGAAAGCGACCTTTTCAAAAATGGTGTAAATCCGTTTAGTAGTTTTTTAAATATTAAAGGAAAAAGAACTATATATATCTGGGCGGATCCTAACTACACATGTCATCATGAGATCTGATTGGCTGTCAGCACTTCATCCAAGAAGTGTTGGCAGTCATCTTGGGACCAATATACATGATAGCACCCCAATGAAATGCAGTGTAGTGAATAGAAGATTTTGAGGGTCACCAAAAGGAGAACTATAAAGGGTGATAACAGACTTTAGTTACTTTAGAATTCATTTGTTGATGGTACCATACTAATTTTAGGAATTGTGGTGTGTTCTAGGGTGATTTTACCCTGTGAAAAACCTTCTGCTGGGATTTCATGAATCATGTTTTAGAGAAAACAATTTTCTCATGCTTGTCCCACAGAGGTTTGGAAGGTGCTCCAGAAGCTAAAATGAGAGCATATTTTCTGTAAATTCACATTATCTTTCTCAGTCATGTGAGAATGAAGTCTGACATTCTCAGTAAAACATGTAAATCCAACAAGGGCAGAGACTGTCAGTTGATTCCTTTGTGTTCTACTGCAGCTTCCCAGAGTGTTCTTAAGAACAACTAGAGCGCTAACAACCTTACCTATGACAAAAGTATGGCACACCTGAAGCCATCTTGATTGGAATAAACTGGCAACACTTAAAACATTTAATTTAAAAAGGAACAAAATGATGGGGTTCATTTTGTCTTAGAAATTATGGTTAGTGCTGTAGAAAGAAAAATTAGGACATGTTTTAAGTGAGATCTCAAATATCTTCCTGTTATATTTCAACAGGAGCAGCCTGCCAGTTGATTCCTTTGTGTTCTACTGCAGCTTCCCAGAGTGTTCTAAAGAACAACTAGCGCGCTAACAGCCTTACCTATGACAAAAGTATGGCACACCTGAAGCCATCTTGATTGGAATAAACTGGTAACACTTAAAACATTTAATTTAAAAAGGAACAAAATGATGGGGTTCATTTTGTCATAGAAATTATGGTTAGTGCTGTAGAAAGAAAAATTAGGACATGTTTTAAGTGAGATCTCAAATATCTTCCTGTTATATTTCAACAGGAGCAGCCTGCCAGTTGATTCCTTTGTGTTCTACTGCAGCTTCCCAGAGTGTTCTAAAGAACAACTAGAGCGCTAACAGTCTTACTTATGAAAAAATTATGGCACACCTGAAGCCATCTTGATTGGAATAAACCGGTAGCACTTAAAACATTTAATTTAAAAAGGAACAAAATGAGGGGGTTTATTTTGTCATAGAAATTATGGTTAGTGCTGTAGAAAGAAAAATTAGGACATGTTTTAAGTGAGATTACAAATATCTTCCTGTTATATTTCAATAGGAGCAGCCTGCCAGTTGATTCCTTTGTGTTCTACTGCAGCTTCCCAGAGTGTTCTAAAGAACAACTAGAGCGCTAACAGTCTTACTTATGACAAAATTATGGCACACCTGAAGCCATCTTGATTGGAATAAACCGGTAACACTTAAAACATTTAATTTAAAAAGGAAAAAAATGAGGGGGTTCATTTTGCCATAGAAATTATGGTTAGTTCTGCAGAAAGAAAAATTAGTTCATGTTTTAAGTGAGATCTCAAATCCTCTTCTATTTCTTTAGAAAATTCTGACATGCAGACTGAAACAATCACTTTCAATACCAGCAGTAGACTTCCAGTTAACTCCCTGGTGAGCAGTAGCTTTACTACAGTGATATAATGAGCAACTAGAGTGCTAACATTCTGAATTTATGGCAAATGTGTGACACATCTGAATGCCTTCTTGATGGAATCAAAGTAAAAAACTGAAAGCATTTCCTACTGAGGAGACTGCAGTAAATGAGGAAATTAGGAAACTTCATAACAAATAAGTATCCCAAGATGGCCACCAGAGAAAAAAAGAGCCCAAATGTAGCACAAATATCACCCACATGTAGCCCACATATAGCCCAATGACAGAAGTGTGGAAAACACTTTTTATTTTTAGTTTTTTGCAGTTTTATATAGTGCAGACTGGTCAGGTATTGGAGAGTTGCATCTTACTTGGACCCCTTATTGCGTATTTTGCACGAAGTACATGAGATTGATCTTGCGAAACATTGAACTTTACTATTCTGTTAACCTGAAGTTGCTCTGAACCAGGCTTTGTAACACCCGTCTTTACCTACTGGTTTTAATTAATTCTCACTGTATTGTACTAAGAAAGAGGATTTACTGTTTTTATGTACACTTTTATGATCTATGTTTCTAAATCAGATCGAATAAAGTTTAATGAATGTAATTGAAGTCTCCCAAGATGGCCACCAGAGAAAAATGAGCCCAAATGTAGCACAAATATCACCCAGATGTAGCCCACGTATAGCCCAATGTCAGAAGTGTGGAAAACACTTTTTATCCTTTGTTTTTTGCAGTTTTATATAGTGCAGGCTGGTCAGATATTGGAGTGCTTTACATGAGCATTGGTTACATCATACAAATACAAACTCATTTTGGTTGTAGGCATGGGGAGATTAAGTTATTTGACCAGAATCACAGAATGACGAGCTGAAGCAGAAACTCCAACTTGGTAACACCACATTTTCTCCCCTAAGCGTAACATTTAATCAAGAGGTCAACTGGATAAAAAAACATAGAGATAACAAATAATTCAAAAGTGCTTTGTCGCTATTTGAGAACTGCTTGGCTCAGAAAGCGACCTTTTTAAAAATGGTGTAAATCCGTTCGGTAATTGCTGAGAAATTGTAAAAAAACAAATATCGATATCTAGAGGCGCGGTGGATCTGCGAACCCTCCCGACCACGAGCTTCATTTTAATTGGCTGCCAACACGCCAAACCAGGAAGTGTTGGCAGCCATCTTGTGACTCGGTAGAACCGAGTCACAAGAAAACAGGGAAACAAAGGTGAAAAGAAGAAAAGGGGACAGGGTAGAAACACCCTGACCCCCTAGGCCTGCTCAGGGTGTCCCACAAGGACCCCCAGGGCCAAAATAAGCATTTTTTTAAAAACAAATTGGCGAAATTCGCGCTGGGGTCGCGAATCCCGCCAAAATGTAAAAAAATGAAGCGCGGTATACCGCGCTTCATTTAATTGAGACCCCTGGGTGGGCCAGGTCCCGGGGGCATTGCCAACAAATATATGCAGGGCCCGCGGGGCCCCCGCAGCCCGGGGACCGCCACCTCCCGGGGCTTATTTTTTAATGTTTGGGGGCCTCCAAGGCCCCAAGCCCAGGGAACCGCCACCGCCAGGGCTTTTATCAAATAGGGACCCTCAGGATTCAAGGGGAATTAATCCTCCAACTTACCCTGAGCACTACTGATGCAGTCCAGCCATCGCCCTGTCACTACCCATGCACTCCTCCAATCAACCAGCGAGCACCATGTACTTATCCAATCACTTCGCCAAAACACAAGCACTTATAAATTCACCATCCACTCTCCTTGCAGTACTCTAATCATCCAGTCAGTACCCATGTACTCATCCAATGACCCAGGCACTAACTCATGGCAAATACAGAGGAGGTCATGCTAATCACAGGGGTACCCCAACGCATAGTGTTCCCTAGTGTATGTAGGTGTTTTCACTGTATTCTAAGTGTCTTTTACCACCAGAGACAGAGTCAGTTACCACCAGTACCCATCAGCAAAAAGTTGGGGGCACAGGAGTACTTTCTACTCCTCTGTTGGTTCTTTCTGCACATCTCTTCCTTCTTCTTGCACTTTTCTTCGTCTTTCTGGACTTCTGTTGCCTCTTTCTGCATTTGTCTTCCTTCTTTCTGCGCTTTTCTTCTTCTTTCTTCACATGTCCTACCTCTGTAGGCATAGTTAGAAACTAGCATTTAAAAAACCTTTGAAATTCACTTAAAAACCATAGGTTTCAGGCATGTTATCGTTAGAAATTAGCATTTAAAAAACCTTTGAAATTCACTGAAAAAACCATAGGTTTCAGGCACGTTATAGTTAGAAATTAGCATTTAAAAAACCTTAGAAATTCACTGGAAAAAACCATAAGTTTTAGGGAAAGTTATAGTTAGTTGGACATTTCACTCGTACAAAACCAGAGAAATTCCCCTGTTATAGTTAGTTCAGCTAACTATAACTCGCGCCCCCGCAATGCACTGCTGATGACGTCACATTTGACATCACTCATGACATGGTCAGTGACATCACTGATGACATCACTGATGACATCTCAAACGACATCACTGATGACATCATCCATGTGATAACTTGATGCATCTTCTCACACCCTAATGTAACCTTTGATACACCAACTCTAAATAACAGACTGCCATTCTCAAAACCATAGACACTCCAGCAGCAATAACTACAGACCCACTCACTGATTCTTAGGTCTAAACACATATCCACTCACTCACCCGTACAGTCACTCATACTTACAATCACTCAGTACAGGACTATCATATGCACTCATACGCCTATATAGACACTCACACACCACCACTCATCCATAGAGGTACTCACACACCTAGTCAGTCATGCAAATAATTAATCACACTCCCATTTACTCACCTATACAGTTATACACACACCAGCTCACTTACTCATACAAATACTAGGACATTCTTACGCTCTTATACAATCACTGATACAAGCACACACTCATCCATACAGTCACTCTCATAATCACACACTCTCACTTATAGCTATTTATATATTCCAACACACATATATACTGCCTTTCACATATGTAGTTACTCACACATGTACCACTGAGATATACATTCACTCACTAACACACCCATACACACACTCACACACCCATACAGTCCATCACAGATGCACTCTTGAAACCATGCACCCAGTGAATCACCCACTCACACATCTATGCACAGAGTCACACACACCCAACCCATACAAACACTCAGGCATCCATACAGATACTCAGACAACCAATCAATAACCCATATAGACACTCATGTAGCTATTCACAAACCCATGCAGCCGCTTACACACCAACAGACAGACGGATACAGACATTCACACAGTTTAGTCACTAACCCGTGCATTCAGTAAGATACATTTAATCACTCACTTAGAGAGTCAGTCACACACCTACTAAATCATCCATTCAGACACTTATACACCCACTCATTCTTCAGTACGCCTTTCCCTATATATATTAAACATATTTAAACTTTACAGAAACACACAGTCACTAGATGATGTCATCAGTGATGTCATTTGAGATGTCATCAGTGATGTCAACAGTGATGTCACTAACCATGTCATGAGTGATGTCATATGTGACGTCATCAGCAGTGCATTGCGGGGGCGCGAGTTATAGTTAGCTGAACTAACTATAACAGGGGAATTTCTCTGGTTTTGTACGAGTGAAATGTCCAACTAACTACAACTTTCCCTAAAACCTATGGTTTTTTCAGTGAATATATATATATATGTAATTTTCTCTATTTTTAGATCTTATAAATGTTACCCTGTTGGGTTGTAAAGGCTTGCATCCCCTTCCGTTCCTTTCACCCTCCTCTTCCCTTCCCCTTGCTCGCTAGTTGGTATTTCCCAATTGTCTCATGGAGTTTGCTTTAGAATGTTGATGGACGAGCGGTTATCTAGATGAGGAGTTCTGATGGTGGAGAGAGAAGACAGAAGAATAAAGTCGTTTTTCTTCAGAACGATTGCGTATTATCATCTTTTATCACTGGCAACGATCTGTGTAACGGGACAGAAGACTGTGTCTCCTCCCCTTTTACATACTACTCCACCTACTATCCGACTACTACATCGGACTCCAATTTGAGGTACTGTTTCTGTATCATTTATTTTATGCTTACCTGAGGTTCATCGGCTGGATCCTCAGCCTGAGCATCCCTCCTTCCACCCAGTGGATGCAACTTCTTGGGAGCTTCTCGGAGTTCCTCTCCGCACTGCCTTCAGCATTTCTGTTTGCTCCGGAAGGTTTCTTTTTACTAATGAACCTCCCTGGGGTGTGGCATTCCCAGGATCTTACAGGAATTGCTTAAAGACCTCCTCTGGGCGGGGTTTCATAACGCTGGACTTCCCCACTTGCTGACTTGCTGGATTTCATTAGAGACACCTCCTCTGGGCGTGTTTCCACGTTGGCACTCTCCTCTCTCGACGGTCTCCTGCGGCGTCCCTTCCTTGATGTATGCATTACCTCCAAGGAGGTAACTTTTTACTAGGCGGATTCCCTGCTGCTTTAATGGTGGCACGCACACCTTCCTGCTGCCCTTTTGGAAACGTACTCCGCTTTTAGTCAGTTTCAGGCGTGTCATTTCACGGTGACATGCACACCACTTCCTCATCTTTCACGAGCATTAACTCTTCACGGTGCCATGCACACCAGTTTGTTTGTCCTGCTTGCCATCAACATCAGGCGTGTCATTTTTCATGGTGACACGCACACCTAGGTTTGTCCATTCTGTTGTGGGGACAGTGCCAATTCCGACTTTACTTTTTGCCATTGCCCTAACTTCCATGATAAATTAACTAATTTACTTATTCTGCACTGTCTATATTGTTTATTTTGCTTTGTACCATTATCGTGTATTCTCAGTACGACTTAAATTTTGTTTGAGAGTTATTTCTCACACAATTTCCTGGTCATCTTTTACTCTATAGTACTATGATGGCAGCAACTAGTATGTCTCAACCTTCACCTTTCTTGAATGAATTCGGTGAACCGAACATTCCATGGAAGGAATGGGAGAACATCTTTGAGTCTTACTTAATAGCAATTGGAGGTGATAAATTCAGCTCAACAAGGAAACAACATATACTACTCCACAGTTTGGGTCCTCATGGTAGGAAAATCTTCGAATCCTTACCTGAACTAGAGAATGCATCCCAACGATAGTGACACTGATGAGGAAGATGCTTACAAGATTACCCTTAAAAAAAGCTACAGAATCATTTTGTTGATAAGATTAACATTGTACTTGAGAGGCCCAAGTTCTTGAGCAGATCTCAAGGCAAACAAGAAAGTGTATCTACCTATGTGGCTGTACTCAGAGGTTTAAGCAAGTTGTGTGAATTTCGTTATTTAAATGATTCTCTTAAAAGAGATCAACTAGTGTGATGCACTGATAATAATAAAATACAAGAGAAGCTGTTACAAAAACAACCCAACCTTCAAGAAGCCATTGAAATAGCTAAAACCATTGAGTACATGGCTATCTGCTTTACGATTAAATCCCGGGTCGTAGTGAGCAAGTTTCAGAAGTGGTAAATTTGGAATCCGAACTTGCTATATGTAAAGTTAAGAATGACATTGGCCTTCTCAATTGAGGGATACAGAAAATTTCAAACTCAAGTGCTTTCGCTGTGGAAGTAATAACCATTAAGCCAATAGTCCTAATTGCCAAGCCAAAGCGGTTATTCATAGAAAATGTAAAAAAAAGGGGTTATTTAGCAAGGGTATGCAAAGTTTCTCCAAGAAAAGTTATGGAAATGTTGTACCAGAAGAGAAATCTCAAGTTAAAAAAATAATTCTGCAAGTTAAAGATAATTGTACAGACAGTCAACAAAAATATCCTGCATGTGATGTTTACTTGGATGGTAATTTGATTAAAATGTTTGTAGATTCGTGTTCACCATTTACCTTAATTACCTACTCAAATTATACATTTATTTTAGGTGGCAACAAGGGTAATTTGATTTCAGCTGATATTTCACCGAGTGGGTACACAAAAGACCCCATTCCTATGTAAGGTATGATTAAAACCATCATATCTTTCAAGGACCCCTCAACAGTGGGAAAGGTTTACATAGTAGAAGAAGGGTCAAATCTTCTCGGCTGGCAACATCAAAGGGAATTGGGTATCAAGCTTGAGCCCAACAATCCTTAACAAGTCTTAGCGGTGAATCAGTCAAGCACTAGTGAGCACATAGTTAGTGAATTTCCGGACGTTTGCTCTGAAGAATTGGGCATGTTAAAAGATTTTCAACACAAAATCCAATTGAAATCCAAGGCCAAACCAGTTGTACACAAGACCAGATCGATATTTAATCTTATGTGGGAGCCTTTAAAAAAAGAACTCACGAGGCTGAAAGATTTAGGTATAATACAACCCATAGATTGCTCTGATTGGGTAGCACCTATTGTAATTGCTAAACAAAATACCAAGGTGAGGATATCAGATTGTGTGTTTACCTGTGTGATCTCAATAATAACATCTGGGTGGAGAGACATCCCTTACCTTGCATCCATGAAATGTTAAGCACGATGGGTGAAGCCACATGTTTTAGTGTTTTAGACCTCTCCATGGCTTATCACCAGGTCGAACTGCACCCTGACTCCAGACGGTTAATGGCCTTTACCCCACCTATGGGCACTTTTATGTTCCGCCGTATGCCTTTTGGACTTGCCTCAGCGGCAGCAGTCTTTCAAAAGATTATGCAGCAAGTCTTAGAAGGGGCACAAAAAACCCTTCGCTTTCAAGACGATGTCTTGATTTATGGAGCTACTACTGAGGAACATGGCAAAACATTGAGGGAAGTGCTTTCTAAATTCAAGCATGCAGGATTAACTTTGAAGAAGATAAATGCCAATTAGGTGTAAGTGCAGTAGAGTATCTGGGGCATTCTATTTCCAAAGATGGTTTTAAACCTACAATTTGTTTACTGGAAGCTATAAGAGATCTGCCTTCTCCAGAAAACAAAGAGGAGCTCAAATCCTTCCTAAGTCTGGCAGAACATTTGGCAAAGTATGTGAAAAATGGTAAAATGTTGCCAATTTAACTTTCAACCTCAGAGAACTGATAAAGAACAATACTATCAGTGGTTAGATGAACACCAGATCTCATTTGTGAAAATAAAAGATGCCATTCTTTCAGCTCCCTACTTATGCAATTTTGAGCATAACCGCAAAGCCATACTGACAACTGATGCCAGTAACACGGGTTTGGGAGCTACTCTTTCCCAAATAATTGATGGCAAAGAAAAAATTGTGGCCTTTGCCTCGCGTACTCTTACAAAGTCTTAAATGAAGTACTCCGTAGTTGAAAGGGAAGCCCTGGCATGTTTCTGGGCTGTCAAACACTTCAGGTTTTTCTTATGGTGTATACAATTTTGCATACGTGCTGATCATCAACCTCTCACATTCATGTTCAACCCTAAAGGCACATCTTGCAGTACTCCTCGCATAGCTAGATGGGTGTTAGGATTATAAAGCTTCTGTTTTAAGGTAGAATATGTTCCAGGCAACCTACATTTTGCAGCAGATTTCCATTCTAGAGCACCATTAAACAAGGAGGAGCAATTTGATACTATAGAATACCCCATTCTGCAAATAAACTGCAACTATCACGTCACAGGAATGGATAGTAAGCATGAGTAAGGACATAGCCATGAACCAATTTTAAATGTATACCTTGCAAGGTTGGCCCAATTCTATCGATTCTATAAATGACGATATCAGGAAGTTTTGGGAAGTCTGCCATGAACTTAATATGAACCAGAATCTCCTACTGAGAAATGACAAAATAATGCCTCCTGAACCCTTGCGCTGCAAAATTGTAGATCTAGTACATGAGGGTCACCTGGGTAGGAGCCTGACCATATCCAGACTCAGGGAGGGTTATTGGCTCCCTAAATGGATTCCATGGTAGAAAGCAAAGTCAAAGATTGCTGTATTTGTGCAAACAGTGACAAGTCCAAAATAACTCGCAAAGTTCCCCTTTCCCCGTTCATGGTTCCTGACAAGCCATGGGAAAAACTTGCTTTAGACATCATTGGTCCCATAAATCAGAAAGGTGTATTGAAACATTTTTCTTTTGTTTTAATAGACTACCAGTCCCATTGGACTGTGATGAGGATGGTGAACCAAATCACCATGGATTCCCTTATTCAATCTTTGAAAGACACATTTGTAACGGAAGGTATTCCATTCGCTATTGTCACAGACAATGGAGTACAATTCCCCTCGTCTGTTATGACAGAGTTCCTTAGGAACTTGGACATCACTCATTTTAAAACTCCTCTTTACTGTCCTAGAGAAAATGGCCTAGTAGAGAGAATGAATAGAATGATTAAGGAATGTATACAGTTAGCCTGCGCAAACATGACCCCGGTGGAACGGCCCATTCAAGAAATGCTATGGGTGTACCATACCACTCCCAACCAAGTCACAGGCATATCCCCTTTCTCTGCTCTTAAAGGAAGAGAACTCTGCATGAAATTCTTTCCTAACTAGTTGGGGGGTGGTGTTGGTGTTCAGCTCAACATAGGGGACACCAGATGCAAGATCGCTATGCATCAAGACAAATACAAGTCTTATTACGATCTCAAACATGGCACCAAAGTTCCACAGAAGGTGGTAGGTGACTGGGTATATGGCAGGAATCCTAGGAAAGAAAATGATGACTCCAAGTTTTCCAAACCCATGCAGATTGTGGCAGTCAAACATAATATAGTTATCATGAATAATGGCCAAACATGGAGCATGGATAGGTTATCCAAAGCTCGTCCTATTACAAACAAAATGGCCAACTGGAATCCTACCTCATCTTTTTCGCACTCATACCCTACTCCCAGTTCCTCTGAAAATCCAAGAATCCGCAGGGCTCCCATGTGGCACCACGACTATAACATGGCTGGGTAAACTGTATATGGCGCTAGTAGGATGTACAGTATGTGCGCCTATTTAAAATGTCATACATTTTTGCACTCTTCCTTCCTGTTCCTGGTATTCATGTTGTACAATTGCTTTTTGGTTTTTTGGGGGGAAGATGTGTTATAATTCCTTATTATTAAGATCTTATTGATATTATATATATATATATATATTCACTGAAAAAACCATAGGTTTCAGGGACGTTATAGTTAGAAATTAGCATTTAAAAAACCTTAGAAATCCACTGAAAAAAACCACAGGTTTCATGGACGTTATAGTTAGTTGGACATTTCACTCGTAAAAAACTGAGATATACGGCTGTTATAGTTAGTTGAGCTAACTATAACTTGCGTTCCCCCAATGCACTGCTGATGACATCACATATTACATCACTCATGACATGGTCAGTGACATCACTGATGACATCACTGATGACATCTCAAATGACATCACTGATGACATCATCCAGTGACTGTGTGTTTCTGAAAAGTTTAAGTATGTTTTATATATATATATATACGCCAAGGTGTATTGAAGAATGAGTGGGTGTATGAGTGTCTGAATGGATGATTTAGTGGGTGCGTGACTGACTGTATAAAGGAGTGATTAAACGTGTCTTAGTGAATGCATGGGTGAATGACTAATCTGTGTGAATGTCTGTATCAGTCTGTCAGTTGCTGTGTAAGTCGCTGCATGAGTTGGTGAGTAGCTACATGAGTGTCTATATGGGTAAATGATTGGTTTTCCGAGTACCTGTATGGGTGCCTAAGTGTCTGTGTGGGTGGGTGGGGGGGTGTAACTCCCCGCATGGATGTGTGAGTGGGTGATTCAGTGGGTGTATGGGTTCATGAGTGCATCTGCGAGGGGCTGTATCGGTGAGTGAGTGAGCATATGGCTGTGTTGGTGACTGAATGGATGTCTCAGTGGTATATGTGTGAGTAACTACATATGTGAAAGGCAGTATATGTGAGTGTTGGAGTATATAACTGACTATATATGAGAGTGATTGATTGTGAGAGTGGCTGTATGGATGAGTGTGTGCTTTTGTCAGTGATTGTATAAGAGAGTAAGTATGTGTTAGTTTCTGTATGAATAAGTGAGGTGGTGTGTGTATAACTGTATAGGTGAGTAAATGGGAGTGTGATTGATTCTTTGCATGACTGACTAGGTGTGTAAGTAACTCTATGGGTGAGTGGTGGTGTGTGAGTGTCTGTATGGGTGTATGAGTGCATATATCAGAGGCTGTGTAGATGAGTGACTGTGTGTATGAGTGACTGTATGGGTGAGTGAGTGGATGTGTGTAGACCTATGAATCAGTGAGTGGGTATGTACTAACTGGTATTGGTGTGTCTATGGTTTCGATAATGGTAGTCTGTATTTTAGAGTGGGTGTATCAAAGGTTATGTAATGTAATGTAATGGGGGTTATTTATAGAGCGCACGCTGCCACTCCGAAAGGAGCATCCTGGCGCTGGTTAGAGGTGAAAGGAGATTCCCATAGAGATTAAATGAGGGAGAGGCAAAGTTCGTCTGTGGAGCTGAATATCCATGTTTTCAACAATTTCCTGAATTGAGTTTCATTTTTTTGCAGTCTCAGATGAGTTGGCAACTTGTTCCAAGCTTTGGTTCCCAGAACTGCTACTGTCTTTCCCCCTTTAGTTTTACACCTAAATGTAGGTGGTTTAAGGAGGTTAGCTGAGGAGGACCTGAGAGTTCTGGATGTAATATAAGGAGTAAATCTCTCCGAAAGATACTTGGGTCCTAACTTGAGCGAGGCTCTGAAAGTAATTAAAAGAATTTTAAAAAGTATTCTTTTGTGGAGTGGAAGCCAATGAAGAGCTTTCAACGCTGCCGATGCCGAGGACCTACGAGGTAGCTTTAGCACTAAACGCGTTGCTGCATGTTGGGCTATTTGTAGTCTTTTCAAGATTGATTTTTTTGTTCCAGCTAGGAGGCTGTTGCAATAATCCAAACGTGAGAGGATTAAAGCCACTGTCACTGATTTCCTAGCAGAGAGTGGTATTAAATCAAATAATTTTTTCAGAGATTTAATAAGGCTGAAGCAGGTCCCTGCTACTGCCGTTACATGTGGATGAAAGGATAGAGCAGTGTCAAAATGCACTCCTAAATTTTTAGCTACCTTCACCATGTCAGGTGGCGGTGTCGTCCCCTCTGGCCACCACTCATGTGGCTGGAATAGGACATCTTTTCCTACTGGCAAAATCTCCGTTTTGTCAGTATTACATCTAAGGTGATTATCCTTCATCCACTGAATGACCTTGGATAGACAATGTTTAAAATTGAGTTCGGCATTTGTGGAATTATTGTCCAGCGCAAGAATCATTTGGGTATCATTTGCGTAGGAAGTAACTTTGATCCCAAAAGATGATACCAAAGAGATGAGTGGGGTCATGTAAATGTTGAACAGTAACGGGCTCCAGCGGCGAGCCCTGTGGTACTCCTGTTGTGATGTACCGTTCAACAGAAAGAAAAGATCCCAGGGTCACTACTTGTCTACGATTGGTAAGAAAAGACTTTATCCACTGAATCACAGTACCTGAAATACCACAAGATTCCAGCCTTTGCATGAGGATGGAGTGTGAGATGGTATCAAAGGCGGCCGATAGATCGAGTAAAATCAGGACCGCCTTTTGTCCTTTATCAGCTAACATTTTTAAGGTGTCTGTTATATTAGGGTGTGAGGAGGTGCATCAGATGATCACGTGGATGATGTCATCAGTGATGTCATCAGTGGTGCACAGACAGTTTTTTATTTCGACCTACATTAATATCGAGTTTTAAATATCGTAGGGACAGAATATCGACATCAAGAATATCGGTGACCAGAATATCGACCTGAAGGTAAGAAATATCGTTTTTGTTAATATCGAAGTTAGTAATATCGATAGCAAAAATATCGATGTTAATAATATCGATGTTTATGTTAGTGTTATGTATTTTAGTATGTATTTTATATGTATGTGTTCCACATGTTTTGTTATGTTTTGTATTTTTTTTAAATATATGTATTAATTGTTTAGAAGTTAGTAATTTTTTTAAAGTAAATTTTGTGTTTTAGTACCGTAGCGGGTTGTGGGTTTATAGGGGAATAGGGTGGGAAGTAATTTAATTATAGTAAATTAAATCATAATTTTTAGAAATTATTAATTATTTTTAATTAAATTTTGCATTTTAGTTCTGTAGCGGGTTGTGGGTTTATAGGGGAATAGGGTGGGAAGTAATTTAATTGTAATTAAGTAATTATTAATTTTTATTTATTGGTATTGATTAATTTATTGTTAATTAATTATTAATTGGTACTTAATTCTTCTTAATTGATTAATGGATAATTATATTAATTGGGTTAATTTTTCATTGGAGTGGGTTGTGGGTTTATAGGGGAATAGGGTGGGAAGTAAATTAATTATAATTAATTAATGAATCATTTTTATTTTTTGGTATTGATTAATTTATTGTTTATTAATTATTAATTGGTAATTGATTTTTATTAATTAATTAATTGATAAATATATTAATTGTGCTAATTTAGTTTAGGAGCAGGTAGTGTGTTTATAGGGGAATAGGGTGGAAAGTAATTTATTATAATTAAGTAAATATTTATTGGTATTGATAATTAATTTATTGGTTAATTTATTTTAACATTATATGTATTAGTTATTATTTTTAAACATTTTAATTTTTTTTAACTATGTTTCTTTTAATTATATGTATTATTTACTTTATTTTACATTATTTTTTAACATTTAAAAAAAACGATATTTTTTACAACGATATTTTTGACATTGATATTTTTTTCTCGATATTTTTGTACTTACCATGATGTAGATAGGATGTCGATATTCTTGACTTCGATATTTTTGTCACAATATTTTTGTACCTCGATATTGTTGTAGTCGATATTTTGTCAGTGATTCGTCATCAGTGATGTCATTTAAGATGTCATCAGCGATGTCATCAGTGATGTCACTGACCATGTCATGAGTGATATAATTTGTGACGTCATCAGCAGTGCATTGCGGGGGCGCGAGTTATAGTTAGCTCAACTACCTATAACGGCCGAATTTCTCTGGTTTTGTACAAGTGAAATGTCCAACTAACTATAACGTCCCTGAAACCTGTGGTTTTTTCAGTGAATTTTTAACGTTTTTTAAATGCTAATTTCTAACTATAACGTCCCTGAAACCTATGTTTTTTTCAGTGAATTTCAAAGGTTTTTTAAATGCTAATCCCTAACTATAACGTCCCTGAAACCTATGGTTTTTTCAGTGAATATATATATATTTATATTCTTAAAAGTGAGCCTCGAAGGAGGCTCCTCCCATAAACCAGTATATATGTTTATTATTGATGTTATAATTAGATCAGACTTTCACTAGGGAAGGCACTTTTTTTTCTTAATAACTTTTAGGAAAGGCATTTTTTCGTTTTCTTAATAACTCACCATATAATGACTCTGCTCATAGCTTTCTAATAAAGTTAATTTTTGTAGTTTACTGAGGCGCAGCAATATTAATAAAAAGGGTATTTTCGGGAACAATAGATTGATAGGGGGATAAAGATAAAAGATCTATGTGAACCTTGCAAAAACCAACAAATATAACTGTTTTTCAAGATTAATTGCATTTACCCATTAAAAAATAAGCATAAAATAGACAATTGAAAAATAAGGCAGTCTCTGAATTGGTTTCTATGAAATGGTCAATGCTATTCATTGTGCAACTTTCCATTAAACAGTTTTGGTGGAATGGTTTTCCGGTAATGGTATCCCATAAAATATGTTTTTTACATAATCACATATAACAGTCTAGGAAGGTGTCTTTCTGAGATTCACAGTCATTCATTTCATCTCAATCATATTTGTCTGATAGTTCAATAATATCAATGTGATAAAAGTATTCTTTCTTGAGACTTATGTATAGAAATTATCCATTTTAATAAATGACGCACAGTGGAGTAATGCCAACTAATGCATTAAACTTAAGCACATATTTAATTAAAGAATTTACTATTTTTAAGTTTTAAGGAACCACCATGTTTAAAGTTTATGTCATTGATTTCACGATTTACAATGTACTTTTTTGAATGGCTCTATTTATTCTTTGGCTTTCTGGATCAATCAGACTGCAGGCTTATTTCTAGCTCTGCTTTCCTAATTAATTTCGAGACTTGCTCAGTTCTTTTTATAATAATGTTTTGCTTCGCACCAAACTCCCAAGGTTCTGCTAAAAGACAGCAAGAAATGTGATTAGTACAGATCATGCAATATACTTGGATCAATCAATCAATCAGGATTTTTGAAGCGCACTACTCACCTCTGAGGGACACATGGTGCTGGGGGAGGGGGGAAGGGGGGGTTGAGCACCGCACTTGTTGTTGACTTCAGGTCATTACGGACACTGCATCCAAAGTACTGAATTTTTCACATACACCTCCTTGTTTTCAGGGGTGTTTATCTAATAGTATAAATTAATTTGTGTAAGCAAAACAGGACTACAACATCCAGAATGCATTACCTCCCGGTCCCTCCAGTCCTCGTCCCATTCCTTAACAAAGTGGAGATGACCATCTCCACGACAGAAAAAAAGAGCAGGAGAATGCTGGGATACCTAAACCCATCCCCTCCCACTGGGAGTACATAAGCTGTACTATCCCAGCATTCAGCCTGTTCTTTTTTTCTGTCTTCCGACAGAATGGGACGTGGATTTGCTGGTTCTTACCTGCTGGAGTCTTCTTGGATGTCTCATCGGGCTGCTGGGCTGTCCTTGACGTCCTGTTCCGTGGTCTCCTGGCCTGCCGGGCATGCCGGGAGCCGTGTTGATGGGCGGCCAGTCCTTTGTGGCTGGGGCGCCGCTCCTCCCGGTCTGTTTCGGGTTGAAGGCTGCGTCTTCCTGTGGCTGGGCCGGTTGGAGAAACGCGCTGCTGCTGCTTGGGATGCCTTGGGCCAGTCTTGGAGGTGCCCCTGGCGTTCCTGGATGCCGGTTGGGGCTGCATTTCGGCCTTTTTCTCCCTGGACACTGCATGGCCGCCTGGGGGTGCCGGTTGCTCCTGGTTTTCCCCTTTGCTCGGCGCTCGTTGGTGGATGGCGTCTGGGCTGGTGGTTGGGGGTCAGTCACTGTGTGGTGGTGTTTGACTGCCCCCGTGGTGAGTACCGCATAGCGGTTTCTTTTCCATGCTATACTGCCTATGCTACTGTGCTGGCCTGCGGCCATAGCTCCCTGCACGCACCTGTTTTTCTCTGATTTCCGGAGTTGTGTGGAGTCGGGCCTGGTTGGTACCTGTATGGGTGACTGCCTGGGAATGCCTGGTGCTGTGGGCTTCCTTTCCCTGCCTTCCTGTGCTGTTTCCTGCTTGCAGCCATTTTTTTGCGGGTCACTCTGTGCCGCTCTGCGGATGGTGGGGCGTCTCTGGACGTGGTATTGGCCGTCTGGGGATGCCTGCCTGGCGGTTTTGCCCTTTGCGCACCCTCGGTCCCTGGCGGGATCCTGTCTAGGGTTGTCCCAGGTGCTTGGGACAGTTCTTTGGTTTTTCTGTCTCGGTGTGCTCCGGTGGTGCTTTTCTTCCGGAGCGCGGTCTCCTCCTGGTGGCGTGCTGTTTCCTGGGCTTCATTCGGCAGCCTGCTGCCTTTCCGCCCAATTGGTTCATGCCCTTGTCTGCTGTGCGGTGTTCAGCGGGGTCGGGCATGGTGGGTTTCTGGTTGGGTGCCCGCCTGTGCATGCAGGGTGCTGTGGGCTTCGCAGTGTGCGTTTTGCTGGCCTGCGGCCTTTCCTCCCTGCTGGCGCCTGGCCGTGTCTGCTCTCAGTCCCTGAGCGGGTTCGGGCCTGGTTCGTGCCTGTCTGGATGCCGGCCTGGGGCTTCCAGTTGCTGTGCGCTCCTTGGTTTGTTCCTGGGGTGTTTGCTTGGCCCCTGCTGCCTTGCTTCTTCTTGGCCCCTTCCGTGGGCTCACTGTGGCTGTTGGCCTTTGTGTGTCCCGTTGGTCGGTGTGTGGGTCTTTGTTGGTTCCTCTCTCTCTCTTGGTGGGGGGGGTTCCAGTTTCCCCTCCCTGGGATTGCCTGCTCGGGGCAGCGGTGAGTGGGCTGTTCCTCTGCCCCAGTGATGGGTGCCCTGTTGTGGTTGCCTTCCTGTTCTGGGGCCCTGTCCTTTGGGGTTCCCTGCCTCCCGGTTGCTGGGTTTTGTGTTTCTGCCTGTTGCCTGGGTTGGCGGGGGCGCGCGTCCCTGGTGGTGCTTTTCTTTTGCTGTGGCTAGGCCGCTTCTTGCGTCCTGCGTCGGGCCCTTGGGGTTTCAGGCCTCCCTGTTTCCTGGATTCTGTTGTTGCCCGGGTGGGGGGTGTTGTGCCCTCCCTCTGTCCTGGCGGGGCCCTTGGCCTTGGTTGGCTGTTGGCTCCGGGGCTGTGCTGGTGGTGCCCCTGGTGGGCTTTCTGGCTGGCGTTGGTGTTTGCCTATTGCCTAGTGCTGGGTTGTGTTGCGCTTGGCTGCGTGGTGGGGTTTGGTTTTCCTGTTGTGGTTTCCTTCTCCCCTCTTGTGTTTCTTTTTGTGGCTTCGTCCGCTTTTTGGGGACCTTTGCCTCTCGGCTGCCGGTTACTTTGCCGCCTGTGGTGGCTGGGTGTTGTGGGTCTTCTGTGGCTTCTGCCTGGGTGGCTCCTTGGTTTCTCAGGCACGCGGCTCCTGTGCCCCGCCCTGTCTGCAGGTTCGGTCCTTGTGGTTCCGCCTGCCCTGCGGCCTTTCCGCCCTGCTGGTTCTTGTTCTCCGCTGCTCTCGGTGTTTGTGCCTCTCTGGGTGTCCTCCTCGCTGTGCCTGGTCCTGTCGTGGCTGGTGGATGTGTTGGTGGGGCGGCCGGTTTTGGGTCTGGTGTCGGCCTCCCCTGGTGTGTGGGCCAGGTTGCGGCTTTCCCGCTCCTCCTTGTCAGCCTTGTGGTTTCCGGCTGGATTTGCCTCGGCTCTGGGGCTGTGGCTTCCCCTTGGGACCTGTCGTTTGGGCTTGGGCTTTTCTGGCACCGGTGAGGGCTGGTTTTGGGCCTGTGGTGTCTCTGGTCCTTGCTCTTTTGTTGGCTCTGCGGTTCTTGGGTCGGCCGGTGTTCGGTCTTCCCTTTTTCTTTCCGATCCCGCGCCCCTCGGTGGGTTGTGCGCCTTTGGGTTCTCCCGGCGCCTCTCCTTTGGTTTTCGTGGGGTCTGGGGTCTTCCGGTGTGTTGTTGGGGCCTAGGATTTGCTTCTGTTGGGTTTTGGCTTTGCTGTTCCTGTGTTTGGCCGCTCGTTTGCCTGTGCGGGTGGGTCACTGGTGCCTCCTCTGCTTGGTTGCGTCCGGCTTTTGGCTGTGGGGCCCTTGGTTGCTTCAGGGTCGCCTTTGGGTCCCTGCCTAGGCCCTTTCCTGGCCGCTCTTTCTCTGGTGCCTTGGCGCCTTGTTTCGGTGGGGCTTTTTTGGCCTCTTGGGGGTCGGTGGTCCTGTGCCTGGTGTTCCTGGGTCTTGGGCTGGCCTTCTGTCCTTTTCCTGTGCCCCTCCTTTTCGCCTGGCGGTTGCGCTGGGGCCATTGTGTGGGTTGACATGTGTGGGCTGCCGGGCACCCTCCCTGTCTTCTGCTGCTTCTCCTCCCTGTGTGGCCTGGTTATGGCTGGCTCCTGTGCCTTTCCCTGTGCCCCTTCTTTGGTTGGGGGTTTTGGGGTTGGGTCGGTTGGCCATGTGCCTCTCCTTCCGGCCCCTGGGGGCGCCGTGTTGGGAGCCTCCTGTCTGGTTGGCCTGTCTGTTCAGCCTGCTGGCTTCTTGGGTGTTTGTAGGGGCGCCTGCGGGGTTGGTCTGTGGGCCTCCCTGTCTTTCTCTCCTGTTTTTGCCCTTCTGCGGCTGCTCTTGGGTTTCGCCTTGGGTGGTTCCTTGGTGTCCTCCTTTGTTGTCCTGGCCGGTGGGTCGGCTCTTGGTTCAGTGGGGGTTTCCTCCTTCCCGGTTCTGGGGTTTGGTCTTCCCTGGTTCCGTGTTCGGCCCTCTGTTGTTTTCTCTCTTGGGTGTGCCCTGGTCTTGTGCGGGGTCTGCTGCGGTCCTTCCCTTGCCCTTCTGTGGGCTGGGTTCTGTTGCCTCTCCCTGGTCTTCATTGGGCAGGGTGCTGGGTTCGTGTCCCGGTGTCTCCTGCTTTTGGGCTGTGTGCCTCGGGCCTGGCCTGTTGGCCTGTCCCTGTGCCCCGGGTTCTTCTCCGGGTGTGGCGGCCTGTCTGCGGCTCTCCGGTGTCTCCGCTGGGGTTGGCTGCTGGCCGTTCCTGCCCCGTGGCCTGAGCCGCCTCTGGGGTTTCTGTGCCTCTGGGCTCTCTGTTGCCGGTGTTGTCGGCTTTGCGGGGGGGGGCTTGCTTGTGGTCGCCGCCCCCTCTCTTCCTGGTTGCTCAGTTTGCGCCTGTCCTTGGTTGCTCCTCTGGGTCGGTGCCTGCGTTCTTTTCCGGTTCCGACCTCTTCGGTCTTTGCAGCTCTGCTGGTGGCTTCCCCTGGTGTGTTGGGGTTGGTCCTGTGGTTGGTTGTGTTGTTCCTTGGTCTCTTGCTCTTGGTGGGACTTCTTCTGTCTCTTCTTCCTTCCCCTCGGCTTTTTGCTGCGGTCATTGTGGGTTCGTTCGGCGGAGGGTCGCTTTCTTCCCTCGTTTGGGGGGATCGCTCTCTGTCTTTGCTCCTGCTGTGTTCGTGTTGGCGGGTGGTGTTTCTGTGCCTTCGGCCGTGCCACCCTGCGCAGGGCTACTCTCGTCTGTTCGCTGGCGTTCGGCCGGGTTTGGCCTGGTTTGTCCCTGGTTAGGCGGCTGCCTGGTGGTGCCTGGTGCTGTGGGCTTCGCCCTTGGCTGTTTTCTCCCTGGCCGGTTGCCCTTCCTGGCTTGGTTGTGCCGTGTGGGCACTTCCCCTTCTTCTGGGCCCCCTTCTGCTGGTTGTTCTGGGGGGGCGTTTGTTTCGGCCCCTCTGGGGGTTCCCTTGGGGCTTGGCTCTGGGTGCTGGGCCTCCTTCTGGCTTGGCCTGGGGTTCTTTTGTCCCTCTTGTTGTGGCCCTGGCTCCTTGCGCTGGGTCTTTTTCTGTGGTGGCCTAGTCGCTGTTCTTGCGGTCTGTTCCTGGTCCTTTCTTGTTGGGTTCTCCTCCTCTGTGGCTGGTGGGGTGGTTCCTGGTGTCGGTTGTCTGCCCCTTGGGTAGTGGCTCCTTGGCTGGGCTCCTTGAGTTGGGGTTTTCCTGGTCGTCCCCTGCTCGTTTTGGGTTTTCGGCTCTGTTGGCTTGGTTGGGGGCATGGCTGGTTGTGTGCTCCCGCCTGTGTTTTTCTTTTTTCTTGTGGGCTCCCTTTTGCTTTTGTTGGGTATTGCTTTTCGGTGTGGTGTCCCTGGTGTTGGTGGGAGTCCGGAAGGCCGGGTTGTTTGCTTTGGTATTCTCCACTTTGTTAAGGAATGGGACGAGGACTGGAGGGACCGGGAGGTAATGCCCTATTACTTACCAGTAATCTTCATTACTCCTGGTCCCGTTATCCTCGTCCCATTCCTTACACCCCTCCCTCCCTCCCGGCCGGCCTTCCGGTTGGTGGCTTGGTATTTCAGGCTGAATGCTGGGTTAGTACAGCTTATGTACTCCCAGTGGGAGGGGGTGGGTTTAGGTATCCCAGCATTCTCCTGCTCTTTTTTTCTGTCGTGGAGATGGTCATCTCCACTTTGTTAAGGAATTGGACGAGGACAACGGGACCAGGAGTGATGAAGATTACCGGTAAGTAATAGGGCATTCTGCTATCATACAAAGTCCGGGTCTGGAGAAGGGCCCGTAATCACCTTGATGGAGGTAGTCCCCCTACATTGTACTCAAAAGGGAGATGTGAGATTTGTTTTAGGGTCTTGCACAATTATAATGCTCACACTATAAGCACAATAACGTCTAGCTGCCAACCATGAAGGGTGATTAAGTCAGGTGGCGTGAGTGACAGAAAAGGGAAACAGGAAGACCGCTTGGCGTACGTGAGAAGAAAAGTTGCCATAGTTTATCAGATGGGTAGAACTGAGAGAATAGACCTGTAGCTGAGTATGAACATTTTGCACCAATTAGGAGTATCTACATAGAAAAAATAGTTGCATTGGCTCACACATCGAAAAAAAATCCGAAGGTTACATGATTGGCTGTACTCTGATATATGGTCACCATTTTGTTCAAGGTGGAAGTCTATGTATTAAACATTCCTCATACTGTAACACACTCAGTCCCTACGGGCACAGTGAATACACGGATCATCCCAAACCCAAGCCGTTTGGTTTGTCGTTCCACATGTGGGAACACTCAGACCCTCATTATGAGGGGTCTGATTATCGCGATGGGGCCAGTAGCAAGAATTACCAGCACAATCAGAATTATAAGGTTTGATGGAATTATGAAGATCCTGAGATTTCACCTACCGCAAGCATGCAAAGTCTGCAGGTGGAATATCAAGAAAAAGCTGAAACCATCTGCAGAAATCATTGGAATAAGTCCAAATTCAGTGTGTTATTCCACAAAGCCTCATAATTCCTTTTATTCCCACCACACTGGAAGTACTGCGGGCACCACCGGTAATAGTAATTCAGGCGCTTGGGGATAACAAGAATTGTGGTGTGCCTCTCACAATCAGGGCCTTTTGCCTTAATTTGCAAATAAATAAGTCTCCAAAGTGTTTCTTAGGAACCAGTCATCAGAAGCCCAATGCCGGGCTAGCTGAATACTAAGGCTGTCTTGTTTTGATTCCGTCTCATGATTTATTCCTCTACCACTCTAGCATTTCTGTCTCTGTAACTCAATCTTGTAAATTCTTTTTCATCCCAGCTTTCTCCCTTTGTCTCAATTTTCATGTCTTTCTCTTCCATCTTTTCTGCCTTTCTATCTCTTGCTCTGACTCAAAGTCTGCTGATGAAAAATAGGTCCTGGTCCCCAAAAATGACTGCCGTGCCCACTAGCAACAACCCTGGCACAAATTAAATACTGTCTCTCCCTCAACCAGAGAGATCCAAAAATCACTGGAAAAAAATTAGATCTTTTTCAGTGGTGGCTGGTATTTGAAGCAGGTCGCGGGGGAGGAGGGAATCAATTAAAAATGAAAACACTCACTTACCTGTCTGCTGCAGCCGCCCGCCATCGCCGCCGCTTCCTCTGGGTCCTCTTCTGCCTGCTTCCTGGGCAGGAAGCAGGAAGCACCCAGCTCCCAGCCTCCCGATAGCCAATCACAACTCTGCAATGCACCATTGTGATTGGTCTGAGTGCCGTGGATTGGCCCTCAGCCTGAGAATGGGAGGCTGGGTATGTTCTCCATGCAGGCTGTAATGTAGCCTACATGGAGAACATGTAAAGTGCGCATGACAGTTTGATCGCCCCGAGACGGTCAGTCAAAGTGTCCTGCGCACTTCGAGTGGGCAAACCACTCCTCCCCTGCCCTGCTCTGTGAGCCGAACAGCCCGCTCCTACCCAGCTGAGCAAGGGGAAAAATAAAATGATAACAATTAGTTATTGTCATTTTATTTTTTCCTGTTTCGACCTGCTCAGTGGGGCGACGCTCCTCCGCCTTAGCGGAGGAGCCGCCACTGATCTCTTTGCGAGTTCGCGAGTCAATATGACTAACTCACGAAGCAGCCTGATCGGTCATTGATGCTGCATGGGGAAGGCTAAGGCAGGGGTGTTTGCGGGGGAGGCTAAAATTCTGCATTGACTAATTGTTTGCTTCCATCAATGTCTCAGCGCAATTATGGTAATTTTGCCTAATGGGTAAGGCACTTCAAAAACAATGAGCAGGAACATCGAAAGGTGACTTTTCAACAAGCAATTCATTATGTGTTATTATAGGAGTCTTGCATAATAACTAGGGTCATAGTGTCTGTAGGAGAGTAGGATCTGCTTCACATGGGTACCCCCACTTTTTGCTGATGCTTCACTGTTTTTCGACATTAGTCTGGCTGGGGCCCTGCTAATCAGAACCCCAGCCTAGCTGCTTCCTCTCTAAAATGGTTTCCATGTGCCTTAGGCACATCACTGATTGGGATCTGGAGTGCCCTTATAAGTCCCTAGTATATGGTATACTATGTACCAAGGGCATAGGTACCTCAGAGGCCTGCCAGGGGCTGCAGCATGTATTATGCCACCCCTGGAAGGCCATCCAAACTGACACCACAGGTCTGCTACTGCAGCCTGGGTAAGGTGGTGCATGCACCCCTTACTGTGATATAGGTTACCTATATCACTGAAATACATACACACATATAAACCTATAAGTCACTCCTAAGGCAGGCCTTATCAATCCTAAAGGCAGAGTGCGTGGTTCCTATGTGAGAGGGTGCCCTGCGTGAGCAGGGCCCCTCTGCAGCGTTCGGAGACCATCTCTGATGCTGTTTGTAGTGCAGCCTGACCATATACTCTTAAGCGCATTATATCCTCGCGGTAAAATGCTAACTTTGGAATGGCTGCACCTAAACATGTCGTGTTTGGTGTCAAACATCTTGGAATACTACCCCCCGCCAATTCTGGCAGCGGGGGTAGCATTCCACCCTTCTAGAGGGAAAGACATGTTAACCCTGACTAACCGGTAACTTCTCTCCAGAGCCCTGGCATCACAAAATGGATGCTGCTGCCACAGACACGAGTCTGGCCTCCTGCTGCTGGACGAAACTCCGGCAGGGAGGCCTGGACAATAGGTTTCCTGTCCCAGGGAGGTGTGACCACCTCCCAGACAGGATAATGTGTATTGGGGCTGGGCGGGAGCACCATCTGTGTGCTTTGAAGTCCTGCACTGGGGGCACATTTGGTGTCCCTGTGCATACCCCAGTTCAAACCGGATCAGGGGCTTCCAGCCCCTGCTTTGGCGTGAACTGGACAAAGGAAAGGGGTGTAGCCACCCCTCTGCCCTGACCCACCCATAGGTGGGGCCACAGAGTAGTCCAACCCCTATCTTTAGAATAAAGGTAGGAACCCAGTCCTTAGGACTTTAGATTATACCTGGACGAAACTCTGAAACTGAATCCTGGACCTTCGACGCTCTACGACAAGATTAGAGGACTGAAGAATCTCCCTTGGGGTCAAGGAGTGACTCCCCTGCTTGGCAGGCACCAAAGAAGCATCTGTCTGGTTCGCATTTCTGAAGCTCCCGTCGGACGCCAAAGTCATCGCATCACCAGAGGTGGATTCTCAGACTTCCCGAGGCTACCCTGAGTCCCCAGCAAAGCTGAGGCCCGTGGCTATCGTGGGTGACTTGAGACCGTGACCCCTGGACACCGAGCACATTTGCAAGTGCACCATCTTCTGGGTCTCCCAAGAAGTCGTGCTTTGGGCTCCGAGTAGCCCTAGCCTCCAGCACCACCAGCACCGAAGATCACTGGCCCCCACTCCACGAGTGTCCTGTAAGCCAGCTCCACGTGCGGCGTCACGAGGCTCCTTCGCGGTCGCTAGCCCGTTGGCTAGTAGCAGTTAACAAAGGTCAATCCTTTTCTTACTTGGCATCCTGGTTGCTCTAGGCCTGCCCTCACTTACCCTCGCTGGGTGAGTTCCACAAACCTTGCTGGTCTGCACCATCGACGATCTACATCTTTATCAAGACTTGCCGTTGCCAAGGCTTGTTGGGTTCAATCTGGTCGCCGACACCTCAGCACTCGACAGACATCGTATACCAGCCCGAATCCTGCTCCTGGTTGCCGACAACGCCTCCTGGACCTTGTGGCTGAAGAGTCAAGATGACCGTCAACGCACCTGAAGCACTCGACATCGGTGGGCATCTGTCCATCGCCTTCCTGGTCACTGGCTAGTGACCCAGACTCTGTCCCCTCTGCTTTCAGGTTCTTCAGAACTCCGATCCACTCTTGGATCCACCCGGACACTTTTCTCTTGGCCGCCAGCAGCACTTTGCAGCAGATCGGCATTCGAATCGACGACGAAACCCGACCCCAAAGGCACCTATGCACCCGGCTTCCTGGGTGAGGTAACACGAGTACTCCGGTGCTCCCGTGGGTAGAGACTCTTCAAAGTCCTAGATCTCAAAGGGTTTTGTTCTAGTCCTCTTTTAAGTGTCCCTTTTCTATAATTTCCCGATCCCGACTTTCTCCATAGAAGTTAACGGCGTATCGCGGTTGTGTATTTACACTGCACGCGTCTCCCGTGGGTCCCCTGTGTCACTACCTTGGGTGGTTCCTTGTGGTCCAAGCACTTCTAGAGGCTCTAGGCCTAGTGTCTAGTTCAGTCGTGGTTCGCATACCACTTTATTGGTATATGGTTTGAGTACGCCCCTAGGGCCCAAACGTGTATTTGTGCTATTACTGTGAATTAATAACTTATAACTTATGTACTTCGAACTCTAGCCTCATAAAGAGACTAGAGGGGTGTGTTTAGTAATAAATACATATATTTTGAATATATACCTGGTGTGGTGCTCTTTCATTTGATCACTCAAGAGATTATAGACTGGTAAAACAAGCTGCTTTACATTCCTTCAAGACTTAGCCTGAAGGCTGCTCTCCATAGCTACCACTAGGATAGCTTTCAATAAGGTTGTCTCTAAACCTATCTCCAATAAGGGGTTGTTTGGACTGGTGCAAGGTGCCCACTATATTTAGTGGACAGCATATGCCAGGCCAACTTCTCACAGTGTCCTCTAGGTAAATCGTTAAATTTATTTCCATAGTAGTGCCGCAGAAAGGCTGTTCGGATAGGGAGAGAGTAGGGACAGAGTCAGTTGCGTGTCAGGCGCAGCCACCTCATTTGTGAATGACTAAGCCAAGGCTATCTTTTAGTGCAGAAGCCTTTAAACTGGGGAGTGGGTCCATGTGGGCGTGCTTAAATTGATTATGGGGGTGTCAGGCTCTGGCCAATCGAAGCATATACATACCCTTGTAACGACCACGTTGTAATTCCCAGCGGGGCGGGATACAAACTAAACATTGACAAAACCCAGACTCTACATTCCGTTACTGCACTCCCGGAAGATGTTCCAACTGTATCTGTAGCAACATATCTTGGAGTCAAGATTATGGCAGCGATAGAGCATATACCTGAGTTAAACATCGGCCCGACAACAAGGAATATCAACAAGACACTTGAGAGACTAGACCATCTACATCTGTCAATGCATGGTCGATGCAATGTCATCAAAATGTTGGTCTTGCCTAAATTCCTATACTTATTTCGGACTATACCTCTAGAATTTCCGGCTTCTAGTATTTCTAAGGCCGAAAGGGTATGTGCTAGATTTCTATGGGGGTATCGCAGAGCTAGAAGAGCAGTCAAATGGATGATTTTGCCCAGACCTAGGGGGGGATGGGGGCTCCCCAGCCTTCTCCTTTATCATTGGGCTGCATTGTTACAACATATGGGTCTATTATTGGTTGGGGACAAGGCAACAGTTCCAGATGGTATTAGACCTATTATCTATGAGGTTACACTTGGTGATCCTGCTGGTCAATGTCTAGTAAAAATTTTAGAGCCGAGTTATTACAAGAAAACTAAATTTAAAACCATTCAATCAGCCTATTCTATTTGGAAAAAGATACGTCGGAAGTTTGGCATCTCGAATTTTAACGCTTATACCCGTTCTCGTCATTTAGTCTTTTACCCTCAATTTTTCATGACTTGACCATGTCTAGTTGGGAAAACTTAGGGATTAATGTCCTGGGCGATCTCTGCTGTGAGGGACAAATTGCCTCCTTCTCCAATCTACAAGAGAAGTTTGGCCTTTCTACGAAACACTTTTTTAAATTCTTGCAGATCAGGAGCTTCCTGAATAAATCCATGGCACAATCAGATACAAATATGGGAAAAATACCCCTGGTTGACATAATAGGGAATAGATCTCGGATTGGGACAATATATCAAATGTTGTTGGCCGGGCTCCCCGATGACCTGTCTACTCAGACTGACAGATGGGGAAGGAAGTTCGGTAAAGAAGGTATTGACCTAGAGTTGTCTCTGGAACTCGCCAACCAGATTTTAATTACTGGCAGCCTGAGGACTCAACATTTTATGTCGGTTTTCGACTTATACTATACTCCTGGGAAGGTTTCTAAATGGGCCAGATCTCGAGGGCAACTCCTGCAGCAGGTGCGGGGCATGGGCTGCCGACACGATCCACATGTTTTTTTCCTGCCCCAAACTTGAAAAATTCTTTCAAGACATTGAATGTTTCTTGAACCATATATTTGACATACCGGTTTTTATAACACCCGATTTGATCATTTTGGGGGTAGAAGGCAGTCAGGGTAGTCGGTCCCGGCCCAGATTCGAAGGTGGTTTCGTATTTATTGCTATGTGTGTCGCTAGAACATGCATTACTTCCCAATGGATCAGCCCTGACCCACCTACATTCATCATGTGGCGGGCTAAGCTGTTAGTCATTTACAACATGGAATTAGCTGTATATAAATTGAAAGGACGTAGGAGAAGGGAAATGGGGAGGAAAATCTGGTCGTCGATTACTAGCTGGATAGGATGAACATGCCTGTCCTTGGGCTCCTTTACATTTGTATATCTTTTTAGACTCCCTTCATTTAATGCTTGCCCTCTCTTTGCCATTGTAGGATTTCCTTTTTTCTCCTTTTTTCCCCTTTTTTTTGTTTTCTTTTTCTGTTTTCCTTCCTGTGTTCTTTTTTCTCTTCTTTCCTTTCTTCAAGGTAGAGTGTATTGTGGGAACTCCGCTGTCTATTTTTTGGTTTTGCTGTTGTCCATTATGTATTATTTTGTACTTTCAAATGCCATGACTACCTGTCAATTGTTGAAAAATGAATAAATAAAATAAAAAAAAATAAAAAAGTAATTCCCAGCGGGGAGAAAAAAAGCGTTAAAAAGAGGTATATTCGTTTTAAACTATCTTGCTTGAGAGACTCTACAGTCTCGGGATCCAGGGCTTCCCTCTGTCCTGGATACGATCCTACCTTAGCGGCCGCACTCAACAAGTCTCCCTTCAGCCATTTGTCTCCGAGGAGAAACCCTTGAGCTGTGGGGTTTCCCAGGGCTCTGCTTTGAGCCCACTCTTCTTCAATGTATACCTCTCCCCTTTGGCTACACTGGTAGAATCCTGCGGAGTCAGAGTGATCTCTTATGCTGAAGACACACAATTGGTGTTCTCATTTAAAGATCACTCTGAAGCTGCATTTTCTAATTTCAGACGCTGTCTATGTAATATCTCCACCTGGATGTCATTAAATACACTCAGGCTCAACTCAGACAAAACCGAGGTGTTGTTTTTTAATTAAAAAAAAAAAACCCTCTTCCACTGCTCTGGTGGCCATCTGAGTTGAATCCCCCCCGAAACCTGTGGACTCGGCCAGGAATCTTGGGTTCCGGTTTGACAATGAGCTATCCTGCAAATCCCAAATATACCAGGTCTCCTCTGCCTGTTTTGGTAAACTGCACATGCTCCGTAAAATCCTCCCCTTTCTCCCTCTGGATTCTCGTCGGTCCATCATTCATGCCCTGATCACCTCACATCTCGACTATGCAAATAGTCTTTATGCGGGGGCACCAGCTTATTTGATCAGACGCTTGTAGATCATTCAAAACGCGGCTGCTAGGCTGATTTGCAACATTCCATATCGCCATTCAATCTCACCCCACTTGAAGAAGCTCCACTGGCTTCCAGTGATCAAACGTATCCAGTTCAAGTGTCTTGTCTTGGCTTTTAGAGCGATTCAGGGTCGTGGTCCAGCTTATCTTAGAGCTCGACTCAAGCACTCTCAGTCTAATCGTACCCTTAGATCGAATCATCTTCGCCTTTTGGCGACTCCCCATTTCCGCCGGTCCAGAATGGGTGGCATAGCTTTTGCAGTGATTACTGCCAAAACTTGGAACAGCCTGCCACTTTCCCTGCGTATGGCCGAGTCTGAAACCACTTTCCGACGTGTTCTGAAGACCTGGCTGTTTTCCAGCCCTTAGCCCCCTACTGGTACTTGCATCTGCCGCCTGTCCTAGCGCCGGGACACCCCCCCGTTGGGGGTAGCTGTGTGCTTTATAAGTTTCTAAAATAATAATAATAAATAGGCTGACACTAGCATGTTGGCAATTATGTATTTTATTGATTTCTTTAAAAGGCAGAACTGCACATGACTGCAATGTTTGAATTACTAAATGTGGTCAGAATATATATGGAATAATTATTTTTAAAATGTGTTTATCGTTCTGAGGACCTAATGAATTTTTTTGTAACACACGTGGAGGTGTGACATTAATAAGTTAGATCTATATTGATTACCTCTAGGAAGAGTAGTATTGGCTGTAATGTGACCGCACAGCTGTTGTATCTTACATATGGTAAAGGAAGCACTCAACCCTCAAATGGCCCTTCTGCTCAAAGACCATGAAACAAAGAAAGAGAACACATGGAAGAAGGGACTGCTGAGGGAGTCCAATAGTCATTCATTCAAAAATTTAGAATTCGGTTTAGTGCAAAGTCTTTTCCAAATTATTTTCGCACATAAAAGGTCTTCTCATAAATACAATATGAAGCAGGAGCCATGATATGATTTTTCAAAAAATGTTTTCTCTATTCTTTATAACATCCCACAGCAGCCCGGCCAATGCGTTTCGTCACAACATGAGACATCTTCAGGGCTGACAACCAATAAATAAATACATTTATATAAATATATATATATAAAAAAATATACATATACCATCAAACAACCCAACATGTATGTACAAGTCAAAACACATAATGATGGCTCAACCCACACAGTAAAGAAAAAAACATTGAATAACCCATATGCCACTAGACATATATATATATATATATATATATATTTCACTGAAAAAACCATAGGTTTTAGGGACAGTTATAGTTAGTTGGACATTTCACTCGTACAAAACCATAGAAATTCCCCCGTTATAGTTAGTTCAGCTAACTATAACTCGGGCACTCCACAATGCACTGCTGATGACGTCACATATTACATCACTCATGACATGGTCAGTGACATCACTGATGACATCACTGATGACATCTCAAATGACATCACTGATGACATCACTGATGACATCATCCAGTGACTGTGTGTTTCTGTAAAGTTTAAATATGTTTAATATATATAGGGAAAGGTGTATTGAAGAATGAGTGGGTGTATAAGTGTCTGAATGGATGATTTAGTACGTGAGTGACTGACTCTACAAGTGAGTGATTAAATGTATCTTACTGAATGCATGGGTTAGTGACTAAACTGTGTGAATGTCTGTATCCGTCTGTCTGTTGGTTTGTAAGCGGCTGCATGGCTTTCTGAATAGCTACATGAGTGTCTACATGGGTTATTGATTGATTGTCTGAGTATCTGTATGGGTGCCTGAGTGTTTGTGTGGGTGGGGTGTGTGTGACTCTGTGCACAGATGTGTGAGTTGGTGATTCACTGGGTGCATGGTTTCAAGAGTGCATCTGTGATGGACTGTATGGGTGGGTGAGTGTGTGTATGGGTGTGTTAGTGATTGAATGTATATCTCAGTGGTACATGTGTGAGTAACTACATATGTGAAAGGCAGTATATATGTGTGTTGGAGTATATAAATGGCTATAAGTGAGAGTGTGTGATTGTGAGAGTGGCTGTATGGATGAGTGTGTACTTGTATCAGTGATTGTATAAGAGCGTAAGAATGTGCTAGTATTTGTATGAGTAAGTGAGCTGGTGTGTGTATAACTGTATAGGTGAGTAAATGGGTGTGTGTTTAAGTTTTTTGCATGACTGACTAGGTGTGTGAGTACCTCTATGGATGAGTGGCGGTGTGTGAGTGTTTATATAGGTGTATGAGTGCATATGATAGTCCTGTACTGAGTGACTAAGTATGAGTGACTGTACGGGTGAGTGAGTGGATGTGTGTGTAGACCTAAGAATCAGTGAGTGGGTATGTAGTTTTTGGTGTTGGAGTGTCTATGGTTTTGAGAATGGCAGTCTGTAATTTAGAGTGGGTGTATCAAAAGTTATATTAGGGTGTGAGAAGATGCATGAAATTATCACATGGATGATGTCATCAGTGATGTCATTTGAGATGCCATCAGTGATGTCATCAGTGATGTCACTGACCATGTCATGAGTGATGTAATATGTGACGTCATCAGCAGTGCATTGCGGAGCGCGAGTTATAGTTAGCTGAACTAACTATAACGGGGGAATTTCTATGGTTTTGTACGAGTGAAATGTCCAACTAACTATAACTGTCCCTAAAACCTATGGTTTTTTCAGTGAATTTCAAAGGTTTTTTAAATGCTAATTTCTAACTATAACGTGTCTGAAACCTATGGTTTTTTCAGTGAATTTCAAAGGTTTTTTAAATGCTAATTTCTAACTATAACGTGCCTGAAACCTATGATTTTTTAAGTGAATTTCAAAGGTTTTTTTAAATGCTAGTTTCTAACTATGCCTACCGAGGTAGGACATGTGAAGAAAGAAGAAAAAACGCACAGAAAGAAGCAAAAGATGTGCAGAAAGAACCAACAGAGGAGCAGAAAGAGGCCTTGTTGCAAAATCATCCTGTGCCCACAACTTTTTCAGACGGGTACTGGTGGTAACTGACTCTGACTAACCAGAGCCAGTGCTATGCTAAAAGACACTTAGAATACAGTGAAAACACCTACATACACTAGGGAACACTATGCGTTGGGGTACCCCTGTGATTAGCATGACCTCCTCTGCAAGTCCCTAGTACATAATAGGGCAGGGGATTAAAACTACCTCTTAAAACGCGCTACAGGGCGCGTTTGCACAGTGGTGAAGGGAGGGGGGCCTGAGGTGACATGTGTGCAAACGCACCCCGTGGCGCGTTTTAAGCTGCGGGATTAAGTCCCCTTGAATTCTGAGGGTCCCTGTGGCCCAACTAGCCCCCAGGTACCTACAGTTAGGACCACAGAGCTGAGTTGCAGAGAGGCGTTCCGAGGCCACGCACCTTTTTCACCTCTCTGCAACGCAACTCTGTTGTGCTTACTGAAGGTACCTGGTGGGCTAGTTGGCCCCAGGGTCCCTCAGGATTCAAAGGGAATTAATTCCCCAACTTAAAACGCACCACAGGGCGTGTTTGTTCACATGTCACCTGAGGCCCCGCCCCCTCCCTTCACCACTGTGCAAACGCGCCCCGTGGTGCGTTTTAAGTTGGGGGATTAGGTCACCTTGAATCCTGAGGGTCCCTGGGGCCCAACTAGCCCACTAGGTACTTCCAGTAAGCACCACAGGCCTGCGTTGCAACGCCTGTAACAAATTGTGCAGTTGTGTTTAGGTAGTGAAGAGGGTCGTGCTGGGGGTAGTGTTTTAGAGTTTAGGGTAGTGCAGTGGTGTTTGTGTAGTGTAGGGGGTCATGCTGGGGGTAGATTTAGGGTTTAGGGTAGTGCAGTGGTGTTTGGGTAGTGTAGGGAGTCGTGCTGGGGGAGTGTTTTAGGGTTTAGGGTAGTGCAGTGGTGTTTGGGTAGTGTAGGGGGTCGTGCTGGGGGTAGTGTTTTAGGGTTTAGGGTAGTGCAGTGGTGTTTGGGTAGTGTAGGGGGTCGTGCTGGGAGTAGTGATTTAGGGTAGTGCAGTGGTGTTTGGGTAGTGTAGGGGATACTGCTGGGGTAGTGTTTTAGGGTTTAGGTTAGTGCAGTGGTGTTTGGGTAGTGTAGGGGTCCTCCTGGGGGTAGTGTTTTAGGGTTTAGGGTAGTGCAGTGGTGTTTGTGTAGTGTAGGGGGTAGTGTTTTAGGGTTTAGGGTAGTGCAGTGGTGTTTGTGTAGTGTAGGAGGTCATGTTTTAGGGTTTAGGGTAGTGCAGTGGTCTTTGGGTAGTGTAGGGAGTCGTGCGGGGGTAGTGTTTTAGGGTTTAGGGTAGTGTAGGGGGTCATGCGGGGGGTAGTGTTTTAGGGATTAGGGTAGTGCATTGGTGTTTGGGTAGTGTAGGGGGTCATGCAGGGGGTAGTGTTTTAGGGTTTAGGGCAGTGCAGTGGTGTTTGGGTAGTGTAGGGGGTCGTGCTGGGGGGAGTGTTTTAGGGTTTAGGGCAGTGCAGTGGTGTTCGGGTAGTGTAGGGGGTCGTGCTGGGGGGAGTGTTTTAGGGTTAGGGCAGTGCAGTGGTGTTCGGGTAGTGTAGGGGGTCGTGCTGGGGGTAGTGTTTGAGGGTTTAGGGCAGTGCAGTCGTGTTCGGGTAGTGTAGGGGGTTGTGCTGGGGGTAGTATTTTAGGGTTTAGGGCAGTGCAGTGGTGTTTGGGCAGTGTAGGGGGTAATGCTGGGGGTGGTGTTTTAGGGTTTAGAGCAGTGCAGTGGTGTTCGGGCAGTGTAGGGGGTCGTGCTGGGGGTGGTGTTTCAGGGTTTAGGGCAGTGCAGTGGTGTTCGGGCAGTGTAGGGGGTGGTGTTTCAGGGTTTAGGGCAGTGCAGTGGTGTTTGGGCAGTGTAGGGGGTCGTGCAGGGGGTGGTGTTTCAGGGTTTAGGGCAGTGGTGTTCGGGCAGTGTAGGGGGTCGTGCTGGGGGTGGTGTTTCAGGGTTTGGGGCAGTGCAGTGGTGTTCGAGCATTAAAGGGGGTCGTGCTGGGGGTGGTGTTTCAGGGTTTAGGGCAGTGCAGTGGTGTTCGGGCAGTGTAGGGGCGGTGCAGGGGGTGGTGTTTCACGGTTTAGGGCAGTGCAGTGGTGTTCGGGCAGTGTAGGGGGTGCTGCAGGGGGTGGTGTTTCAGGGTTTAGGGCAGTGCAGTGGTGTTCGGGCAGTGTAGGGGTCATGCAGGGGGTTGTGTTTCAGGGTTTAGGGCAGTGCAGTGGTGTTCGGGCAGTGTAGGGGGTCGTGCTGGGGCTGGTGTTTCAGGGTTTAGGGCAGTATAGTGGTGTTCGGGCAGTGTAGGGGGTCGTGCTGGTGTTTCAGGTTTTAGGGCAGTGCAGTGGTATTCGGGCAGTGTAGGGGGTCATGCTGGGGCTGGTGTTTCAGGGTTTAGGGCAGTGCAGTGGTGTTCGGGCAGTGTAGGTGGTCGTGCTGGGGCTGGTGTTTCAGGGTTTAGGGCAGTGCAGTGGTGTTCGGGCAGTGTAGGGGGTCATGCTGGGGCTGGTGTTTCAGGGTTTAGGGCAGTGCAGTGGTGTTCGGGCAGTGTAGGGGTCTTGCTGTGGCTGGTGTTTCAGGGTTTAGGGCAGTGCAGTGGTGTTCGGGCAGTGTAGGGAGTCATGCTGGGGGTGGTGTTTCAGGGTTTAGGGCAGTGCAGTGGTGTTTGGGCAGTGTAGGGGTCATGCTGGGGCTAGTGTTTCAGGATTTAGGGCAGAGCAATGGTGTTCAGGCAGTGTAGGGGGTTTTGCTGGAGGTAGTGTTTCAGGGTTTAGGGCAGTGCAGTGGTGTTCGTGCAGTGTAGGGGGTGGTGTTTCAGGGTTTAGGGCAGTGGTGTTCAGGCAGTGTAGGGGGTCTTGCTGGGGTTGATGTTTCAGGGTTTAGGGCAGTGCAGTGGTGTTCGGGCAGTGTAGGGGGTCGTGCTGGGGGTGGTGTTTCAGGGTTTAGGGCAGTGCAGTGGTGTTCCGGCAGTGTAGGAGGTCGT
The DNA here is from genome assembly GCA_963921515.1 of Calotriton arnoldi. Taxonomy (NCBI): domain Eukaryota; kingdom Metazoa; phylum Chordata; class Amphibia; order Caudata; family Salamandridae; genus Calotriton; species Calotriton arnoldi. The sequence continues at coordinate 16,025 of CAWUFW010014511.1, read as the reverse complement.
GCAGGGGGTGGTGTTTCAGGGTTTAGGGCAGTGCAGTGGTGTTCGGTCAGTGTAGGGGGTCATGCTGGGGGTGGTGTTTCAGGGTTTAGGGCAGTGCAGTGGTGTTCGGGCAGTGTAGGGGGTCGTGCTGAGGGGTGGTGTTTCAGGGTTTAGGGCAGTGCAGTGGTGTTCGGGCAGTGTAGGGGGTCGTGCAGGGGGTGGTGTTTCAGTGTTTAGGGCAGTGCAGTGGTGTTTGGGCAGTGTAGGGGGTCGTGCAGGGGGTGGTGTTTCAGGGTTTAGGGCAGTGCAATGGTGTTCGGCCAGTGTAGGTGGTCTTGCTGGGGGTGGTGTTTCAGACTTTAGTGCAGTGGTGTTCGGGCAGTGTAGGGGGTCTTGCTGGGGGTGGTGTTTCAGGGTTTAGGGCAGTGCAGTGGTGTTCGGGCAGTGTAGGGGGTCTTGCTGGGGCTGGTGTTTCAGGGTTTAGGGCAGTGCAGTGGTGTTCGGGCAGTGTAGGGGGTCGTGCTGGGGCTGGTGTTTGAGGGTTTAGGGTAGTGCAGTGGTGTTCGGGCAGTGTAGGGGGTCGTGCTAAGGCTGGTGTTTCAGGGTTTAGGGCAGTGCAGTGGTTTTCGGGCAGTGTAGGCGGTCGTGATGGGGCTGGTGTTTCAGGGTTTAGGGCAGTGCAGTGGTGTTCGGGCAGTGTACGGGGTTGTGCTGGGGCTGGTGTTTCAGGGTTTAGGGCAGTGCAGTGGTGTTCGGGCAGTGTAGGGGGTCGTGCTGGGGGTGGTGTTTCAGGGTTTAGGGCAGTGCAGTGGTGTTCGGGCAGTGTAGGGGGTCGTGCTGGGGCTGGTGTTTCATGGTTTAGGGCAGTGCAGTGGTGTTCGGGCAGTGTAGGGGGTCGTGCTGGGGGTGATGTTTCAGGGTTTAGGGCAGTGCAGTGGTCGGGAAGTGTAGGGGGTCATGCTGGGGGTGGTGTTTCAGGGTTTAGGGCAGTGCAGTGGTGTACGGGCAGTGTAGGGGGTCTTGCTGGGGGTGGTGTTTCAGGGTTTAGGGCAGTGGTGTTCGGGCAGTGTAGGGGGTCTTGCTGGGGGTAGTGTTTTGGGGTTTAGGGCAGTGCAGTGGTGTTCGTGCAGTGTAGGGGGTCGTGCTGGGGGTGGTGTTTCAGGGTTTAGGGCAGTGCAGTAGTGTTCGGGCAGTGTAGGGGATCGTGCAGGGGTGGTGTTTCAGGTTTTAGGGCAGTGCAGTGGTGTTCGGGCAGTGTAGGGGGTCATGCTGGGGGTGGTGTTTCAGGGTTTAGGGCAGTGCAGTGGTGTTCGGGCAGTGTAGGGGGTCGTGCAGGGGGTGGTGTTTCAGGGTTTAGGGCAGTGCAGTGGTGTTCGGGCAGTGTAGGGGTCGTGCTGGGGCTGGTGTTTCAGGGTTTAGGGCAGTGCAGTGGTGTTCGGGCAGTGTAGGGGTCTTGCTGGGGGTGGTGTTTCAGGGTTTAGGGCAGTGGTGTTCGGGCAGTGTAGGGGGTCTTGCTGGGGGTGGTGTTTCAGGGTTTAGGGCAGTGCAGTGGTGTTCGGGCAGTGTAGGGGGTCGTGCTGGGGATGGTGTTTCAGGGTTTAGGGCAGTGCAGTAGTGTTCGGGCAGTGTAGGGGGTCGTGCAGGGGGTGGTGTTTCAGGGTTTAGGGCAGTGGTGTTCGGGCAGTGTAGGGGGTCGTGCTGGGGGTGGTGTTTCAGGGTTTAGGGCAGTGCAGTGGTGTTCGGGCAGTGTAGGGGGTCGTGCTGGGGGTGGTGTTTCAGGGTTTAGGGCAGTGGTGTTCGGGCAGTGTAGGGGGTCTTGCTGGGGGTGATGTTTCAGGGTTTAGGGCAGTGCAGTGGTGTTCGGGCAGTGTAGGAGGTCTTGCTGGGGGTAGTGTTTCAGGGTTTAGGGCAGTGCAGTGGTGTTCGGGCAGTGTAGGGGTCATGCTGGGGGTGGTGTTTCAGGGTTTAGGGCAGTGCAGTGGTGTTCGGGCAGTGTAGGGGGTCGTGAAGGGGTGGTGTTTCAGGGTTTAGGGCAGTGCAGTGGTGTTCGGGCAGTGTAGGAGGTCTTGCTGGGGGTAGTGTTTCAGGGTTTAGGGCAGTGCAGTGGTGTTCGGGCAGTGTAGGGGTCATGCTGGGGGTGGTGTTTCAGGGTTTAGGGCAGTGCAGTGGTGTTCGGGCAGTGTAGGGGGTCGTGAAGGGGGTGGTGTTTCAGGGTTTAGGGCAGTGCAGTGATGTTCGGGCAGTGTAGGGGGTCGTGCTAGGGTATGTGTTTCAGGGTTTAGGGCAGTGCAGTGGTGTTCAGGCAGTGTAGGGGGTCGTGCAGGGGCTGGTGTTTCAGGGTTTAGGGCAGTGCAGTGGTGTTCGGGCAGTGTAGGGGGTCATGCTGGGTGTAGTGTTTTAGGGTTTAGGGTAGTGCAGTGGTGCTTGTGTAGTGTAGGGGGTCGTGCTGGGGGTAGTGTTTTAGAGTTTAGGGTAGTGCAGTGGTGTTTGTGTAGTGTAGGGGGTCATGTTTTAGGGTAGTGCAGTGGTGTTTGGGTAGTGTAGGGGTCGTGCTGGGGGTAGTGTTTTAGGATTTAGGTTAGTGCAGTGGTGTTTGGGTAGTGTAGGGGGTCGTGCTGGGGGTAGTGTTTTAGGGTTTAAGGTAGTGCAGTGGTGTGTGTGTAGTGTAGGGGGTCGTGCTGGGGGTAGTGTTTTAGGGTTTAGGGTAGTGCAGTGGTGCTTGTGTAGTGTAGGGTGTCGTGCTGGGGGTAGTGTTTTAGGGTTTAGGGTAGTGCAGTGGTGTTTGTGTAGTGTAGGGGGTCATGTTTTAGGGTAGTGCAGTGGTATTTGGGTAGTGTAGGGGGTCGTGCTGGGGATGGTGTTTCAGGGTTTAGGGCAGTGCAGTAGTGTTCGGGCAGTGTAGGGGGTCGTGCAGGGGGTGGTGTTTCAGGGTTTAGGGCAGTGCAGTGGTGTTCGGGCAGTGTAGGGGATCGTGCTGGGGGTGGTGTTTCAGGGTTTAGGGCAGTGCAGTGGTGTTCGGGCAGTGTAGGGGGTCGTGCTGGGGGTGGTGTTTCAGGGTTTAGGGCAGTGCAGTGGTGTTCGGGCAGTGTAGGGGGTCTTGCTGGGGGTGGTGTTTCAGGGTTTAGGGCAGTGGTGTTCGGGCAGTGTAGGGGGTCTTGCTGGGGGTGGTGTTTCAGGGTTTAGGGCAGTGCAGTGGTGTTCGGGCAGTGTAGGGGGTCGTGCTGGGGATGGTGTTTCAGGGTTTAGGGCAGTGCAGTAGTGTTCGGGCAGTGTAGGGGGTCGTGCAGGGGGTGGTGTTTCAGGGTTTAGGGCAGTGGTGTTCGGGCAGTGTAGGGGGTCGTGCTGGGGGTGGTGTTTCAGGGTTTAGGGCAGTGCAGTGGTGTTCGGGCAGTGTAGGGGGTCGTGCTGGGGGTGGTGTTTCAGGGTTTAGGGCAGTGGTGTTCGGGCAGTGTAGGGGGTCTTGCTGGGGGTGATGTTTCAGGGTTTAGGGCAGTGCAGTGGTGTTCGGGCAGTGTAGGAGGTCTTGCTGGGGGTAGTGTTTCAGGGTTTAGGGCAGTGCAGTGGTGTTCGGGCAGTGTAGGGGTCATGCTGGGGGTGGTGTTTCAGGGTTTAGGGCAGTGCAGTGGTGTTCGGGCAGTGTAGGGGGTCGTGAAGGGGGTCGTGTTTCAGGGTTTAGGGCAGTGCAGTGGTGTTCGGGCAGTGTAGGAGGTCTTGCTGGGGGTAGTGTTTCAGGGTTTAGGGCAGTGCAGTGGTGTTCGGGCAGTGTAGGGGTCATGCTGGGGGTGGTGTTTCAGGGTTTAGGGCAGTGCAGTGGTGTTCGGGCAGTGTAGGGGGTCGTGAAGGGGTGGTGTTTCAGGGTTTAGGGCAGTGCAGTGATGTTCGGGCAGTGTAGGGGGTCGTGCTAGGGTATGTGTTTCAGGGTTTAGGGCAGTGCAGTGGTGTTCAGGCAGTGTAGGGGGTCGTGCAGGGGCTGGTGTTTCAGGGTTTAGGGCAGTGCAGTGGTGTTCGGGCAGTGTAGGGGGTCATGCTGGGTGTAGTGTTTTAGGGTTTAGGGTAGTGCAGTGGTGCTTGTGTAGTGTAGGGGGTCGTGCTGGGGGTAGTGTTTTAGAGTTTAGGGTAGTGCAGTGGTGTTTGTGTAGTGTAGGGGGTCATGTTTTAGGGTAGTGCAGTGGTGTTTGGGTAGTGTAGGGGGTCGTGCTGGGGGTAGTGTTTTAGGATTTAGGTTAGTGCAGTGGTGTTTGGGTAGTGTAGGGGGTCGTGCTGGGGGTAGTGTTTTAGGGTTTAAGGTAGTGCAGTGGTGTGTGTGTAGTGTAGGGGGTCGTGCTGGGGGTAGTGTTTTAGGGTTTAGGGTAGTGCAGTGGTGCTTGTGTAGTGTAGGGTGTCGTGCTGGGGGTAGTGTTTTAGGGTTTAGGGTAGTGCAGTGGTGTTTGTGTAGTGTAGGGGGTCATGTTTTAGGGTAGTGCAGTGGTATTTGGGTAGTGTAGGGGGTCGTGCTGGGGATGGTGTTTCAGGGTTTAGGGCAGTGCAGTAGTGTTCGGGCAGTGTAGGGGGTCGTGCAGGGGGTGGTGTTTCAGGGTTTAGGGCAGTGCAGTGGTGTTCGGGCAGTGTAGGGGATCGTGCTGGGGGTGGTGTTTCAGGGTTTAGGGCAGTGCAGTGGTGTTCGGGCAGTGTAGGGGGTCGTGCTGGGGGTGGTGTTTCAGGGTTTAGGGCAGTGGTGTTCGGGCAGTGTAGGGGGTATTGCTGGGGGTGGTGTTTCAGGGTTTAGGGCAGTGGTGTTCGGGCAGTGTAGGGGGTCTTGCTGGGGGTGGTGTTTCAGGGTTTAGGGCAGTGCAGTGATGTTCGGGCAGTGTAGGGGGTCGTGCTGGGGATGGTGTTTCAGGGTTTAGGGCAGTGCAGTAGTGTTCGGGCAGTGTAGGGGGTCGTGCAGGGGGTGGTGTTTCAGGGTTTAGGGCAGTGCAGTGGTGTTCGGGCAGTGTAGGGGGTCGTGCTGGGGGTGGTGTTTCAGGGTTTAGGGCAGTGCAGTGGTGTTCGGGCAGTGTAGGGGGTCGTGCTGGGGGTGGTGTTTCAGGGTTTAGGGCAGTGGTGTTCGGGCAGTGTAGGGGGTCTTGCTGGGGGTGATGTTTCAGGGTTTAGGGCAGTGCAGTGGTGTTCGGGCAGTGTAGGAGGTCTTGCTGGGGGTAGTGTTTCAGGGTTTAGGGCAGTGCAGTGGTGCTTGTGTAGTGTAGGGGGTCATGCTGGGGGTAGTGTTTTAGGGTTTAGGGTAGTGCAGTGGTGTTTGTGTAGTGTAGGGGGTCATGTTTTAGGGTAGTGCAGTGGTGTTTGGGTAGTGTAGGGGGTCGTGCTGGGGGTAGTGTTTTAGGATTTAAGTTAGTGCAGTGGTGTTGGGGTAGTGTTTTAGGGTTTAGGGTAGTGCAGTGGTGTTTGTGTAGTGTAGGAGGTCATGCTGGGGGTAGTGTTTTAGGGTTTAGGATAGTGCAGTGGTGCTTGTGTAGTGTAGGGGGTCGTGCTGGGGTAGTGTTTTAGGGTTTAGGGTAGTGCAGTGGTGTTTTTGTAGTGTAGGGGGGTCATGTTTTAAGATGCAACGCTCCAATACCTGACCAGTCTGCACTACATAAAACTGCAAAAAAACTAAAAATAAAAAGTGTTTTGCACACTTTTGTCATTGGGCTATATGTGGGCTACATCTCAGTAATATTTGTGCTACATTTGGGCTCTTTTTTCACTGGTGGCCATCTTGGAAGACTTCTTTGTTATGAAGTTTCCTAATTTCCTCATTTACTGCAGTCTCCTCAGTAGGAAATGCTTTCAGTTTTTACTTTGATTCCATCAAGAAGGCATTCAGATGTGTCACACATTTGCCATAAATTCAGAATGTTATTACTCTAGTTGTTCATTAGATCACTGTAGTAAAGCTACTGCTCACCAAGGAGTTAACTGGAAGTCTACTGCTGGTATTGAAAGTGATTGTTTCAGTCTGCATGTCAGAATTTTCTAATGAAATAGAAGAGGATTTGAGATCTCACTTAAAACATGCACTAAATTTTCTTTTTGCAGCACTAACCATAATTTCTATGGCAAAATGAACCCCCTCATTTTGTTCCTTTTTAAATTAAATGTTTTAAGTGTTACCAGTTTATTCCAATCAAGATGGCTTCAGGTGTGCCATACTTTTGTCATACGTAAGGCTGTTAGCACTCTAGTTGTTCTTTAGAACACTCTGGGAAGCTGCAGTAGAACACAAAGGCATCAACTGACAGGCTGCTCCTGTTGAAATATAACAGGAAGATATTTGAGATCTCACTTAAAACATGTCCTAATTTTCTTTCTACAGCACTAACCATAATTTCTATGGCAAAATGAACCCCCTCATTTTGTTCCTTTTTAAATTAAATGTTTTAAGTGTTACCAGTTTATTCCAATCAAGATGGCTTCAGGTGTGCCATACTTTTGTCATAAGTAAGACTGTTAGCGCTCTAGTTGTTCTTTAGAACACTCTGGGAAGCTGCAGTAGAACACAAAGGCATCAACTGACAGGCTGCTCCTGTTGAAATATAACAGGAAGATATTTGAGATCACACTTGAAACATGTCCTAATTTTTCTTTCCAGAGCACTAACCATAATTTCTATGACAAGATGAACCCCATCATTTTGTTCCTTTTTAAATTAAATGTTTTAAGTGTTACCAGTTTATTCCAATCAAGATGGCTTCAGGTGTGCCATACTTTTGTCATAAGTAAGGCTGTTAGCACTCTAGTTGTTCTTTAGAACACTCTGGGAAGCTGCAGTAGAACACAAAGGAATCAACTGACAGTCTCTGCCCTTGTTGGATGTACATGTTTTACTGAGAATGTCAGACTTCATTCTCCACATGACTGAGAAAGATAATGTGAATTTACAGAAAATATGCTCTCATTTTAGCTTCTGGGGCACCTTCCAAAACTGTATGGGACAAGCATGTGAAAATAGTTTTCTCTCAAACATGATTCATGATATCCCAGCAGAAGGTTTTTCACAGGGTAAAATCACCTTAGAACACACCACAATTCCTGAAATTAGTATGGTACCATCAACAAATGAATTCTAATGTAACTAAAGTCTGTTATCACCCTTTATAGTTCTCCTTTTGGTAACCCTCAAAATCTTCGATTCACTACAATGCATTTCAAAGGGGTACTATCATTTATATTGGTCCCAAGATGGCTGCCAGCAATTCCAGGATGAAGTGCTGACAGCCAGATCTCACGATGACATGTGTGGTTAGGCTCCGCCCAGATATATATGTGTTTTTACTTTTGATTTTCTCAGCAACTACTGAACGGATTTACACCATTTAACAAAAAGGGTTCTTTTTGAACCAAGAACTACCTCTTTGCCAAATTTGGTGTAATTCCGTTCAGCAGTTCGGGCTGTAGCCTTGCATAAATTTTCCTATGGGAAATTGATTTTTTGACTCTTATTTTTTTATTTCTCCGCAACTACTGAACGGATTTACACCATTTAACAAAAAGGGTTCTTTCTGAACCAAGAACTACCTCTTTGCCAAATTTGGTGTAATTCCGTTCAGCAGTTCGGGCTGTAGCCGTGTCTAAAGTTTCCTATGGGAAAATGAATGGGAAAACACGTTTTGGGACCCCCTTTTTCTCGGCCCCCGCTTGACGAATCACCCTGAGACTTTCAGGGTAGGAGCGGACCGGAGCGGGCCATAAAGTTTGAAAATTTCGCGAAGATTCGTCAACCGACGCAAGAATTATTTCAAATAGAATGTCGCGGATTTCCTATGGAAAATAGGTCCTAACTATAACTATCTACTGGCGACCGCCAGTATATATTATAGAGTGATAATGGTGCTAACCATATATTTATAAGTCTCACTAAAGTTGGTAATTATACTAGGGTTTCCTGGGAATTTTTTTATCTTGCCTTATGGGTCAATGTGCATTAAGAAATCTAACAAGAGGGACATATTTAAACCATCCGTCATCTATTAACCTCAGAGTATCTGGTATAATTTTGTCACTCAAAATGTTTCATATATTATTTGGTTTTCATGTCACTTCAAATAAAGAGTAGACAATACCGCCATGTCTAGCACTCTGTATTGTAATCCTTGACCATAAAACACATCATCCCACTTGTTACTCACTTTTTGAGTTTTCTCCAGTAATGCTTCCTGTATAGTATACACCAGAAAGAAGAAAACTAGTATACGCCAGAAAAAAGAAGACGCTGAATTTATTTATTCCCTAGTGGGACCTGGGAGAACAGAACAGTATCGGGACATGAGTTCAAATCTACACTCCAGATTCTGCACAAAGAAAATTACCCCTACCAAATAATACTGTATTCAAACAACTCAACGTATAATCATTAAGTTTCAAAATTCCTCAATTCCAGGCCTACTTACCAGCAAAAATCAAGCCAAAGCACATGACATCCCATCCATTCGAGGCCTTCAAATACCAACCAAATGCCCTACTAACATATTTATAGGGGGCTGTAGCAAATCATGTTACGCAAGAATTTTAAAACACCAATCCCAAAAGCCTTGTGTCTTCCTTCAGTTAGAAATAAAGTATTGTATATGGACCAGAGAGAGCACCAAGATATAGGCACCTTCGTTGAACAAAAATCACCATCCAATAGGTCGCCTCTGTAAGGTGTCTGAGTATGTTAAGAGTCATTACTTTCAGCGAGAAAATTTAACCAAGCTGAATTGCTCATTGGCCAACAGTCGCCTTCAATCACAAACTTTTATGTCAAATCCAAGTTGCAAGTGTGAATCATTATTGCAGACCAGAAAGGAAATCATATAACTCGTGTGTTCATTGCAACTACAGTTTCCCAATTGAAGCTGCACTTCTGTAAAGTACAAATGATCCTAACTTCTTGGGCTTGGCGAAGGCAAAGCAAGTGTGTTTCCTCTCATATTCCACGTTGAAAAACAAACTGAAATCCTTAATGTAGGTGAATGCACCTTTGATCAATTGGAGTGCAATCTGATCTGTAGTGACTGTGACAAGTGGTTTTTTCTTGTCTTGAGAGCAGAGTCCATGGTTCTCCCTTTTAATTACCCTGAATATGCAAATTCCCAAAGTCATCTGCGTGGTCCACCCATTTGGCCCACCCTGTTTTCCTTAGAAGTATGCAAAGGTCTTCCTGCCTTTTCCCACGTTGATAGACAGCTTACCAAAAGGCCCCCAAGCACGTTTCCCACCGATTTTTGTGACGCGTTCTTGATGCAGAGCAATTTTGAGGGCATCTTCACCAAACAAAGAAGCACTTACTTCATATACTTGAGAGGAAGTACCCTTGTTTGGTGGAGATTGCCCTCTTTGTAGTCTTGTCCTCTTCTCTAGATGAGGATTCATGTTATCACAGATTTGTGGATCAAGATGCTTGAGGAACAATCACATTGCCGAAATTACATGCACACAAAGTCACTGGAGACATTTCCTCGTGGTCCATTGCGCAGCTGTAGTGTAGAATATGCACTAGACATTTACCCAACAAGGTAGCACTTACTAATTAACCAGTAGAAAGTACTCCAGTTTGTAGACAATTTGTACAAAACTGTGGACTCTTGTTGGATAAAGGGATTGGTGAGATACCGTTTTTGCCAGTCACTCACACAGCTACTGACACAGACACTCACACATCCACAAAACCATTAACACACCCACTCACAGACCCATACAGCCACTCACACATCCTCTCACACACACACACATAACCACCCACACACCCACTCACAGACCCATACAGCCAATCATACGCCCATTCAGCTACTCTCACATACACTCACAGACCCACACAGTCACTAACAACACCACTCACACACCCATACAGCCACTCACACACCAACTCAAATCCATACAGCCACTCACACTCACACACCATATTGCCACTCACGCACCCAATGACAGATCCATACAGCCACTCACACACCTAATTACAGACCCATGCAGCCAATTACTCACATACTCACTGACTCACAAATTCACTCACATACTCACACACCATCAAATCTACTCAAACACCCATATGGACACTCACACCGAATCACAGACCCATACAGCCACTCACACACCCTGTCACTGACCCATATGGCTACACACACACCCACTCACACACCCATACAGCCACTCACACACCCACTCACAGACCCATACAGCCGCTCACACACCCTGTCACTGACCCATATGGCTACTCACACACCCACTCGGATCACTGACAGAATATAGAATGCCAAAATATGGACCTGCCAAAATATAGTGGATAAAATATAGAATGCCAAAATATCAAATTCCTATCTACAAACAGGTAAGTACAAAAATATCGAATCCAAAATATAGTTTGTAAATAATATAGGGGCCCATTACGATGGCGGGCGGAAGCACAACCGCCGTGCTGGCGGATGCATAAACCACCAGTTACCGCCGGCACGCAGCAGTCCACACGCCCGCCCAATTACGATGCGAAAAGCAGGCCAAACACCGCCGGCAAGCCAGCAACACCGTCCGCCATCAAAGTGCGCCCGTACACGTAGCGGCGCAGCCTAACTGACACACACCGTCCGACGAAACACGTCCCCGCCCGGCGTATAAATTACGATGCCGCAAACAAACGGCTCCCACGGCTAAGAGACACCGCACGTGAAAGAGAGGCGGTAACACGGACGCAGAGCACGGACAACGAAGAAGCGGCACCCCGGGCATGAATCCAGCACTGCAGGCCCTTCCCATGCTTCTGCTGATGCACCACCAAGGACGCAACGTACCGCGGAGACGCAGGTAGGCACACACACAACAAGTGCACGCAAACAGCGCACACAGTGCAAGGGCGGAAAAGCGGACAACCCCCCACCAGCGCGTGTACACAACACATCCACCATCGCATCCACATATGACACACAGGCCAAATCCTAACATCGCGGAACACATGTGTACACACCACCTGGGACTAGGAACCAACCACCCCGTCACGGCCACAAAGCGCCGATGACGCCGCCACACATGCGCACAACGCAGAGGCCAACCGCAGCGCCATGCATGCGTCGCACACAGACACAGGGACACAACCAAGCAGCACACACATCAGCCCCACCCCGAACGCACATGACACGTGACAGGCCTGCCACAGACATGTCCCCAACGCCCAATTCACGGACAACACCCAATGCCACACAACCGACGCACACATGTCAGTGAAGTCACGCAACAGCAGGACACACCCCAGTGTAACAAACATGGCGTAGCACACAGTGGCGGCAACACCAACTAGGAGAAGCAGGGCCCCTTCGGGAAGAGGAACGCCAGTACCACACTGAAAAACCCATACCACCCTGCACATATGAACAAGACATATGAAACGGAACACCAAAGAGCCCGGGGACCGACAACAGGTGGCCCAAGAATAACATCCACACACAAGGCCCAACGCAGAGCGGAAAGGCAGCCTGCCGCCCACACAAGGGAGAGCAGACAGCACTGAATGACCTTCCATTCCAACTCCGAAACCACAGCCCTACGACAGAAGCCGGTGAATACAGCCATTGTCCAAGAATAGACCAACACAGGCATGCCGAGGAGACCGACCACAGGGCAGATAGCGCATATCACAGAAGCACACAACGGACGGGGAAGAAAGAAGAAAACACTCCCCCATGTCGGCCACATGCAAGTTAATTGGAAGGAGTCACACAGCACTGACCTTGAACTGTCTGAGAAGCATGTGGGAAGAGGGCCCGTGTCCTCCAAACAAGCCAACAGAACACAAGTCCTGTCTCCCTACGACTACACAGAGCTCACAGCAACCCCCGGAGCGTGCACATTGCAGACTGCACACACAGCCGGAGCACGCCATCTCAACGAACCGCTGCGAAATGGCAACCGCAACACACCTACCCAACTACGCCGAACAGCTCAAGCTGTACAAAACCAACACGATACATACATTGGGATGCGATCTCCTGTCCCTGCTGAACGTAAGTTACCGACTGACTTACCGCATCACATTGTTCAGCTGCGTCATGCCCGTCTTCTACTGTCGGAGGTGTCCCTACCAGCATCCCGTCGAGATATGCCTCTCCAACCCGGCATGTCTGAAGGCGGACCTGCTACCACTACTCCTCCCTCTGGACGCACACGACAGGGCCTGCTCTGCCTATGGGGGCATGGCGTATGTGGCCAACATCGCACCCGCACTGAAATGGGACCACTGTGCCTCCACACGACGGATCATCGAGAACAGCTACATCGAATGTCACCCAGCATGCCCCATCATGGTCCTCCAAGGGACAACTTACGAACAACACCTTGAGAGCCACCATCCGCTTCATTGGCTGGCAAACATGTACACCACCAATGACATGGAAGCCCTGCTGGACGGCATCGCATACCTGACAACCTGTAAATACGTCGGACCACAACGCAGGTTCCCCGAGTGACCTATGAAGTCCAACCCCGCACCCATGCTCAGCTTCCGCACGGACTGGCCAGTCACCACCACAACAGCCATACCAAACGACCGGCAACTGTAACCACACCATCAACGACATCGCCATGACATCGGATATGACCGGGACATGCACACTGTTCCCCATCACATCCAGGAACACCGCATGCATCGTGGGAGGCAGTGGCATGGGCTCTGTGTATCGCACCCACATGGACGGAACTGCACGAACAACCAGGACACGACATGGATCCAGCGCACATGGACACACACACCGCTCAGTGGACATGAATAGGTCGCCTGGAGTCTGTGGGTGCTGCACCCCTCCCACCCCCGCCCCGGGAATCCCATACCAGGACCTTTGCATGGACGACAAGTGCATACAACAACAACACGACCCCAGTGACTGTGACATGTCCAGTAACCACCACAGTGCAACAACAAGTGGCACGCCGCTGCATGCACGCAAGCACATGCCCTGATGTCATCTCACATGCACGCGTGCATGAGGAACAACCGCAGCAAACCTGTCACATGGAACTGAGATGGACTGTGCCCATGATGCCGAGCGGTCTGGTAGGCTACATGTATACCGTCTGTGTCAAAGTCCGCAGCTCCGCAGCTATACGTAAATGTACATTAGCACAGCCTTGGCCAAGCAGATGTAACTCTGAAGCCCACATCCCACATGCAACAGCCAATCACATGTAACCCCACACCCTATCCCATTTGTAATCATGCTCAGTATATCCTTAACATGTATTCCGCTGCCAGTAGTGTCCACTATACTGCATCACAGAGGACAGAAGACTCAATATAATGATTGAAACCAAAACTGTCTCCGCTGACTCATTTCACAAGTACGAATGAGAGAGGATGAGAGTATGTGAAGTACACGGCAGTCGTGACATGACCATGTAGTCCACTGGTATTGGATGTCAACGCAAATGAGTAGCACTACTGTGGAAGACACACATGTGTCGTGTGAAGTCGTATGGACGCAGTGCTCAGGTGGGTGGGTGCGACGGGTAGATGCGCACATGCCAAGTTGGAGCACGCCGTGTTGGGAGGGGTCATGAACAGTACACCACCGCTTCCCTGGGCATTGTGAGAGGACACCTGTCGGGGGGAGTGAACACGTGTGTGCACAGCAGCCGGGCACACGTACAAAGCGGTACCAGGCGCACCTCAGCCCACCCTCTGTGGACAAGCTGGATCCTGTTGTGCGCCCGCCATGCCCCTTGACAAGGCACACACAGCCCCAGTCGACCAGGTGTAACCCCAACATAGTCAATCCGCACAGGCGATACAGGGCACGGGATGGCAGTGGAGCATGGTGTGTGAGAGGTCTCCTCGCGCTCCTCCTGGTCATATCACGCAGGCAATAGAACCTCAACGTCCAGCATGGCAAAAAGTCAAATGGAAGTGTAGGGGGACGCACCACAGCACGAGCAGCACTGACGTCACGGGAGGTGGCTCGCACCATCCCATCCATTGCCCATCATACCAACCACGCCACATGCCATTGCGACTAAGTGCAAGCGCGTGCGCCACCACCCCTGAGCCCTCCCCAGAGAGGCCAAAGAGTGAATGTGTGGGCCATCAGCCACAGACGGACGTGGCCTGGCCGCAAGGGCAGCCACAGCCACTGGGTGTCGCAGGTGGCGGATCCGGAAGGCGAAGACTGTGATGCATAGTCCATGCAGGCCGGGTCTCCATTTGGGGCACCACGCAGGTGGACGGCGTCCCGCCACACATCATACCCTGAAACAGCCCACTCGTGCAACTGGACCCACACATACACTCCTTGCCCTCTCTGGTGCGAGCTTGGGGCTGCCTGTGCAAGCGCTAGCCTCGCAGGTGAGCATGCATATTGGGGGGCGAGGGGAGGACATGAGGGCTGGGGCGAAGATGACTGTATCACTGTCAGTTAGTACAAGGGATGACCCAGATGTGGAAAGGAAGAGACGTGTCCCGTGTGTACTGCAACTAGTCGCCAATCCAACTACCCCCATGTCCGGAATGTAAGCCCGCACCTAGGCCCGCCCATCCGCCACATCGAACATACCACCAGCACGACAACCGTCCCATTCGAAACACTGACTGGGGGTGGCGACCAGTGAACAATCATGTGTAGCCTACCCACGCGTACATGTGGGCCCTCCATGATCCATGTCACCTGCGGCAAAGACATGACATGCGCAATGAGGGAAGTGAGGAGAGCTGTCCGCCCCACTCGCAGAAGGTGCATCAGCTCCACAGACCCAGCAGCGAGTCCAGCAGGGGTCACATGTGCAGGGGCAGCTGTGCCTGGTGTGAAGGCACATGCATATAGACAGCACATCGACCAATGTGTAGTCTGCCCACATCCACAGTCCATCATCATGCGGACATAGGAATTGAACACAGGCCAACACATCTTAGTTGGTGCACCCACCGTGACCAACAATGCGCAATCATCGACGTACCCGCCCTGTGCATGGCCCCCACCCAACGGAGGCACATCCAGTGCCACCATCCCACACACACAAGCCTTCCACAGAACATGCTGTGTCCAATGCTCAGTACAGAGTCAGCGCCCATCTGGTGGATCCTGAACAGGAGACACATGCACACACATGCCAGCTCCCACTATGTACGTCTGCCACCTGGCACGTGCAATGTAACCTCTCACCTGTGACGTGTGACTGCAAGCACACAGCCGTCTTGGCATGGGGCTGTCAATGTGGACACCAGTCAATGTTTCGGGAGCTGTGATCCGTACAGTGCTGTACATAGGGTGCAGTGCTGACACCTACTACTGTCTCATATCCCCTCGTGCCACAGGTCCCACTTGTATTGGCCGCTCAGCCCGTGCCCACATCGTCGTCGTCGTGTGCCATACTCATCCAGCCTCGGAAGCAGTTCCATGCTCAGCAGACACTCATGTTGCCGTGGCGTTGCCGCTTGACGAATATGCAGTCAGTCCCCATCAGCACGCCCCGCAAGTCATTGGGGCCTAGATCCCCATGTGCATGCACATGGCAGTGGTATGTCTCACTTGCCATTGCCATTGTTGGGAGACCTGTGTAAGTGTATTGTGGCCGTGCCGTCCCAGCTTGACAGCTGGGCTGTGGCTCATGTGCTTGCTCAGTCATGTCAGTGATGTGTATGCGAAATTGCTATGTGCCGTGTTGCTTTGACATGTGTCCTCTGCCATTTAACCCAGGCGGAGACCGAACATTGACCGCCCATACCAATTGCTGGCGGACATGGACGATACAGAGGTTATCAGGAAGTTTCGGCTGGACAGGCCAACCCTGCATCGACTGTGTGCCATGTTAGAGCCCCATCTCCGTCCCCGCAGGGTGTATCCGACTGCTGTCACCCCCACGGCTAAGGTGATGGCCGCCATGCATTTCTTCGCCACTGGGTCATTCCAGCACACAGTGGGCAGTGGAGGAGGGATGTCCCAGCCCATGTTCAGCAAGGTGCTGAGGGATGTACTGGCAGCCATGATGCTGTACCGAAACAGGTACATCAGATTCCCCAGGGCTCGTGAATTGGCGGCAGTGAAGGGTGCATTCTATGCCCTTGGCAGAATCCCACACGT